>OZ012735.1:316465577-317055577 GCA_963859935.3 Lathyrus sativus
AATTTCTATGAGTTTTGATGATTATATGATGACATGATTATTATGATGATTTTGATGAATGATGATGCACCTAATGAGTTTATTATGAGTATGATATTGACGTGTGCGTCATGCATTCATATGCATCCGGGCTTCAGTTTAGGACCTTGATTTTTGTGGCTTTAATCGCATTGTGCGGATGTGAGGTATTTTGTTGTGCTCCGGTTCTTGTGTAGAATCAATCCTACTGTTGTGGATCTATGGAGGGTTGATGGCCCAATGTCCATCAAATTTTGTTGATTGGTACCACATGCATGAGTCTTTTTGTTGTGCTCCGGTTCTTGTGTAGAATCAATCCTACTGTTGTGGATCTATGGAGGGTTGATGGCCCAATGTCCATCAAATTTTGTTGATTGGTACCACATGCATGAGTCTTGTTGCATTTGCATCTATGTGATATTTTGGTGTAAATTTATGATGTTGTGGCCTTTGATGTTCCTTGATGATTTTAATGATATTGAATATGAAAATGATTCCATTTTATATATTGATTCCTATATTGATTATTATGAATCATTTTACTCACCCTTCCTGTTTGAATGTTGCCTCCATGTGGGTAACGTGTAGATGACTAGGTTTAGCCGTGGATGCGGTCGAGGACTTTTGAAGTTTTGGGTCGTTGGCCATTGCGATTGACTTAGAGGGTCTTGCTCTGATAGTGTAACATCGGGTTGGGTTCTTTGAGTCAAACCTTATTTTATTGAGTTTTTGTTATGTTTATTTCCTTGCGGCGCAAGGAGAACTTTGGATTATTACGTTTTTTGAGTTTCGCTGCCTTTTGAGTAAATTTTGAGAAAAAACCGTTGTTTACAGAGTATTGACTATATTTGAATTATTGAGAAATGTGCTCCCTTTTATGATTTTATTGCATTTAATATTTTACTCTGATAAATATGATTAATTTGCCATTATATTTGTGGGGTAGAAAAGGGTGTTGACGATCCTTCTTCGTTGGGAGTGAGCCTCACCAAGCAAGTTCCTTGGACTCTCTAGTTCTTGATTTCTTCTTCTTCTTCATCCATATTTCCATTGTTGGGAAGACTAGCTTCAAAGGAAGCATTCATCCATAGTTTAAGCAACCAAAAAGGGCCTGACAACAGTAGGTTACCTTTCGCACCTAGATCTTTCAGCTAGGTCACCCCTTCACTCAAGGACTCGTATAGGTTTCCTAGTATCATTTCAGTTAAGAAAATATCATGCCCTCGATGAAGTTGGGTGGATAGGGTCATAAATTTCTTAGCTACTTGAAGGGATTTGGAACAGAAAACATAGTGAGACAACCAAACTGTGAGGAAAGCTATGTGTTCGACATCAGAAACCTCATTGGTAGGTTTTTCAAAGAAATGCGAAATGAATTAGGAGTATGTGGGTTTAACTGATGAAAAGCCTATCGAATCATCTAACTCAAGGTCAGGATCATATGTGGTTCTAATTGGTTTTAACCCTATGATAGCGGCTATATCAAACAATGTTGGACTCATCATCCCACAAGGGAGATGAAAAGTGTTGTGGGGGTTATCCCAGAAATAAAGGGAGGACAATATATGAGGACAATAACATGGTCAAACAATAGTTTAGACCAGTTTTCGACAACATGATAAGTTCATAGATCCCCATTTTTTTTCCAAATGTGGGACTTAACCTTTTCCACTTTGTTCAGCCAGTTCATGTATTCATTGGACTCCTTGAAAGAGGGCGTAGCACGGAAAACCCTAAAGTTGGTACCCATATACCTTAAATCCATCCCACTAAGGGCTACAATGTCCCTAGTGACGTCTTCTACTTGTTGTTTGTTAGCCTGGCCTATGGGTTTTGACCTACGGTAAGACGGAAATATATCTCTAATGGTTTCAAAATCTACAAGAAGGCAGAGTCCCACAGAGGGCATGCCTTTTCCCAGCAATGGTAAAAGGAATCAATACCTAAGAAGAATAGGTCCTGCGTTTTTCCTCCTCCAATGGCTTAGGTGCAAATTGTTGATTTCCCATCACCTTTGGCCCAGCCAGCACTTCGAAAGAGGGAAGCTTAGAGGTTTTCTTCAAGTCCTTCTTCTGATTTTTTTTGATCCTTGGTCATCGTGGAAGAAGACATTGTCAAGCTTAAGGTTGTAGGAAAGAAAGGAAAATCTGGGTTTTCTTTTTAAGAGAATAGCAGGGAAAAGATTGGAAAGCGTAAAAAGTGATTATGGGTAGATGATGCCACTTATAGAAGAAAGTAAAAGAATGTGGAAATGGGAAAAGACTAGTTGGCGATTAACATGGCTGTAGTGGGACACGTGTTGTACCGGGAAAAGATTTGTGGAAATATGAACAGTTGAGTCAAAAACTCCCCTTTTCATAGGCCATGATTTCCTAAAACCTATGAGCATGATCACGACCAGTGGCATGCATGAAAGAGACGTGTTGAAGTTGCTGTAATAAATGCTAATGATGTCATTAAGTATGGGGAACAGTAAGGATGTGACTCCAAAAGACATGCAAAAGTCACGAGAGGCGTCGAAGTGGAGTATCAAAAAATGCTATTTTCTCTAGAGGTCGAAAGTGACATTTTTGGGGGCAATCTGTTAGCCTTGAATTTCGACACCCAGGTAGAAATGTTGGGTTTGTTAGGTGAAAGACAATATTTTTTATTATGGGGATGCTGCCAGGATTTCAACCAGATGGACAATTCGACATGCAAGGATCTTTTGAAGTTTGAATTCGAATTCTGGAGGGAAATACAATTACTTTCTGCCCAATAGAAGGAGGCACATGGCATTGTTTCAAGTAATCAAAGCATGCAGAATGACATTTGGTTTAATCCAGTCCATTGAGTCATTAAGAACAATTATCTCAACTGACTATAAATAGTGGCTTAATTTAGGTTTTTTTGTGTGTTCATTTTGTTCAAGTCACTCAGAAAATTACTCGAAGTACCCAAGTCAAAGTGAGAAAAGAGTCATAACTGAGAATGTACGTGTTGAAATACAATTTCTTTATTATAATGCATTGAAATTCTTCTTTTCTTTTATAAGAATCTTCCCTTGTTTTACTGCTTTTGTGCAAGTTATATTTCTTGGTCTTTACTTTTTTGCTTAGAATCGTTATCCTTCTCGCCCCAAATTACTTTCCTTTTCTGTTTGTTTTACTGTCAAAACCTTTTTAGCATTTTTAATACTGTCAAAGTGCTTATCCTTCTCTTTTAAATTCCATTTTATTTTAAACTCAGATTAGCTATGTCCTAGGATTTAGTGTGGTCGATCCTGCAAGTTAAAACGAGTCTCGAAGATTTGTTAGACCAACGACTGTTCTCCAAATTTCATGGCGAACAAGTAGTCGGTTAAGTAAGAAAAGTCTTTTTGAGAAAAATGAGTTGTTTTGAAAGTGAGAACAAAGTGGGCTCATAAGGAATCATTAAGGGGAGGATAATACTGCTCAATTAAGACTTAAGTTTATTTTTCAAAAGGACGCATTACACAAATCAAATAAACACACAAAATGTATAATTGGATTAAGCCAAAGTGCACTTCAAAATAAGTTAATGTGCCAGAAACTGGAGGAACATGTTCCTGTGCTCGAAACTGGAGGAAGAACCTGTGTTTTCATCATAAAAACAGGTTGGACTCATTATAAGTGAGATCTTGTCAGTGAAAAGATGAAGCATTGTGCAAAAGAGTATCAAATAAGTATAATATTAGTCCATAGTATTTCATGAAAGAAAGTTAAGATAAAGTAGTCAAAAACCCCCCTCTTGAAGCCATAAGATAACCCTTGGAACTTAGGCTTGATCAATCAAAATTTAATTTAGGCTAACTTACTTCACTGAAGAGTACTGACGTGACTGCAGGAATCATGTGAATCTCAAACATACATTTCACTTCAGACCAGTTGCATGACTACATTGTGCCTATTTTTGAAATAGCCCACCCACTTAAATTTTTAAGTGCATTTGCATAAACGTATTTTTGATCTAATTAGGTTGTAATTGGTACTTTTCTGTCAATCCCTATTGCATCACTTGAGGACAGGCGACAATTCAAGTTTGGGGAGTGATAATCCATTTTTATTTTGTTATTATTATCCCTTTTCATTATGTTTTATGTGATAGTTTTAATGTTTTTTTGTTAATTTTTAGTGTTTGTAGCTTATATTGCTTGGAGCATAATAGGTGCTCCTTTTGTAGTTTTAAGGCAAGCTAAGGCATGGCTAGTGTAAACAGAGTCTGGAAGGGAGAGGTGAGAGGAAAATGGAAAGTTTGCTAAAGTTCATAAGAAGATAGTGGCCAAGAGCATGAGGAGTGCATATTTCTAGGAATTAAGAGGCAGATTTCTTCTTGGAAGAAACATCAAATCAAATTGATAAGATCAATTGCACAAGAAGACATAAATAGTATGGTAGGGACCACCAATACAAAAGCGCGCCATGTACATAAATATAGCGCCACCTGCACTTTTTCACCACCTACTGTAGCAACCTGCACTAGACGTTTTGTCTCCAACTACTATTTGTACCAGAATGCTTGTTCACGAATTATGGAGGACAAAAGGGAATATTATGATTTGAAATATGGGTGAACCTTGTTTACATCAAAAGACCATGAATCGAGTCCTCCATCTTTCACACCCACACTTGTGCCTATAAAATTTGAGCTTAGGATTTGAAGGAAAGAGTTCACACACCAAGAAAAAAGTTTACTAGTCTTAGTAGTAACTTTGAATTATTTCAGTGCAAGGTTTTGTAAGAAAAGAGATAGTTCTTCTTTTCATCCATTCATGTACTCATTGTTGAGAGCTGGCATGATTGGAGTCTTCACTTGCTGTTTATCCAACACAAGAGATCTCCAAGTTACTAATAGGTTATCATTTCTCTTATATATTTTGTTTAAGCATGTTTCCCATCAGTGTCAGTTCAGTAGTTTGTAGTAAGCTCACTAGGAGCTAAACCTTTGTTTGTTGAGCAATGTGAAGTTAATATAATGTTGCCTTTATGTTAAAATGATGTGAACTTAGTGTCTTAGTTTTTTATGTGTTTTTATGCTATAAATATTTTTCTTTTAATGATCAACTTAGAAACAGCTAAAAGCTTGTTGTTGTGAGAGATCCAACAACAAGTGAATTTCATAACAAAAGTGGTTAAAACAAGTAGGATAAAGATATTCACTTAATTATTTTGCTTAGAGATAAGAATCTATAACCTTAAAAGATTTTCAAAATATAGACCATACGTATTTTAGGGTTACAAGTGAGACTTAGAGATTTGTTCCCTTGTCCTATTAATGCATGTTTTAATTTTGTAGAGCTACACATGAAGATCACTTTTTGACCTTTTAAAATACGACACATCACATCATATACACATTCTGGCTACTACGCATATTAATGGATCATGTCTCAACATCCACTCTCTTGATTTAATCAAACCTTCACTTATTTAAATTTAGCCCTTTGTTGTGGACAATCTTAACTTGTGTTTTTTAAATATTATTTTGTTACCTTGCTCGTGTTAGTTTTAAACAAGAATACTTACAAAAGTTGAATCTAAACCTCTTACACTTCTTGTGATATGATATCCTTACTATTATCACTTGCTGCAATTAAAGCATACATGTATACTTGAATGTGACACCTTTAATCATTTTTACGCACAACACTTTACTCAAGTAAATGGATAAAAAACATGGAAAATAGTCATTAAAGGATGGAAACCCCAATGGTTATTGTACAAGATAGCACACAATCCCTAAATACAGAAGAATACTAGTCTGAAGAGGAAGATGAATAAGATCATGGAAACTCTCATGCTCTCAATGCTATTTTCAATGGAGTTGACAAAAATATATTTAGACTCATCAATATGTGTTCAAACTCTAAAGAAGAGTGGGAGACACTCAAGACTGCTCATGAAGGCACTTCAAAAGTATGCATGTCAAGAATTCAACTACTCACTACCAAATTTGAAAACTCGGGATGAAAGCAGATGAAATAATATTTGATTTCAATGTTCGACTTCATGACATAATAAAAAAATCATTTGCTCTTTGTGAAAAAGTTTCTGAAGAGAAATTGGATAAAAAGATTCTTAGATCTCTTCCAAAGAGGTTTGACATGAAATTTACAATAACTGAAGAAACCCGGGACATTGGCACTATCAAATTGGATGAACTCATAAGCTCATAACTCACCTTTGAGATGGCCATCAACGACAAGTATGAGAACAAAAACAAAATTGTTACCTTCAAAGATGACGTTGAAAATGATGAGGAACAGGTAGAAAAAGATACTCATGATAACCTATCTGATTCTATTATTTTACTTGCAAAAAAATTGGTAAGTTTCCACACGGTATTTTCGACGAACAACCGCTAGCCTCTTATTGAAGTTTACGTGCAAGATCGGCTACGAGAATCCTAGACTATTCGATAAATGTATGTTGATGTTTTAGTTCAGCTTGTTAGGTTTGAACAAACGGTAGATGAACAACTGCGTTAAATCGAATAACAAGGAAAGTACAGCAAAAGAGGAAAAACAACAAACAAAGGAAAAGAAAAACTTGTAAAGTAAAATTGCTTAATCAAGAAAACAAAGTTGGACGCATGCATACATTCTGCAGAGTTTTAACTTGTTTCTCTAACACTGGTACTTTCAGTGTATTCTCCTAATGCAACAAAATGAAACCCCTATAACTAAAAATGACACTTCCTTTAATATGCAAAAAGTGACGGTTATCCTTCTGCTTCCCAATCCTTACACTGTCATGTGTCACTTATATTCGTCCACTACCTTGGTAACTCCTCATGCTTTTATTTGCCCCAAGCTTGTTCGTTCGCCTGAAGCCCTTGGGATTCCTTCGACTTCGACTGATTTTCCTCTCTGTCGAGTTTGCTTCAAGGCCCTCTTCAACGGGCCCGTTGTCAAGGTTGCTCTAATATGACCTTTTGCACAATTCTCTGTCGGCCATACTCCTGTATTCTTGGTCGAAATTTTCTAGCTAACAAATTTCCCCCTAAAAGCCCATCTTCGACTCAGATTTTCCTTCGACCGAGAAACTGGCGTTTTACATTCTGCCAAATTCCGTCTTTATGTCACGTTTGCTGACATCATGCGTCATGATGCCAACTTTTTCTAGCGCTTCAAATTCCTAGAAACCTTTTCATCATTGCTATGATTTTGGATATTTCCTAGGTGATGGGATTTCTAACATCCCCCACTAACTTTCCCGCTACAGTGAAGTGGAAAGGTCATAAGGCCGCTGTTGATTGCCAACTGTCACCGCAACCGTTCAACTTTCAACGTGTATAAATACCAGTTTTATCACTCCTTCTTTCTCCTTCACCTTGCATTTTCTGAAAAAAATTCCATCTTTTGCAATCCTCATCTTTCTTTCTGCGTTTCTCTAGACTCTTCATCCTTTCCACTTCTCAGCTTCCAATACTCCAATGGCCTCTGTTACTCTAGTCACTGGTAACAACCCTATTTCCTTCACTCTCACTAATGAAAAAGGTTTTTCAACTGTCCCTCAACCACCGTCTAATAATAAAGCAACGATGGAAAACTAAAAGCATCAAATGATGATACCTTTTCTGGTGGCTAACAACCTTCTGGCTTTCCAAGGGCCATATCCCAGTGCCAAAACACACCTGAAACACGTTCAAGAGTTCTTCCCTCATTTTACCCCTGCTATTCCGCATGCTTTCAAGAAAGATAACATTATCGACCTAAAATTCATGGATCCCAACGCTCGAGTATTCTGGTTGATGGCAACCCTTGGCAACAAAGAATACTTGGCCTGGCTTGACAAATTTCAAAACAACCGCAAGACCCAATGGGAGAAGGCTGGCATCTTCAATGTCATCCAAATCTCAAGACAGACCCATAAGGTTAATCCGTGCCAGCTCATCGCATCGATCTACTTCTAGGAGGAATCGACTAACACCTTCCATTTTCTGTGTGGCATGATGAGGCCCACTCTCTTCAACGTGGTGGACATTACTGGATTATCTCCCCTTGGTGATACTTTCAACCCCACCTTCTCCACTGAGACTTCTTTCTCTTTCAGTTGACCTGCCTTCAAAAATTATATCGAGGATCACCATGTCAAAGATTCGGTGGATTTCTCCAACGAAGAGCATATTGCTTTTCTAACCCTCTAAATTTTCTACTACGTCTTTTTCCTAGGGTCTCTGCAGATAGCCAAAAGCTACATTAACTTGGCAATTCAAATTCATGAAGGCCGACAAGTTTCTTTGGCAAAACTCTTGTTGGCCTCACTATACCATTCTTTGGGGCTTGCTTCATTGAATCTCAAGTTATTAGAATCCACCCCAAGGCGTTAAGTCTGTCGATCCCTCTTTGGTTGCTGCGACATTGGCTAAATGCCACCTTTTAGTACCAACTGGGTGCTCCTGTAACGGAATGTATTATGTATCTGTTGCAATATCGACCCATCGAAGGTATGAGATTGGCCCTTACTACCCATCAAGAAGCTCTTGGTAAATTTATCTTCCTAAAGTACATCAAACTTTTTGTCAACACCACCACCTTCACAACTGACCTAGCCCCTTCGTGGATCGATTCTTCAATTCATCTTGGTTTCGAGATCCTTTCCCTGGCGTCTCCCCCAAGTCTGCAGCTCTATCAAATGTTGTGTGGAGGGCAGTTTTGACTCCCACCATGATGTCTTTTAGGATTGAACCTGGATCTAAAGGTTATGGTTTCATGAATGATAAGTGCTAAATTGTATTTATTTTGAGTGCAAATAATTCGCACTTATTTACTTAACTCGTTGGTTTTCCGTTAATAACCCCCCGTTTTTATGTACTTTTTGTATAGTTTACATTATAGTGTATATATTGTGTATCGTATAAATATGGTTGAGTTTAACTGTTTTCTCTCATTTTTGTAGGTATATAAGCAATGATATTTTGTCATTGTCTTATAGAGCATTGAATAAGCTTTCCCACGCTTCCGACCGCGCGTAAAATGGAGTTATGATTTAAAAGTTATGCTCGAAACAAGTGTTGGTCTACTGTCATGTTCGCTGTGCAAACTGGAGGCGAGCGAACTCGCCAAGAGTTTGCACTGCGAACTCCAGGCAAATAAAAATTGCCTGAAAGCATGTAAAACACTACTTTGGCAGTAGCTAAGGTGGCATATGTTTGTTGGGCGAACGGGAGTTCACAGTGCGAACACGGGAACCCATTTTTGCCTATTTAAGTGATTTTTCAGCATTTGTTAGGTTATGTTGTTGGGAACTTTTTACCCCAACTTCATCAAAAACATTCTTGAGTAGATTTATCTTAGAAACAACGTTAGAGTGTACATCTTGACGATCTGGAGTCGAATCCACTTCAATCGGAGTTGACAAACCGTGAGATTTCTGTTATTCTTCTCTCTTCTCTTTGTACTCTCTATTTGTTGGGGTTTTGTATGTAAGTTTATCTTGATTGTATGTATATTTATGGATCTTTGTATAAAATCTCTTTTACAACTCTTTATCGATGGTTATCTTGATTTTTTACTTAATGGGTTTGGATTCCTATAGACATATACGGTTCAAACTCGATCTAAGATGAACATCTGTTAGATTCTAAACTCTAGACATAGATTTAGGACTAATATTCATGTAGGTATCGATTCTTAATGCTCCTTGTTATCGACTTACGTGAGACATCATCGATGAGATGATACGGTTGATCTCTCGACTTTGCGTTTGACATAACCTCTGTTATGAGTGATACATGATGATATTGATGAGCGATTTAGGTTGCGTGCATTTGATCCATATATTTTTTAGTACATGATGGGTGGAACGAAATACAACTCCTGACGAGTTTTCTCATTTCTTAAGAATGTATTTATTTTCTTGTTTTGTATTTTTCCTTTTGCATTTTCATCCCAAACCATTCAAACCCAAGCTTAGAGACGTGGAGATTGTCAAATGACATTATTTCCCTCGCACTTATCCCTGTGGAGACAACAAAACTGGGTACTTAATATTTTTGCTTGCTGCTTTACCGCTTCAATAAAATGGCGCCGTTGCCGGGAATTGTATTGATATTGAATCGCATTGTGATAATTTTAATGTTTTTAAGCTTTGTATATAATTGTTTATAGTTGTTTTCCATAAGTGATTGTATATATGTGTTTTCTATCATATTTATGTTTTTGTGCATATTTTTGTTTTTGTTTTATGTATGCTCAAGTGTTGTGTAGGTTTAATTGGTAGTAGCCGGTGAACCAAGCAACATGGAGGAACATATGCATAAATAAAGACGTCGAGCTTACGACGTGAAACAAGCGCTTGTTGGGAGGCAACCCAACGGTTTTTGAGTTTGTATAGTTTTATATTTAGTAGTATAATTAATATAAAGTGATAATGGATGGACCACATGTGAGAAAGAACTTGAAAATCAAAATTTTCCTGCCCGCGCTTAGCGCGCCTTGTTTTGCAAAGACAAATCTCTCATTTTCCATCCACTTTCACCAATTTTGGTCTTTGTGTTTTATTATTTTTAGTTCAATTTGGTTAGCTTGTTAGAGTAATGTTTGTGTTTTCTCTCAAGTTTGTTTTTGATTAGCTTGAGGATGCATTTTGTGATTTTCCAAGTTTGATTGTTTCAACTTGCGAATGTATTGTTTTGATATTGTTTGAAGTTGGTACTTTGCAAGGTACTCGTTTATCGCTTTCTAGAAAATACCATGATTAGGAGAATTTTCATTTGTACAATTTTCATGTCATTCATTCTTTTGCCATACTTGTTCAGTTTTGAATCACTTGAGAACAAAACCTTTTTGTGAGGAGCCCTCTTAGTCTTGAGGAGATTCTGTTCATGAGGGAAAAGAATCCAACTGAGACTTTGAGAAGGCTTCAAAAGCTTCGGCAAATGTCTATTGACTCTGGGCCCTCTGCCTCATTTCCTATACCTTTATCGGAAGTGAATGTCATTGTCGACCTTAAGCTTCGACAAATTAAGTCCTACCTGTTTGAGAAAGAATTTTTGGCCGTGGTTGAAGAAGAATTTGAACTAAGAGCTTATGTGCTCAAAATTATTGAGGAGCTTTCTCAAAAATCTATTCCTAATTCTCTATCCCAGTACTTGACTGAGTTTGAAGCTTTCTTTAGTCAGCTTAATAGGGATATGACCCTTTGACATTATGCTGATTTCCATATCAAGACCAAGCAGAACAAGATAAAGATGGAGTGGGACCAAAGTGAGCTCTATGTGCAAAAACTAAACAACTTTGAGACCAAGAGACAAGAGCGTCTCAACAAACATCAATCCTTTGACCAAAAGATATCAACCTATCAGGCCTAGATAGATGAACTCAACAAGAAGATCACTACAGTCCAACAACAAAAAGCTGCATTCGATGCATTTGAGCCTCTTCCGACACCAGACGTTACCGACCAAGAAGTTCAGCAAGGCATTGCTCACTACGAAGCGGCCCTCAAGATCAAGGACAAAATTGCACAATGGGTTGAGAAAAAGGCTCGTCTAGACTCCTGAATCACTTATCAGACAATCTTCTTAGATGATTTTAAGTCTAGATTTCCATCCTAACTATTGTCTTTTGGAATGATGTAATTTTGACTTTTATGTTGGCCATTTTGTAAGCCGCTTTTGGCCTTTATTAATGAAAAATTTTCATTTTCCTTTAATCTGAATCTCTTGGAGCATGGGTTTATATTTCTTCAAATACTTTTCGTTTACCCTTAAGATTCGTTGATCCAATCCTAACTCTTGAACTTCATAGGCATTACTCGTGAACGTTTGAATCACCTGAAATGGTCCCTCCCAACTTGATGAACATTTCCCTAGTGTTTGGTATCTTCGATCCATGGGTAGAATCACTTTCCAAACATAATTCTTATTTATGATTTGTCGATTCTTGAAACACAATAAAAGCAAGCCCTATAAAACATCATTTTCACTTGGGAAAAGTGAAAGTTCAAAACATAGACGAGGCAATTACTTTGATTTATGAATGATATTCGGGACATCAACCGCGGCCCAATTTTGACAAACTCCTCTATGGATCACAAAGTCTAGTATTTTTCTTCCAGGATTGTCTTTAGTAATGACACTGATTTTTGGTGGAGTTGAATCAATAGAGTCTTCTTCCCATGCAGAGTTATCATAAGAGGACTCTTCTATTGTATCTTCAACAATACTTTCATTTTCAGGGGAATCTCCCCATCCTATTGGTTGGATGTCTTTAATTATGATACGAGAGCTTTTAGGAGCAGTGTACTTCACTAGAAAGTTGTATTTGCCACTTGGTTATCCCAAAGTATCCCAAGTTTCTGAAGGGATAGATGAATCATCTGCTTCGATGACATTGAATTTCGGAAATGCAAAGTTGAAGAATTCTTGTCCAGAAATTCTTGCAACTTTATCAACATGATGTTTGACATTTTTTAGAATTTTCTTGATAAGGATTCCATGATTCTGGGAGAGCTGGTGGATTTTCCTCAAGGTCATTCAGCAGATATGCATTCTCTGGCTGACTCTTATACCTTGGATTTTCCATATAAGATTCCCAAATGGGAAAATCATCCATGGGATCAAATAAGTTGTAATCGAAGTTGTCTTTCATTAGAGTATCTTTTTCCAATGAGTTGGGAGGAGCACGACATCCTTCAGGATCGTAATCTGCGTAGATCATTTTGACATTTGATCTTGGTACATATCTGGGACTTTGCTTCGGAGAGCAAAATGACATGTATGTTTCTTCCTGAGATATATATCCTTCATCGTTGAAATAGGATTTCCATTCTTCATCTGTATCAGATGGATCATTTTCCTTGATAGTATGGACTTCTTGAGATATTAGGTGGAGGAAGCCTCCACTGTGGAAGAAATCTTAAATAGGACGAATGCTTTCATTCTTCTCTCTAACCTTTGTAAGTCCTGGAGAAAAACTGATACCTTTTCTTGTCTTGTTATCAATAGGAATCACAACTTTCCCCCATCCTTTTATATTACTACTTCTTAATACTTGGAGAGCACTTTTGTACAAGGAAATTGATGTTCCTTCTTCTTGATGATTCTCATTGCTCACATAGAATGCTTGAAATTGAGTTCCAATGACCTCCTTTGATTCTAAATATGAGAATGGTGATAGGTTTCTCACGATTAGAGCTTGTTCTCCATATACTGTGATCAATTTGTCATTCTTGACAAGCTTCAGCTTTTGGTGAAGTGTCGAAGTGACTGCCCCTACTTCATGTATCCAAGGTCGTCCCAATAAACAGTTGCATGCCGCTCGGATGTCCATTACTTGGAAGGTGACTTGGAAAGTATGGAGACCAATGGTTATGGGAAGGTCGACTTCGCCAATAATTATCTTCCTGGATCCGTCAAAAGCTTTAACTATGATCTCACTACCTTTCATGGGGGCGCCTTGAAAAGATAATCGTGCCATAGTTGATTTTGGCATGACGTTCAAGGATGAATCTGTGTCTACAAGTATGCTGGCTAAAGCATCATCTCTGCAGTTATTATGATATTAAGTGCCATGTTATGATTCTTGCCTTCCTCTGGAAGTTCTTTTTCACTGAAACCCAAATTATTGCAGGTAGTGATGTTGGAAATAATGTTGTCAAACTGACCTACTGTCACATCTTGTTCTACATAGGCTTATTCCAAGACTTTCTGTAGACCTTCTTTGTGAGCATCTGAACTAATCAGGAGAGATAACACTGATATTCGAGAAGAAGTTTGTAATAGTTGATCCACAATGTTGCATTCACTTCTCTAGATGAGTTTCAACATTTCATCGTTATTTTTCACAGGCTCCGTGTTATTGGATTGACCAATGGGTTGATTAGGAACTTCAGCTTGAGGTTCCTTTTCTTTTGCAGGTTTTCCAACTTCTCTATTGAAAATTCGGCCACTTCGGGTGACTCGACTGATATCAGCAATGTTGACAATGAATGGCAGTGGAATTTCTTTTCCATCTTCTATTATGGTTGCACCATATTCATATGGAATAGCTTTCTATGACTTGTATGACATTGGGCCTGGCAAGTAGATGACCATAGGGGTTATCTGGGTCTTTCAACTTCCATAAGTAACCTCAATTGATTCCAGCTTGGGGATGTTGGAAATTTTCCCACTGTCGAACAGGATCTCCAAGCGTTTTGGCTCGTTGAGCAAAGGAATTATGGTGAAAACATCCTCGTCAATTCTATAATTAACAGGCTCTCTTTCATTGAGAACAATGATGGTTCTTTTATCCAACAGTTCTTGAATCTCATTTCGGATAAGGGGGCAACCTTGCCGACTTCTGCAGCATTCTCTGTAAACTGAGTGATCATGGTGGTTCGGAGCAAAGTAGTCAAGTTCGCATAAGAATTTATGAAATTTGACCAATGATGTTTCAATGTTCTTAACGTTATAAAATGAATATTGTCCGGGGCAATCTCACCATGTTGATTGAGTGAGAATTCAGGCATAAATGGGTTTCCCCTTGGTCCACTTGATCCTAGAGAGCTTCTCGCACGAGGTAGCACCCTTGTCTATTTTCTGAACATACTCGACATCGTTCATAATTGTGAGGTGGTATATGACAGTACCCGCTCTATATGCAGTGCATCTTGACCAGCTTCGTTTCTAGCAAGCGGATGTCACATATTTGGTATCTGTCTGGATTTTTGTTGGTTATGCTAACTTGATGTGTGTTTTCATCTTGGTAGATTGGAAGCCACCAATGGTCCAATAGATATTGAAGAGTTCTTTGTACAAGCGAACAACCTTGATCATTTTCAGAGCAATCCTTGCAGTCTTGATAATTATATAAGGACAGAAAACCGAGTCTGACTTGCTTGGCATGTAATTCTACCAAGATGGTATTCATTAAATGAATGTCGAAAATCTGAACCATGTTGACCTGATGATGATTCCTTCCATGATAGTCCTGGATCCATCCTAGATCCATTTGACGCTGGAGAGATTTTTGTACAAAATCACATCCTTGATTGTCTTTTGAGAAAATTGAACAAGTGTTATAGTCGTGCAGCGACAGATTGTGGTAATGACTTTGTCTTGAGTGCATTGCAACTAGATTGACATTCATCGCACGAATATCATGATTTTGAACAATGCCTGGATGTTCGTGGGAAATATTTACTTCACGAATCTGGTGATCTTGGATCCATCCTAGATCCATTTACTCTTGAAGAGTTGCTTGTATGATGATGCACCTCTGACTGTTCTTGGAACAAACGTCGCATTGATAATAGTTGTGAGATGGCACATGGCCATATCCGCTTTGCATGCCATGCATTTTTACCAAATTTGTCCCTAGTTGGCGTATGTTGTGAATTTGATAACTGCTGCCTGGTTCTTCATTTATCAAGTTCACTGAAGCTTTTTCATGTTGTGGCAACATGTTTGTTTGGACATTTGGATTCATATCCTTGAAAGATAAAACTCTATTTTTGACGAGCCTTTGTACGTCATATTTAAAGTTGAGGCAGTTCTCAATGTTATGCCCTGGTCCTCCTTGATGATAAGGGCAAGATTGATCAGCTTTGAACCAATAAGGGGGATTGTCTGGCACTGTGAAAGGGGTCCTGGTTTGAATGTTCCCCTTTGCCAGTAGTACTGGGAACAATTCTGCATATAACATTAGTATGAGGTCAAACCCTGGTGATTGTGGCAAACGGTTGTTGTTATTATATTATGGGCGAGCCTGCTGAAGAGGTTGTTGCTGCCTTTACTAATATGGTTGTTGATCTGGCTGGCTCTGAGCAGCCTGTGATTGATAGGTCAGAGCTGGAGTTGGGTTGATAACAGGAGATACTGTTGCCACCTGCCGAGGTTGATACCTTTGCCTTTGTTTACCCTAAGAGATATTACTAATATCTTGTTCTTTCTTCTTTTGGAAAGCACCCCCATATCTTTTAGTACTATTGGATGGTTCTACGTATTTGATCAGTCGACCTTCTCGAACTACTTCCTCCAGGCGTACCCCCATGTTTACTATCTCGGTAAAGTCACTAGGTGCACTTGCGACCATTTGGTAATAATAAAATGAGCTCAAGGTTTTCAAGAATATTTTTGTCATTTATTTCTCCTTAAGGGGAGGACAAATCTGGGCGGTAATTTCACGCCATCTTTGAGCGTAATCCTTGAAGGTTTCCTTATCTTTCAGGGACATTGCTCTGAGCTGGTCCCTATCGGGTGCCATATCCGAATTTTATTTGTATTGCTGAAAAAAAAGCTGCCCCGAGATCTCCAAAAGTACTGATCTTTGCATGGTTTAATCCCATGTACCATTTGAGTGTGGCACCGGTTAAACTGTTTTGGAAGTAGTGGATTAGTAACTGTTGATTTTTCGTCTGAGTAGACATTTTTTGAGTGTACATTATCAGATGACTTTAAGGGGAAGAGTTGCCTTTGCATTTTTCAAAGTCGGGCATCTTGAATTTATGCGGTATTTTCACATTAAGGACCAGAAAGAGGTCGGCGACGTCTTTGCCAAACATATCCTGTTCGTGAATGGCATACAATTATTTCTGCATTTTTAAGAACTGTTCTTGGAATTCATTCATTCTTTCCTACACTTCTTCATTTTTGTTGGAAGTGGTCTGAAGAATATGTTCCTCTGGGATAGTATGTATCATAGTTTGTGGTATAGACATCACTGCAGTAACTCTTGGTGCTTCAGTGACCTGAAGATTGTAATCTTCAGGTACATGAGTCTCTATCGTAGCCCTTGCATCTTCATTCACCTTAAGTTTGTAACCTTCAAATTTGGAGGTTCTGGCTATGGCTTCTAGGTCTTCAGTGACCAATGGTATGTATCCCTCAGGAATAAAATTGAAAGGCATGCCCCAGGGAAAACCTTTAGGCATATTGTACTGAGGAAGATTGGTGGGTATCCAAATGTTGGTGTAGACACAATTTCTGAGATTATCGTCTTTTGAGCTGGTTGATCCTGAGCTGCTTCTAGGGATTCAATCATGTTTTTTAGTCTTTCCATTCCTTTTTTTAGAACAGTGACCTCCTCTCTCAACTCACTATTATCTTCCTCAACATTGTCCATTTTCTTTTGGCGATTGGCCCGAGTATTGTACGAAAGAGACAGTTTGACTCTGAAGCGCGACACATGTGTGAGACTCTATGACAAAGATGTGTAATGCAAGAATGATGAATGATATGTAGAGAAATGAGAATGACCTTTTTGTTTTGTTTTCAAAAGAAATTTTAACAATTATGTTGCAAATATCATACAATGATGGAACCTTTTATTGAATTCAAAGGAATATAATATCTTACATGGAAAAGTACATTATTTTACAAAGTGTAGGGATGAAAACTAGGCCTATGAATTCTAGGGATTTCCTGACGAAGGTCTAGATGCTGGTTGCTGACTCCCTTTTCTCTTCTTTGATCGGGCCCCTTCATCCGTTGTCGGGTCAATAATCCTTTGCCAAGTGAAAGGAGAAAGTAAACTTCTCTGCTCCTCTTAACTTTCTATAGCATGTTGCTCTAATATCTCAATCAGAGCATCCTTCTCTCTCAATAGTTCTTAGATCTTTGTGCATTCCAAGCTGACGATTAGGTACTTGTTCTTCTAAGAGTTCTTCTCGCGTTGGACCTTGTTAAAAGTGACCTGAAGTTTTTTTGTGTCATTCATAAAATAGAGAATAGAGTCTTTCAGGGGAAGAACTTCCTGACAAGGGTAAGGCATCTTCAAATTGATGGCTCTGGTTTGCACCCATTGGATATAAGGCTTTGCAGAGACACATTTTAGCCTTCCCAAAGACTCTCTTCCTTTTCTATGAACATGTTGCCAGGCATGCACAATTTCCTTCTTAAGTGTTTTGTCATTTTCTCCTTCCTTGAAGAAAAGACCTTCCAGATGAATTTTATATGGTATGTCCTTCATCGGGTATCTAAACTGATGACGAGCTAACACTGGGTGATAATTAATCCCTCCTTTGGCACCAATGAGAGGCACATTGGGGAAACTTCCACATTTGTCAATGATTTTTATTCCGTCATAGACCCGATTGTACCAATCTATGTCAGAATGGGTAAGAGACATAATCTTTTGCGACCATCACATACTACTCCTAGAATCCCAAAAAGCAGTAGATTTGGGTAAGTGGGAAATAAATCATTTGTAGAGTAGTGGTACATAGCATGTAATCATTCCTCTGTTGTATAAATTCCTTAAATGTACCGAGTGATAAGCATCTGCGAGCGAAGTTGGGACTGGATTCCCGATTGATAATATCTTGAAAGAATTGATATCGACGAAGTTGTCAATGTTGGGAAAGAGGAATAACCTATTGATGAGTAGAACAAAGACATCTCTGAAAGCAGTTATGTGTCATATGCTGGCAAAGTATTGGGCTTTCTCCATCAGAAATTTAGCTAGTAAACCCTGAATTCCTCCTTTGGTGGTCATGTGAGCTTGGATATTTGACTCTTCCAAAGAGGTAGCTTTTGCAATGGTTTGATCTTTTAGAATTTCTTCTAGTCCAGAAAATGGATATTGATCAGTGGTAGGTAGATCAATCAGATGGGAGTACTCTTCCAATGTTGGTGTGAGCTGATAATCTGGAAATGTAAAGTAGTGGTTTATTGGATCATAAAACTGAACAAATGTAAACACAACTCCTTCTACCATATTGACCTTCAAAAGAGACAACAACCCTCTGTGCTTAGCTCTGTAAGCCTCCGGATTAATGATCAACCTTCCCAATTTCCTCAGGTCTTCTAGTTTTGAAATTTTGAAGGTGTATTTGTGTGTTCTTCTTCTACCAAAATCCATAGCACAACTTCTGATATTTGCAATGATTGTTTTAGTTCTTTTAGAAAATATATTTTTTAGGTTATTCTTAGGAATGAATGAAATGCATGAATGCAACAAACAAATGCATTTGAAAACATGGGTTTAAGGGTTCATCATCATGAGCATGGAGCCATGGATCTACCTATCCCCAAGGTATATGTACTAGGGTTCAATTTTGTACCTGTAGAATGGGTTCTAACAAGGTTCTCAAAATCACTAACCCCTCTTAAAAATATTACCAGTAAACTGGCTGACTCATGAGAGCTGTAATATCCCTAGGATGAATCTCAATTGAGTGTAGTATCGTGTATAAACTATTCCCGATAGTCACCGCACTACCTAATGGTCAAGTGGTTAAATACTTACTAATCCTCAGTTTCAAGGGTTCCCAGTAGAAAAAGTAATGTTTTCATGACTTACTCGTTCAACATTAGTAATTCCAAAAGGGTACCTCCACTAATTCGGTGGAATTTCAAGTCAGCTTGGTTGGGAATCACTCCCTATAAGCCTTAATGAGTCTGCCACCTCCTCTCTTAAAGGTGCTCTCTAACTCATCACATGCGTATTAATCACATTCCCAGATAACATTAATTTAAACAAGTATATCAGATAAGAAAATAGTATGACAACAAATGATATGAAAGCAAATAAAACAACAAAAAAGAAAAATGTAATGCAAGGCTTAACCCTCTTAGGGGATGGGAAAGTCCCCAATGAAGTCTCCATTTTTCTGTTGCAGTCGGTTTTTGTAGTGCGACCACTACCGCTCCTGGTGATACTTTCTTGTTTCTATATTTATCCTATGAAGCTTAAAAGGAAGGGGAAGATATCTTAAATAACCCTGCGTGCAAGTGTTTTCCCTAGAAATGCGGAGAGATATGGAAATGGGGGTTGGTTATACAAATGGAAGCTATTAACACCAAGAGTATCTATAGTAATCTATAGGAACCTTGATTGCATCTGTTTTCACTATTTGAATTGCTTTCTTGAGTCTATTTGCTGTCATGTGGGGAAAGTTTCTCCTTTGGGAGGTTGAGGAAATGCTTTTGTTGTTTTATGATTTTCTATTGTTTTTGGAAAGGTATCTGGACCTAAGGTTTTTTATTAGTGTGCTCGCTAAGATTTCACAATCTTATACCTACATATTCTCAAAACAAGGAAACGAGAAATGAGAGGGTTCGTAGTTCCTCCTATTTTATGGGAGTAAAAAAATTTTGGTATCTTGTTCAAAGCCCAAGATTTAAGCTAAAAGAGAAGTTTGTCTCTTTTTCAAAGCCCAGGATTGAAGCTAAAAGAGTATTTGTGTCTTGTTCAAAGCCTAAGATTGAAGCTAAAAGAGTATTTGTGAGAGAATTTGTCACCTCTAAAGGGAGATATCTCACCTATTCATAACACTCATTGAGGTTTTTTTATAAGGGAAGTTGCTTTAACTGGGATATGTGGAATCCAACAATACCACATCTTCCTTTATAAGAGAATTGGAATGTCATGAAGGAAGAAGATTTAACTTAGTGTAGAGCAATGCCACTTGTTCTTTTATGAATATTTGCATGCTAAGAGAGGGACATTGACTTGGATGTGTTCCAGAGGCTTGCCACTTACATCACTTAGATGAAAGAGAACTTTGGCCATGATAAAGGAGGGACTCCAGCTTGGATTTTGAATCAACAAGTGTGCCACTTACATCAATTATCTAGAAAAGGGTGTAATTGTTTGTTTTGAAATGTGATATATAGAGGAAATATCCTCTTGCAGAGCGGACTCAGAGTCTCATTTGTGGGGATGTTGAATTTTGTGACTTGACCAAAGGCCAAGGTTGAAGCTAAAATTGGGATTGAAAACTGACTCAACTAGGGGAGTATTATACCTTTCTTGTACAAAGCCCAAGATTGAAGCTGTCTGGGGAAAATCCTTATATGAAACCTAAGAGGAGGATGAGGGAATTTAAGTAGAGACTAACTCTTGCTGAGGAAAATTGAATCCAAGAGCAGGATCCAACTGCTCTGAGGAATCAAAAGAGAAACTGATTCCTGCTGGAAATTAGAGGAGAGTTGGATTTATTGAACCGCCATAAAGGCTTTGACTCTTTTGGGGATTTGTTGATTTTAATCTGACCCTTGTTGGGGATTTAAGATGGAAGTCAAGCCTTGTTGATGATCAGAGGAGACTCAAAGGATATTTTTTATAGGTTTTGACTCTCCTGGGAATTGGTGTAGGGATAGGGATGACTAGGGTCGATCCTGTGTTTTTAGGAAGCCTGAGGGTCCTTGTATGAAGCCCAAGAGGAGACTAGGGATGCTTGTTGGAAGCTGGTGAGTCCTTGTACTAAGCCCAAGAGGAGGCTGGGGATTTAGAGTATCAAAGTCTTAAGAAGAGTTCAAGAAAGGTTTCACTAGGAAATAATCCTTTCTTTGTTGAACTGTTCCAAGATTAAAGGGGTTAAAGAAGAGGTTTCACCGATAAATAATCCTCTCTTTATTGAAGTTTTTCAAGGTTGAATCAATTGAATAAAGCCCAAGAGGAGGCCGACTGTATTGGGAAGAAGAATTCCTTTGTACAAGAGGAACTAGTTGTTTGAACCAAGTTATACTGATTGACAAGGATCATATTGTTTGAACTAGTCTAAACTAAGGATGATTCAAATGCTAAGAGAAACTTAACAAGATATGTACAAGCATATATACAGAGATATAAACAAGTATATAAACAAGTATGAATTGAATTGAAAAAGGTGGTGGGTCTTACACTCTAGATAGAGGCCCAAATGTACTGTGATTGATTAGATGTTTTCTTCAAGACTGAGTTAGGGTTTTGAGAAATTGAAGAAATTTTTGACTTTGAAGATGACTTGACCTCTAGGTAAACAAATGTGTTGGGTTTTACACTCTAGATAGAGGCCCCTGAGTATTATTTGTATCTTGTACAAAACCCAGGATCAATGAAGCTAAAAGGTTTTCTATTTACAAAAGGTGTTGGGTCTTACACTATAATAGAGGCCCATGAGTGTTATTTGAAATGAAGTTTTGAAAGATTAAATCAAAAGGGAAACCTAATTTTATTTTATTTTATTTTTGCATTTTTAAAAGGAAAAAAACAATTAAAAATGATGAAAAATATCAAATAAATTCAAAAAGCAAGTTATAAACAATGGTTAGGGTTTGGAAAATAAGGTTTTATTCACATGATGATTTAAAATTCATTTGGTTTTGAAAAATCAAGAAAAGAAATTATTTAAAATGTTTAAAACAAATTAAAGTAAAACTCTTTAAAATGTTTAAAAATATATCAAATAATTTTTTTAAATTTTTGTGTGGAATAAAATATTTAAATATGTGAAGAATTTATGTTTAAAAAATAACTTGAAAATGTTTAAAATTGAAAGAGAAGTTAATTTTTGAAGATAATTAACAAAAATATTAAAATATTCAAAAAATTCAAATATTTGATAAAAGGCGCCAACGACTCCTTCTTCTTCCTCACATCTCCCTCCATGGCCGTTTTACAAGAGCTCACTTATTATAAAATGAAATCAAATGATGTAAACATGGAATTTGTTCTTTTTTTAACAAGGAACATGATGGTGGCAGTTAATTTCATTTCTTTTAAGTGTGGAGAGAGTTATCACGCATGAACACAGAAACCCTAGAATTTGCAAAAACTATCATGAAATTCTATACACGATTGGAACATAGAAATTGATTGAGGGGAAACACTCTATGAACTATCAGAAACATGTTAGTAACTTGAAAATAAATTTATGATGCATGGATCATAGAGTTTGAGAGCTTGAGGCTTACATGTGCAAAAGGAAATCAAACTTTGATGTAGAGGTGTTACAGATGCCAAGTGACGATCTAGATAGCTTCCTTGGACCTTAAGGAGTGTTTTGAGATGCTTGGAAGGGATTAAGAACCTCTGGATTGGTGGGGTCGAATCCAACTGCAGGTGGCTTGGGGTGAGATATGAACTTGATGAATCTGGTGTTATAGATGTTGTTCAAGGGGGTTGGATCACTTATATATGATGTATGTGAGGTGTTAGGACCATTGGTTTGAGTTGAATTGCTCCCTATTGCAAAACTCGATTCTCACACCTCATGAACTTGAAAATTTAGAATGATGAGTGAAATGGTAGAAAACAAGTGTTGTTATGTTTTGGTGTTCTTTGATCAACCAGAAATGACCTCTATTTATGGTAGAGGAAGTTTGTTTTGTAAGGAATAATGAATGGATAAGGGAGCACTCTATTATCTAATGTGTTTTGTCATGTATTCAAAGTCTCCTCCTATCATAGCTAGGCATTGACTCCAATTCAATTTTGTAGGTTTGAACACTCATGTTTTTTGACTGAGTCTTCGCTGGTTTGTGCTTGATCCATGCCACCTCAATGCATCACATTAATGCTTGATGTTAAAGTTGAAATTCAAGGTTCATCCCATGATGGATTTACACATGCTAGGCTAGATACTTGACCCCTTGTGTTATGGTTTAGATTCCTTCATCATTTGTGTTGATATTGGACAGAAATTCAATGATTCAAGTGTCCAAAATTGACTTGAAAATCGTGGGATGCAAGTTATGTGCCAAATGCTGTCAAAAAACAGTTTGCATTATTAAGGCATGTTGTGAGGTTCATAACTTGTTGCTCAAGTTGAATCAATGGATGTTCTTGTACTCTTTGGAAAGCTTGTATATCACACTTCAATTTTGATGTTTACATTTGTTCTTGATTCATCTTGTATCATAATGAAAAATGCCTCCAAAGTTGGCCAAAACATGAGGCAGATTCTGCCTAAAAATTTCTAAGTGTCAAAGTTCAAAATCTCATGAAACCCTAACTTTAATGCTTCATATCTCAAAATCTAGGAATTTTTTGGGGGTACTTCTGCTTTTCAATCTTGTTGTATGTAAGAAGATATATCATTTGAACTTTGGATGAGAGAAAATGGTTGCTTGGATCATAATTTATGGCCCTACAAAGTTGGGTAAAAATTAAGTTCCTTCCATAACTTAGTGAAATTTCAAGTTTCTCAAGGTTACCCTTTTTGCAAGTAAACTCACTTTTCTTGATTAATCATGATCCAAATCATAAGTTAACATTATTCTTGACTTAAAGAGGCCATGTTTGCCAAAAATCCCAAAAGTCAAACTTGGTTTTGATCACAGTTGACTTTTTACATTAGATGTAACTTGAACTTTGTGATCCTTTATGAAATCAAGTCCTTGGGCTAAATTTAACCTAATGTACGGATTCCAAAGGTGTTTTTGAGGGTTTTGAATCATGTCCTAAGGTTTGAGATCGTGTCTTGGTCAAAAGTCAAAGGTATGGTTGACTTTTTCTCAAGAACCCTAGTTTGTGGTCCATATGAATTTGAATCCTTGTATTGCTTATGAATTAAGTTCTTTGAATAAATCCAATCTTACGAATAGATCAATATGATTTATTTGAGGTCCTTGAAACATATCTTGAGGTTTTGGATCATGCTTTACTCCGAAAGTCAATATATGGGTTGAATTAGGTCAAAACCCTAATCCCTGATTTTTGATAGATGCAAACCCCTAACGCTATTTTGAACTTATGAATGGACTCATGAGGTTATTTTGATCTTCTTGAATCATGTATTGAAGTATTGGCTCATGCCCAGATAAAAATTTCTCTTTGGAAGCCTTGGTCGATCAAAACCCTAATTTGGTGACACTAATGGTCTTGAGGCTTGATTAACTTGGAATGGTGCAATATTGTGTTAAATTCTGGATGAGGAGGATATCTTGATCCTTCATGGATGTTTGAAAGGCTTTAAAAGTTGAAGATCATGTAAATTCTTAATTGATCCCTTTCTTGAATGCTTTGAGAGGGCTCAAAACACTAATCCTTGGTTAAGGCAAATACTCAACAATCTTTGAGAAGATTGGTGAGGTATGAAAATACATCCATATTATGGTGATGATTTTCAAAATAGTGTGAAGTCTTGTGGTCAAAATTTAGGGTATGACATTGCGCCACGAACCATAAGCACATGGGAAAAGATGAGTGGAGGAATTTCTAACCTCATCTTAGGGTACTTTGTACGCGAGATGCTTGGATCGTTAGCACGAAGTATTCAATCCTATGTCATAGACTTTAGTGCGACGCATATCCCAAATAAGTCAATTCACTTATTTAAAATTCAAAACAAACTTCAAATCATTTTGCCCTTCGGGATCGTTTGTCAAACCTTTTTTATGAAAGGGCATGTTATTTCCGTTCTATCGCAAACAGGCATCGATCCTAACTGCTGGAACAAGAACTTGGCATTGCTCATAAAAAAACACTTAAAAGTTCATGAGCCAAACTACAGCTGCTCAGATTTCTCATACCAGATGAGGATATGTAGGGACAAGACGACGAAGTCTTGGCGAGGAACCTTCCGCTTTCACCCGTAGTCCTTTGAACTACGTCGACTATGACTTTCCCATTGCACAAGGAATATGTAGGCTTAGGATGGTGAATCCCTATCGAGTCTCCTTTTTGTTTTTCCCTTTCCGTATTTGTTAGCAGTAGGCTTTAGATAACACACCATTTGATTAGAACAACAAGCATGGATCCCGTTGGGTACCACACACGCGAGGGGGTGCTAATACCTTCCTCTCGTGTAACCGAATCCCGAACCCATGATTTAGTCGTGAGACCATGTTCCTTTCCCTTTTGAGGTTTTCTTCGATCATTTCCTTTCCCCCTTCGGGATAAATAACGTTCGGTGGCGACTCTTTTGTTTTTCCGCCGGTTGTTTTTCACAGGTGCTACAATAACCAATTTTGATTCCCAAATCTCTTAGTGCATTGCATTGCATTGCATGAACTCACGTGTTTATTTAGATTTTTTCCCCTTCCCTCTCCTGGGATAAATTAAAAGTTCACATGTAAACAGAAAAGGGGCGACCTCGCTTTGAAAGAAGGGACCGAATCCCACGTCGACGATAGGAAAATAGACCAAGATGTCACAAAAGAAGGTGCAACATATTACCACCTCTATAGTTCTTTAGTTGATACACGTGGATCTCATGAGTCCTGTGCAGGTTGAAAGCTTGGGTGGAAGAAAATATGTCTTTGTGTGTGTTGATGATTTCTCAAGTTACACTTGGGTTAATTTTCTTACAGTAAAATCTAACACATTCGACGTGTTTGAAAGATTGTGTCAACATCTTCAACATGAGAAAGGGAAAGATATTGGAAAGATCATTCAAATATGAAGTGATCATGGAAGGGAATTTGATAATTCTAGTTTCTCTGAATTATGCTCTATTAAAGGTATTGCTCATAAGTTCTCTGCACCCATCACTCCACAACAAAATGGAATGGTTGAATGCAAGAATATAACTCTTAAAGAAATGACAAGAGTCATGTTGCATGCTTAGAATCTTCCTTAGCAATTCTGGGTTGAAGTCATGAATACTTCCTATCACATTCACAACCGAGTAATCATTCTACTAGGTATCAAGTTAATCATTATGAAATATGGAAAGGGAGAAAGCCAAGTGTCAAGTACTTTTATGTGTTTGGCAGTAAGTGCCACATTCATGTTGACCGTGAGAAAAGACACAGGATATATCCTAAAAGTGACGAAGGAATCTTCTTGGGATACTCTACCAACACTAGGGAATACCGAGTGTATAATAATCACACAAAAATCATGATGTAATCTATCAATGTTATTGTAGATTACTCAGAATATCGAGCCTCTTGAAATTCAATCCATATGATCAAATGGATGTTAAAAGTGCATTTCTTAATAGATTCTTGAAGGAAGAAGTATATTTGAAACAACATAAAGGATTCATTGGTCCTAGTTTACAAAATCATGTTTACAAGCTTAAGAAGGAACTCTATGGGTTGAAGCAAGCTCAAGAGCTTGGTATGAATGTCTTGCTGAAATTTTTCACTATAAATGGCTATAGTAGAAATGGAATTGACAAAACCTTGTTTTACAAGAAATAAGAAGGAAAGGTAATGATAGATCAAATCTACATGGACGATATTGTGTTTGGAGGGACGTCCAGCAAGATTATAGAACATTTTCTTCAACATATGCAGTAAGAGTTTGAAATGAGTTTGGTAGGTGAACTTACTTACTTCCTTGGTTTCCAAGTTAAACAAATGAAAGAATGTATCATTGTGTCCCAAAGCAAGTATGCTAAGAACATTGTGAATAATTTTGGTCTTAAGAATGCAAGACACAAGTGTACTCATGTTGTCACTCATGTTAAGCTCACTAAAGATGATCACGGAGTGGATGTGAACCAAAGTCTTTATAGAAGTTTAATTGGAAGTATTCTATATCTCACTATAATTGTCCTGACATCACCTTTTATGTAGGAGCGTGTGTTCACAACCAAGCAAAGCCAAAAGTGAGTCATCTCACATAAGTCAAAAGGATTATTAAATATATTAATGGAACTTGTGACTATGGAATTTTGTAGTCACATGATCCGAACTCTATCCTAGTGAGATATTGTAATGTTGATTGGGCAGGTATGCTGAATATAAAAAAAGTACCTCTAATTGATGCTTCTTCTTGGGAAACAACCTTATTCCATGGTTTAGCAAAATGCAGAATTGTGCCTCTTTATCCACTGTCAAAGCTGAATATGTTATTGCTAGAAACAATTTCACTCAAATCTTATAGATGAAGCATATTTTGAAGGAGTACAATGACAAGCAAGATGTTATGATATTATATTATGACAACATGAGCGCCATCAATATTTCCAAAAATCCACTCCAACATAGTCTTACCAAATATATTAACATCCTTCATCAGTTTATTAGAGAACTTGTGGAAGGAAAGGTAATCAATCACTTAGGATCTTATGTCAATTGAAAACCAACTAGATGACATCTTTAGATGTTACACAATTCAAAAAATTGAGAAGTGCCCTAGGTCTTTGCATAATTGAGAATCTCAAGCAATTAATTCCGAGACGGAAAGAGAGTTATTTGACCCTATTTTTGTCTCTCAAGTCTATGAATTCTAAAAAACGTAAATCACAAATTGCTTTGACTAATAGTGTTCCTAATATGATTCCATTAAAATTGGTTTCCTTCTTCACATTATATGCCTCAAGTTTCAGAAACACTTGATGACTTCTTGGAAAGTGTACTGATAATGTCGCAATAATGAAAAGATATTGATTCCACATGGACTGCTATTTAATAAGACAATAGTCGTGCAATTATAAAAAAGTGACGATGGGGGGGGGGGGTTTCGAGTTTGAAAGCGAGAAAATAAAAGTTGTTCTGAATCAAGAAGGAAGCAGTCAGGTTTTATATAGAATCTCTTAGTTTTCCCTTGTTGATATATAATGCATTACATGAATGAGAAAGTTATAATATTTCCATGAAGAATTAACACAACCACTCTACCCAATCCCTTGGTGTAAAGCTCACTAATTGCCACTCGGGGTCTCTTATCCCTATTCAACCAGCGTAAGTGAAATTAGGCGATGCATAAAACATTAATTCAACTACCATTACTTCGGGTGTCCTATCCATATTCAACCAGTGTAAGTACAAAAATTGCCCTAGTTCCAACGCATAGACTAAGGGTCAGTATTCCCTATGTGCCAACAGTAAAATAGTATCTCACATAAAAAACATTAAGCACAAGAAGCAATTGAATAGAAATATAACTCTAATTATTCATGTAATGAAAAATTAAACATATGTCCCAACAGGTTCAAAATAAGTTCATCATACAAAACCTAACTTAGAGATGTTTAGCTACTCATAACGATACAATTAAATACGAAGTGGTTAAATGATAATTGCATCTGAAAATCCTTGAAGAACTGGTCTTCAATGGCTTCCAATGCTCTCAAAATCTCCCTCTTGGTACTCTTAACCACCACTTTCAGTCTCAAAATGCATAACCCTTGAAAATATGTCAAAAACTCCCTTTTATACTAGTCAAATCAGTCCGGAACGCGTCAGAATAGACCCAAAAGGGACCTATTATATGCGTGATAGCTTGCATCACGCACACAATGATGACTTTAGTTTTCTATCTCATACACGATGTTGCGTATGATTATTCTAATAACTGCATGTTTTTGCTCCTTTTTTTCACCTGATTTTCACTAAGTCCTTATTTCTTCATACTTAGTCATTTTTGTATCTTTCTTTAGCCTTTATTCTTCATTTTTGCTCCTCTTTAACTTGTTTTGATTCGTTTCTTCGACCAAAAATATACAATGGCAGAGTGTCATCACAACCCCAAACTTGAATCGTTGCTTGACCTCAACTTGAACATCCATATATGAAATTTTGTTTACCTGGCCATCATTCTAGCTTCCAACTTCAATCCAAAAAATTCAAAAAAAGTCCTCAATCTTTGAGAAGTACTCAACATGTCTCTCATCTCACCTTGACTCACTCAATTGATAAGGTAGTCTCTCAATCAACATGCAAAATAGTTTATACTGAGTTTGATCATGTTCAAATATAATGCGTCAAAGAAATTAAAACACACACATTTGGGGGATTTTTTGGTTGTATCTTGGCTTATGTTCGGGTATGACATTTTTGGGAAAGTAGGTTTAAACCTGTGGAGTTAGGTGCCTAGTTTTCCTTCTTTTATCATACCACTTTGCTCCTTATTTATGGTATTAGAGATATTGATATTGTGGTCCTCAATATGAATTTTTCTTTCTTTTTATCTCTTTTTTGAAGAATTTCCTTTTTCCAACTTCTTATTTTCTCAAATTTTTGAGTTTTTGAATGTTTTTCTCTAGTACCCCAACCTCAAACTTTAAACTTTGCTCACTTCCAAGAGCAACCCCAAACTCATTCTTTTTCATACAACATAAGAACTAAAAATTTCTATCTAACTCTTAAAAGAGGATGGAAAGATAAAATCTTTCAAGTCATATGGTTAAGAAATCAGGCTAAGTCATCGAAATAAAGGTCAAGCTCAAAGTGGTTGGCAATGGATGTATCCTATTACTACAGGGTGGTTAAAAGGCTCAGAGTTCAGAGAAAACTACTGTCTTAGTGTGTTTCAACCAAACCATACAAATCTAATTGGAAATATTTCAAACTTGATAAAACCATAATGCATGGATACACTCAATAAAAGGAATAGTAGACAATGGAATTTATTTGGTTCAAACCTTACTAGCTAAGGTATATGAAGGTTAATTACAAATTCCTTTTTCATCTTTTGCCTTCAATTTTTAAGTCGCTTTCCTGATGATTAAGTTTCCTCGGATGGTACTTTTGGTTCATTTGTTCAATGATACAAGTGCAAATTTTGTAAATCTGAAAGAAACAAAAGCTACAAACTCGTTCATTAATGACAAACATAGATAGTTATTGAAAGGTATATGTGAGGGGCTAATTCCTCTTATTTCATCTCACTCATAATCATAAAGTAAATTCTACAAAACTAAGAAACTGGTTATAATAGATGAGTTGCCTCCCATGAAGTGCTCATTTTGTGTCATTAGCTTGACGGCTGGATTCAAGGGTCCGAAAGTATTAGGGAAAATTTTTAATTTAGAATTTTCCCTCTATAATAATGCTTTAAACGTTGTCCATTTACTTTAAATCTCCTCATGTCACCAGGATCTTGAATTTCAATGGCTTCGTTTTGGAAAACTTCTAAGACAACAAACGGTACTGACCACTTGGATTTTAGTTTTCCTGGTAACAATTGCAATCTTGAATTAAACAATAAGACTTATTGTCCGACTTGAAAATTTCTCCTTAAAACGTTTTAGTCATGATATATTTTGGTCCTTTCCTTGTAAATTAATGCATTCTCATACGTAGATAATCGCATCTCCTCCAATTTATCCAATATCAATAATCTTTTCCTCCCAGCTAGTTTTTTGTCAAAATTTAGGAATTTTACCGCCTAATAAGATTTATGCTCCATTTCTACAGGGAGATGACATGCTTTACCATAAACAAGTTGATACGGGGAGAAGCTTAAATGTGTTTTAAAGGCTGTTTTATATGCCCACAAAGCATCACCCAATATTTTTGACCAATCTTTCTGTGATGTTGCCTCTCTTTTCTCTATAATTTGTTTCAGTTGTATGTTCTATACTTTGACTTGGCCACAACTCTAAGGATGATATGGCATTTACACTTTATGTTTAACATTATATTTTTCTAGAAATCTTTCCAAATACTTGTTGCAAAAATGTGTCCCTCCGTCACTGATTAATACCCTAGGTGCACTGAACCTGAAAAAAGTATAATTTTTCAAAAAGTCAGTAACATTTCGGGCGTCATTAGCACTGCAAGGAATAGTAAATATACCTGAATTTGTTAGTTTAGGCGATAGCTTGCATTTAATGATGACACTATATTCCTTAGCTAAAGCAACATTTTCATCATCCTTCAATTTGCATTTACCATTTAGAAGCACTTTCATGAATTTGGCATAGACAGACATTTGTTCTAGAGCATCAAAAAATGGAATGTTTACTTGTAATGTTGTGAGCATCTCCATGAAATTTTTAAACTACTCCACTTATATTTCTCTCTTAAGCTTTTTCTTAATGGAAGGGTAAGGTGGTTTGATGTAATGGGGTAAGGCATGAGTTGGTTCATTGATGATTTGGTTTTTTGTTCTCCTAAAATGTGAGTATTTATCAATGAATTTATCAAGTGTCTCTCCCCTCACAATAGTCTCGCTCGAAACATCATCCTCTGTAGGTTTGGATTTTGGTTCCTCATCTTTCTCACTGCTTTGTTCCATCATTTTTTTGTTCCCATTGGGAGCAGAGGAAATTGTGCGATTTCTCTATTCTATTGCGTCAAAATTTCCTCTTTCCTTTGCTAGTGATGTGATTTGTTGGGATAGACTAGACATTTACCCTTACAGTCTTCTCATTGACTCCTCATGATTTTTGTTCAACAAGTTTTGTAATCAATTAACCTTCAAAAACTCATTTTTTACTAGCATAAATTGAGTCAGCGTTTCTTCAAATGAAGAGATTTTGACTTCTGCATCCGTTTGTGGTGATCCATGATGGGAAATTAAGGTTATGGCTTGTACTTCTTCTATAAGTTGTTCTTTAGTGACAACTATATGCAAAATATTCTTCCCCATAATTAGCACATAGTAAAAATACTACCTCAATTCAAGATTCCTGAGTTGTACTTGCTACATTCAATTTTTGATTCAGCAATTCCAGCATTTTAAGAAGCTCTTCATACCCTTCTAATTTCAATTCACTTTAAGATCTGCTCTTAGTTTCTCCATATTTAAGGCCTCTAGTATTTTCAAAGTTGTACTCATTTAAGCTTATTTTCTCTATCAACTCTTTTACCCATGGCTTGGTCAGTGTTATGATCGTACCTCTGATGGATGCATCTAAAAACATTTGTGTATGCGTTTATAAACCCTTTACAAAACTATGCATTTGTTCCATACTGTCGCATCTGCGAAAATCGAAGGCTGACAATGACAGAAGAGTCACCACCGTGCGTTATTTATCCCAAGAGAGGGAAAGGAAACGCTCAGAGAAAACCTAACGAAAAGAGGGATAAGATGGGTCATCGCAACCAAATCTCGGGTTCGAGAGTCAGTTACGCAAGGGGAAGGTATTAGCACCCCTCACGTCCATCGTACTCGACGGGATCCACGCTTGTTGTCTATCTAAAAGGGTTTTTGAAACTATCTAGCTAAAGGCTTGAGGACAAAAAGAAAAAACAAATACTCGGCAAAGAAACCGTGCTTTGTGCCGACATATCTCATCTGGAATGAGAAGTCAGAGTCAACGTAGTTCGACTAACTACGGGTGAAGGGGGGAAGGTTGCTCGCCAAGACATCGCGTCTTGTGCCTACGTACTTTCATCTGGTATGAAAGATCAGAGCAAGCGTAGTTTGAGTTAATGGGGAACACAGGTTTGTTCAACTGTTTTTAAACGAATACGGTTAACAAGTAATTCTAGCAGTTGATGTATGCAGCTCGAGCATGGGAGACTTAGGCGTTACCGTTTGCAGTAGAATTAAAAGTTAACAACACTCTTGTTATGAAAATGATTTTCCTTGATTAAGAACCCCAAAGGGTGAAAAAGGTTTGAAGTGTTTTTGGTGTTTTTTAGAGGAGAAGTGTTTTTGAATTGGTTTGCAATTCATATCGCACTAGAGACTATGACTTAGGAGTGATTGCGTTGCATATCATCCAAAGGGTGCTATACTAAACAATCAAGCCATTGAAAGGAAACCCTTCAACAACCATTTCCAAAGTAGCTTAAGGCTTGTAACGTACAATATTCATTAACCTTTATTAGATGTTTTGGATTGTTTAGGAGATGAGAAAAGAAAGACACAAACTAAAGGGAAACTGGACCCTAAAGTTGTCATGCATAATGCTCCTAAAGTTGGGATGAAAGGGGAATGAAACTATCCTAATGTTGTCATACATGGTTAAGATCCTAATGTCTATCATAACCTCTCTTAAACAGGAGAGATTAGAGGTCCTAAGGGAAAAGAGACAACAGAGGAAACAAGAACAACATAAACAATGTAAGAATGTAAACATGGAATGAGGGAGGAAATTGGTGTGGGGCAGAGACCTACACAAGCTCATCTCAACCTCAAACAACAATATGAAATATGCAAGAGAAGAAATGACAAGAAAATGCTCCAAAGGAAACACACAAGTGCACTAAGATGGAATGAAATGGCCTAAACCAAGCAACATCAACCATAAGGCACAAAACCAAACACAAATGAAAGATAAACAAAATCTAAAACAATGTGAGGATGGTAGATCATGTGAGGACAGCAAGGAACTCACAATAGACACTGAACCATGAGCATCACAAGCAAAATACAAAGAAGCACAAAGAAATCACCAAGAAAAAGTCCTCAAGGATTCCATCATTTTAGGTATTCTTCAAGTACCTCCTAAGGAGGGACCAAACCACCTTAAATGACACTCCTAGGTCATTGGACAGCAAGGGACATAATCCAAAAGCTCTCAAAAGCCAAAGAAAAACAAAGCACAAAGGAGTGCAAGTCAATTCCCAAAGGGAAGCACACATGTTTCACAAAGAAACCCTAATTAAAAGCTCAAAAGTAAGCAACCAAAAGAACAAGCTAAACACAACATAATGACCTAAAAATGAACAAGCATCATCCTTAACATGTTATCAACATGAATCAAAAGGCATTGAAGGCTCAAAGGATCCAAAAATGTCATATCCAAAGCAAACTAGGTCAACATGTTTGTATAGACCTTCCCTTGAATAGCTTGACTTGCAAGCTACTCTAAAAATAGAAAAATGATCCAAAAATTATCAAATAAAATGCAAGAAGACCATAAATGTGTTGGCAATCAGAGGCCAAAAGAACTCAATCAAATTCACTTCACAAAATCACCATAGAAATTGATTCACAAGGGTGCTCCATTGTGAAGGAGGATTGCTTAGGGACAAATGTAAGGCAACAAAAGTCAACTCAAAAGTCAACAAGTCAGAGGCAAAATGGTCCTCAAAGATTCCTCAACTCATCATTGTTATGAGTATTGGATCTTATTCATTGGATCAAAGGGACATGAGAGAAATAAATTCAAGAACAAAATATTTCAAAAAAACTAGGTCAAATAAGACACTTCCAATGGTAAATCCCTTTTTAAAATGAAAAATGAATCATAAAATAAAATAAAAATTTTTAAAAATAAGAGGACATCTCAAGCAATCCAAAATGTATTTTTGTGGAATTTTGTGGTCATTTGAAGTATTTTTAATGACTTAATTTCTAAACATATGCAAAAATAAAATAAAATGAAAATGCCAAGAAATAAAACAAACTCTTGGTGCCAATAGCAACAAAAACCAGTTCAAAATGAGGCTAGGCCCATTAGGGAGGTGTGAACAGCGCGCCTGTACCAAGCCCAACAGAAAAAAAACAAAACAAAATAAATCTGGTGGCTTGTGTGTGATGAGGTCAATCAAGGACCATCATGGAACTCAATCAGCATAGTGTGATCATCCAGTAATCCAATCATGTGGTTGTGCATGTGACAACTCATTTAATGAATATTTAAAAGTAAACAATGTGCTTCAAGTCAAAGAGAGACCATCATGAGTCTTAATCACAACCATCTAAATGAAAAGTAAACAAATCAGACGCATGAAACGGAGACACCTAAGCATCTTCAACCTCAAAAATTGGAGGGAAGAGAAGGTGGCCGGACTGCAACTCCGGTCACCCCTACCAACGCTCCGGCCATCGCGCGAACAACAACACCAACACGGTTTCATCATTTCTCCACCATTTTGCATATTTTTTGTATCAAAAATCATCTACATCTCGTGAGGATCTCATATCTACCATTAGTTTTCAAAAATAAAGCTTAAACAAAGAGAAACGAAAGGAAGAAGAAAACGAGCAAAAACAAAAATGTTCACAAATGGAAACCAAAACATACCAGAATCCATCTACATGTCAAGAGGTTCAATAATATGCAAAAATGGCACGAAATAGATGCCTGAATAGAGAGAAAAAATGAAAAGTAAGTAACCTAAAAAAGAGCTTCTACACAGCTCAGTGTGCTATCAAAGCTTACAATAAAATGTCCAGAAACGTTCTAATCAACTCAAGGAATGTTTTTGGATACTTAGTTTTGGTTGAAACTCAAAGAAACTCAGAAAACGATTTTCACTCTCACTCTCACTTTTTTCAAACTGTTCTTGCTCTCCCTCTCACCAAATTCACCTCTGAGGACTGGGAAATGTTCCTGAGCTTAAGTATGTTGGATCCAGATCAAGAGGAGGCCCAATGACAGCTCCTTAAGCCCAAACCAAATTTCACTTTTTCAAACTTTTCCCACTTTAAAGGTACACAAATTTGTACTTGCCCAACTGTAAAGATGGCATGGCTGACTTGCATAATGTCAATACTGATCCAAGGGCTGAGGATTGCCCCTTGGTTTGGTCTTATGGTGTGTTTTTGGGATGTTACTTATCATTGAAGAAAGTGTTAAAATGGCCATTACTTTGAGTTCAAACTACACATCCAAGATTGACATTGTATTTGGAATGTCATTTGTACTCAAAAAATGCACAAAGTTGATCCAAAATGTCTTCACATGAATTAATTATGAATTTCCCTTTTTAAAGCCTTGTTCATGGAAATTTCATTGGGGATTCTTTAATCCAAGCCAAATCTTTGATACCTTGATGTTTTACAATGCAAATGACCCCATTTGGAGCAAGTTTGATATTGGAAAGATTTTCATTTGAAGTGTGCAAAGTGCTGAAATGAACCTATAATGAAAATGACCTGTAATCTTGCTTTCCCAAAATACCCCTGCCTTGCAAGCCTCATAACTTGAGGTCTACAAATCAGATGAAGGACTTCTAGTACTTTTTAGAAAGCTAAGACCATGCCTTACAACTTTCATGTTGGCAAAAAGTTAAGGAGAAACATCCTTCTAGGTCAAAAATGGCTTGGAAGTTGGTTGACTTTTGTTGACCAAAATCACATCCCTCTGATGACTTGTAACTTGTCTGGATCATAACTTGAGTTCTATAAATCCAATCAAGGACTTCTAGTACTAAAATTAAAGCTAAGAACATGCCTTACAAGTTCCATATTGGTCAAAAGTTGAGATGAAACTTGTATCTTGATATAGGTGGTCTTGAAGTCAGGCACTGAACATGGGGATTTTACCCTGAGAACCCTAATTCAGTGACTCCTCATACTCTTGCTTCTTGATAAATTGATCTTGAAATGATATCCCATGTATCTTAACACAAAATTCCTTTACCATAAAGACTTGGAATTGAGTCTTAATCTCCTTTAATCTTACAATTGACTTAGGGTAGACCAGATGAAAACCCTAATTGCACCAACTTCAACTGTAACTTTCCACACTTGTCATAAACACTTGAATGAACTTCACAATGACTCTCAAGGCCTCCAATGAGCTTAAATGAAAATCTACCCTCATGACCATGGGCTTGGGATCCTCAGGTGACCTTCAAATGGCCTCCTAGGCAGGAGGTGAACCACATACACTTATCTTCTTATCCAAAGGGCTTTGCCTTGTCTCTGATGATGATAACCTTCTTGTTGACTTGAATACAACCTCTTGATTAGGTTTAGAACCTTTGGCACTTCCCTCTTGCTGCACACATATATCTTGATCCCTTGTAAAAAAAATGCAAAATGCTATGCAATGCAATATGCTACAACAAATGAAACATAAACCAAGTAAAGAAAAGGTTGGGCAAATTTTGGGGTACAACAGCTGCCCCTGTTCAAATGACTTAGACCTGAATGAGTGGAAAGCGAACGACTTTCACACTATCAAGGTAAAAGACGGTTGGATATCAAAGAACCTAGAAATTTGTCGTCCGCAGAAAGAAACCTCGAACATCGCCGTCAAGAGCCTATATCAAGTAGAATATCTGACTTCGCCATCAGTCACCAACCAAGTAAACATCTGACCTCGCCGTCCGTCATCAAAAAAATCTCACCTCACCGTCAGAACTCCCTATTGAAATTGGTAAAACATCTGACCTCGCCGCTAGTCTTTAAAGTCTCCTGACTTCGCTGTCATTTCTCAAAACTACCTGACTTCGCCGTCAACTTCTAAAATAATCTGAATTCGCCGTCCTTTCTCAAAATAATCCGACTTCGCCGTCCATTCTTAAAACAGTCTTGACTTTGCCGTCATTTCTCAAAATAATCTGACTTCGCCGTCCTTTCTCAAAATAATCTGACTTGGCCGTCAACTCTTAAAACAACTTGACTTCGCCGTCCATTCTTAAAACAACTTGACTTCGTCGTCATTTCTCAACATAATCTAACTTCGCCGTCAACTTCTCAATACCATCTGACTTCGCCGTCAACTCTTAAAACAACTTGACTTCGTCATCCATTCTTGAAACAACTTGACTTCGCCGTCAACTCTTAAAACAACTTGACTTCGCCATCCATTCTTGAAACAACTTGACTTCGCCGTCATTTAAAACAATCGTCTGACTTCACCGTCCTCTCTCAAAACAACTTGACTTCGCCGTCATTCCTCGAAATAATCTAACTTCGTCGTCCACTCTTGAAACTAATTTGACTTCGCCGTCCATTCTTGAAACAACTTGACTTCGCCGTCATTCAAAACAATCGTCTGACTTCGCCGTCGTCTCTCAAAACAACTTGACTTCACCGTCATTCCTCAACACACCTTGATTTCGCCGTCAATTTCTTAACATAATTTGGCTTCGCCGTCATTTCTCAACATAACTTGACTTCGCCATCAACTTCTTAGCACCGTCTGACTTCGCCGTCGAAAACAATATCCAATCATCGCCGCTGAAAAACCAAATCACTTGGCATCGCCGCCAAAAACAAACATCCAACATCGCCGCTGAAAAACCAAATCACTTGACATCGCCGCCAAACCTTCGCTAAATGAAAGCGAGCAACAAGATCCAACGAAATTAGGATCATCCATTGATGATAATCACAAAAGAACTCCGCTGGGGAAACATCATGAGCCGGAGTTTAGCCAACACACGGGCAAAGATACTAATCATCTGCGAGATTCACCTGAAACAAAGAGATAATGACATGGCTTATGTTTCAAATGCACATGTTTGAATATGGTGTAATGCTCCATACGAAATGGAAATGCTACGCGTTTGGGAGGATGCTATGCACGATGCAAATGCAAAGGAACCACATCAATAAAATAAATGTTAAAGAGAGGAAAATAACTCCGCTGGGGGAAAACTAGGCACGTCTAGTGCCTACAAACTCATGCTAGGGAGTAATAAGCCTTGGATGGCCTCCGAGATAACTTCCGGGTAAAACTGCTCTGCTAAGCACAAATCCACTCCGCTGGGAATCAAACTCTGCTGAGGGTGGAGAATAAATAGTCTCGGGGAAGAAAACCAACCGACTGACTTGGCTGAGGATTAGGTAAGGAAGGAATCGCCATCGACCTCTGCTTGGGGAAAATGAGCACAATACTCAACAACATCGACCTCTGCTTAGGGAAATGAAACAACGTCCCGGACTCTGAGGGGACAGGAGCTAATTGTTCAGGCTCTATGGGGAAGACGAAATTCTGCATCCATTCCACTGCTGGGGATACATCCACATCTACCTGTCGGAAATGATCCTACTTCGCTGGAGACATCAATCTCAACCTGCTGAGGATAACCTTAAACGTATGAAGTTTCAAACCGCTAGGGGAAGTGAACACGCTTAGCTTGTGCGTTTCCTTTAGATGAGAGACCTCTAGAAACGTTTCGAGGATGGGTGTCCTGCAAGTGACAAAAAAGCAAATATGTTTTGTGCAGCAAGTGTCATCTTACTTGTCACCTATGACATTATTCAAGCAAAAACATTGTTTCGATTATGGTTAGAAGAGCCCACAAAGTTATGTATGCAAAGTTTTATCAAAAACATCAGGCGTCTTTTATAAGCAAAACGGTAAAAGCTGAATCAAAAAATAAAGGTTTTCTGAATAGTATGTTTTATTGATAAATAGCCTATAAATAGGCAAATTTACTAGGGGACGCAATTCCTGAAATGAGAAAGCTGCGTAAGCAAGATACAAAAATGCACCAGAATATACAAAAATGTCGGCAATGTGGCACAGACAACCATCATAGAACGACTCAACTATGACTCGCGTGACTTCGACGCCTTTCCGATGCTTCGTCTTCTGAAGAGATTGATTTGGACGGATGATTCTCGAGTCTTCCCATAATCCACTATGCTTTGAAGATCTACGCACGGACCGCAGTCGTTTTCTTTTCAAATCCCTAACTTTTGCCTGAATCGCCCTTGCGGGTTTTCGATTCACCGGGATACCCATTTTTGCCAAAGCCGCCTGTCGCTACCGTGAAAATAAGGTGCCGACAAAACAGAAGAGTCGCCACCTTTCGTTATTTATCCCTCAGAACGGGAAAGGAAATGATCGGAAAAAACCTGACGAAAAGTTATAAGACAAGGTCATCGCAACCAATGTCTGGATTCGGGAGTCGGTTACGCAAGGGGAAGGTATTAGCACCCCTCACGTCCATCGTACTCGATGGGATCCACACTTGTTGTGTTTATCTGACGGGTTTATTTACTATCTACCTATCAAGGCTGGTTTGAAAAGAAAAGAAAATGACTCGGCAAAGCGTCGCACTTTATGCCTACGTATTCTCATCAGAGAATGAGAAATCAGAGTCAACGTAGTTCGACTAACTACGGGTTACGGGGAAGGTGGCTCACCAATACGTCAGTATTGTGCCTACATACACTCAACAGATATGAGAGATCAGAGCTTACGTAGTTTGGGATAATACGGATTACGGGGGTTCAGATTCATCTGCTTTTTCGAGTAGGGTTAACAGACAGTTCCAGCAGTTTGGCGTACGCAGCTCGACCCTTGGAGACTTAGGCGTTACCGTTTGCGGTAGAACTGGGAGTTAACGACACTCTTTTCTTCAGAAAAGCTTCCTGTGACTTATGGGCCCACGGGGAAAAAGGTTTGAAGTTTGTTTTCTGTCTTTTACGAAAGAACTGTTTTTTATGGTTGTCTGTAGTTTGTACAGCACTAGAGACTATGACTTAGGAGCGAATGCGTCGTATAACGTCCAAAGGACTTATACTAAACATCCTAGATTATTGAGAGGAGACCGCTCAATTATCATTTCCCAAGTAGCTTAAAGCTCGTAACGCGCTTGTACTAACTGCCTTTATTATGTTTTTTTTACTGTTGTTAGAGATGAGAAGAGAAAGGGAACAACTAAAGGGAGACTATCAAGTCCTAACAGTTGTCATGCCAAGGATTCATCCTATGGTTGAGGTTTGAACAGGGAACTCCTAGAAGTTATCATGCATAGGTTTCAACCTAAAGTTCTAATCATCACTTCCTTATCAAAGGAAGTGAGATTCCTAGGGATCATGCCAGGGTATACAGAAACAGATAAAGCATCAGCTTAAACAGTAAACAGATATACAGTAAAGATGCATGCAATGCAAGTGGGGGAGGAAATATGTGTGGGGCAGAAGCCTCCACAAACTCATCCCAACCTCAAGCCAGATATAAATAACTGCAAAGATAATAGAAGAAAGTAAATGCAATCAAACAGACCACACACCACATAGGCAACGGAGCTGAGCTCTACCAAATACCAGCAAGCAAAGCCACCCAGTAAAAATACAAGCAGAGGGAGAAACTCAACCTCTAATGCAATACAAGCAAGGGGAGAAGCTCAACCCTTAGGATGCTCTTAGGCCTATGATCTTCTACATGAAGCCTACTACTAATGCAACACTCCAAGCAAGTCACATCAATACAGTTGAACAAGAAGAAAACAGACAAACAGGGGAAACAAGCCAACAATCTCCACAGCAAAGCAATCTTCTGAAATCCATCCAATCCAACGTCTGTAACTGTTCTTCAAGTCCACACCATCTTCAAGAGAAGGAAAGAAATTTACAAGTAAGGGAATCATCCCACAAGTAAGTTTCTATCCTACGGAAAGAAATTGGGTGTTGGGAGGCCAGGGTAAGTTCCACAGGAACTTATCCCAGGCACTCAACCAACTAGGAGAGATCTTGGGGTAATCCTAAGGGTTTGGTTCCTTCAAGAGGTGTGCAATATTCCCCCCACAGGAGGGACTGTGCTACCTCTAGAAGGTTCCTAAAAAGAATGAGTGAGGAAATTTTAGGAGAATGGAGGTGAGAAGCAAGGTAAGTTCCACAGGAACTTACCATAGACACTCAACCACCTCCATTTCCTTTAGAGAGCTTGCTTAGGCTCAACTCCAATGTGAAAGGCAGGGAATTCCTCCACAGGAGGAATTATACTCACAATGAAGGATCCTAATTAAGCAAAGGAATATTTGAAAGGGGAACTAATGGAAAATTAACCCTAAGAATTCTAAGGAAAATACTACATCATTCTATATGTATTAACATGCTATGGTCCAAAAATTAGGGACTAAACCTAAGTCAAAAGGTTCAAACTAAATCTAAAACCTCAAAGGCACACTAAGGGGAGCCAATCATGAATACTCCTAAACAACTATCCTAAAACCTTGTTTAAAATCATCTAAAAATCATAACAAAAATTACACAACATCATCCACATGCACACAATCAACATATAAAATTTCAAGATCAAACTCAGAAGTATGGATGAGTAATAAAATGAACAAATTCAGAACACCATTATTTCATTATTAAAAACACACTAAAAGAGAAAATATGAAATAAATGGAAAATGCATGAAAAATTAAAATAAAAAGCATGGAAATATTCTACACATCTCAATCTATATCCACAAATTTTTCCAGAATTTATTACCCATATTCACTATTTTTTACGAATTAAATTTAACAATCAATAAAACATAAAAAATAAGAAAAAAGAAATTAAAAGAAATGAAGCAGGGAGGTGGGATCAGCAATAAATTCTAGTGCAAACTCGCCTGGGCCCAAGAATAGGGGGTGCTTAAAGCGCATGGGCGTTGGGCCCATCTGAGTTTCAACTCAGCTTACTCATTCTAAATGAATCACGCCAGGGGGGGTGGATTAAGTAGCAACTTCACGTGTTATTCATGCTGGGCCTGCTAGGGAGGGGTGCGGATAGTGCTAACATGCTAAGCCCAGAACCATAATCAATTAATCTCAGTTCTTACAATTAAAAGAAAACAACCACGCGAGGGATCGAACCCACGCTCCAAAGGTTCATGTAGCGAGCTGAATAACCTGGTGAAATTCACTAATTGAAACGACACAATTTTGGGATGGGATGACGTGGCACGTCCTGAAGCGTAGGATACGATGACTTAGTCCTCTTTTTCCTCATGCTTGAACGGTTATGATTACGTCTTCTTCGTTTTGAAAAAACGCAGGGGAGGGAAATGCAGAATCTGGCCGCGATTGGCCGGAGCTTCGCCAGCGAAACTCACGAACTCCTATCTCTCTCAATACTCAACCAATCAACATGATTCTTGAATGAAAACTGAAGGAAATTCCATGAAGATTACAACTATCCTAATCAATCACGCTAAAACCTAGAAACCAGAGAAATCTATGTCCAAACCGAAAATGGATCCAAACCTAATTTGTCACTAATCCTCCAATTTACTATCCAGAATCCATCTATATCTTAATTACAACCTAGCCACGTGAATCTAAGATGACAAAAACGCGTGAATTAAGAGAAAGTTTGAGAAATGGAAACCTGAGTTTGAGCTTCGAGTATGGTGGTTTCAGGCCTCAATTCTCCTCCAACAAGTGCATATAGCTTCAGTGAATGATGATAAACGTTTCTTGATAACCAATTCTTGCTGAAACTCTCTGAATCTCCAAAACCGAAAATCCAATCCCAAGCCCTTTCACCAACTTGCTCCAATGGATTCTCAACTGAATTTGACACTAGAAGCTTCTCAGAATGATCCACATTCAATTTATATTCTGTTTAACCACTTTGGAGGCCCAAACAAAGCCCAATTTAAGATTTTCAAGTTTCACTTTCCTTCCAAAATTCCAATGATGGTGTGCACGTTTTGGCCTTGCTCTTCCCTCAAATCTAGTCCAATTTACTTACTTAACAGTTGTGGAGTACAATGGCATAGTTTCCCCTCCTTGATTTCAATCCATGGGGTGTACTTAGTATGTTTCTTCATTATGAAGCAAGAATCCATATGGCCATGTTATGCATTTCAATTCAAAATTGTGATGATGCCAAAGTCTTTAGAATATCAATTCCAATCAAAATGATCACAAATTTGGCCTGAAAACATCCCATTTCCAATTGTTTTGAATTTTCACATTTTAATTCATTAAAATGGTCTTTATGTGAATTTTCTTCAACCAATGCTTGATATAATCCATATCAATGGACTCTTGATACTTGGATAAGCTAAAAACATCATTTTGAGCAACTTTCAGGTTGTACAAAAATCCATTTGAAGCTTGCAAGATGATGAAATTGACCTATGATTCAAAATGACCTGTAATGTCCAAATACCCAAAATACCCTTAACTTTTCCAAGCCATAACTTGAGTTCTACAAATCCAATCATGGACTTCTAGTACTCTATGGAAAGCTAAGAGGATAAGGAACAACATTAATGTTGACCAAAAGTTCATAGGAATAATCCTTCTAGGGTAAAGGTTCCATGCAAGTTGAGTATCTTTCAAGCTCCAAATTCACATGCCTCAGATGACTTGTAACTTGTCTGGCTCATAACTTGAGTTCTATAAACCCTATCAAGGACTTCTAGTACTCAAATTAAATCTAAGATCATGCCCTACAACAATCATGTTGGGGTCAAGATGAGATGAAGATCATATCTTGAGTTAAATGGCCTGGGTCAGGGGTCAAGCCAGGGGATTTTACAATGTCAAGTCTTAGAAACCCTAGCATGAAACTTCTCAAACTCTTCAATCATGATGAGTTGACCTTGGAGTCATCCTTATAACATCTCAATGTATCAATCCATGATCACATGGCTCTTGAATTAATTCTCAACCTTCTTCAAACCCTCAGTTTACTTAGGGTTGACCCAGTCAAACCCTAATTGTACCAATCATGGCTGAGTCTTCTTAATCTTGCACAATGACCTGTCTAGGCCTCAAAGTGATCTTCAACACTTCTCATGTGCTCGCTCAAGACCTCAAGTCCATCCTCATGGCCTCAGGATCATCTGATGGCTTTCAACAACTCTCAAGTTAGGAGACCTACACACTTGGCTTCAACCACTCTCTCTGAGGCTCTTTTAACTTCTCTGACAAGGATATCAACCCTTGCACAACCTTCTTAACTAGCTTCAAAGTCTTGTGTAGCCCTTGATTGGTAATCATACCTCTTGATCCCCTGCACACATGTCAATGAAATGCAAATGATAATGCTAATGTGAATGAAATGAAACACAAGCTAGGTAAAGAAAAGTTGGGCAAATTTTGGGGTGAAACAACTGCCCCTATTCAAACGGCTCGGACCTGACTGGGTGAGAAGCGAATGAATCTCAAACAATCAAGGTAAAAGACGATTGAATACCAATAAACCCAAAAATTTTCCAAATGCACAAGTACACGGTACTCTGATGGGACAAATCTTCGGAAACTGAAATAATAGTCGCACGACAACTAGCTGGAGAAATACTAATCTTAACCTCCGTCAAGGTGATTCTATGATTTATCTAATATCATTGCATCCTCAAACCATCAAGGGATCACCGGTTACATGTAACTGTTGATTTTCCAATCGTACAGGTAAACAGTATTCTGATTGGTAGGAACATTTTCGAAACTGGGCATGACAGTTGCACGACAACCTGCTGGGGAATTGGTCACACGGTAATTGATGAAGGGTCTAATCTCAAATCTCCGTCAGGATGATCATCTGATTTTGCTGTAGATCTTCGTCCTCAAGTCATCAAGGGATCACCAGTTACGCGGTAACTGGTAATGGATGGTCGATTATGCCATCAAGCATTCTGCGCCATAGTAGAAGAATTCCTTATCGTCGCCTATGGACTCATCATGTCGCTAGGAACGTCGACAACATCTTTGTTGGACTTCATCAGTAAGTCAATAAGGGATCACTGGTTACTCGGTAACTGGTGAATGATGGCTGATTTTGCTGTCGGGCATTTTGCGCCACTGCAGAAGAATTCCTTATCGTCACCTATGGACTCATCGTGTCGCTAGGCACGTCGACAACATCCTTGTTGGACTTCAGCAGTAAGTCAATAAGGGATCACCGGTTACTTGGTAACTGGTGAATGATGGTTGATTTTGCCATCGGGCATTCTGCGCCACTGTAGAAACAATTCCTTGGGACTCCTCAGGTCATTAGGAACTTTTTAACAATCAAGTTAATCATGTCGTCGGGCATTCAAAGAAATTTTCGGGCGTCAGCCGGACTTCGTCACTAAGTCGGGAATAGAATCCTCGGTCAATCATGAACCAAATAGGGATATCCAGACTTCTGCCATCAGGCACTCCGCATCAGCTGAGAGAACTGCTTCGACATTACAGTTGGACTTCGTCAGCAAGTCTTCAAATGGAATCTTTAATCCATCACGGACCAATAAGGATATGCAATCTTTTTGCCGTCAGGCACTCTGCGTCAGATGAGATAACTGCTTCGACAATGCAGTTGGACTTCATCAGTAAGTCAGGAAAGGGACTCCTTAATCAATCATGAACCAATAAGGATGTCTGATATTTTGCCGTCAGGCACTCCGCGTCAGCTGGGAGAACTGCTTTGACATTACAGTTGGACTTCGTCAGTAAGTTTTCAAATGAAATCCTTAATCCATCACGGACCAATAAGGATATGCAATCTTTTTACCGTCAGGCACTCTGCGTCAGTTGAGATAACTGCTTCGACATCGCAGTTGGACTTCATCAGTAAGTCAGGAAAGGGACTCCTTAATCAATCATGAACCAATAAGGATGTCTGATATTTTGCCGTCAGGCACTCCGCATTAGCTGGGAGAACTGCTTTGAACTCGCAGATAGACTTCCTGAGTAAGTCAGGGGATATAATCCTTAACCAATCATAGATCAATAAGGATATACAATCTTTTGCCGTCAGGCACTCCACGGCAGCTGAGATAACTGTTTCAGCATCGCAGTTAGACTTCATCAGCATGTCTAGGGGCTCTTGGCACTACTGCCAAACTTCAATCATCAAGTCTTCAAGGAAACTTCAACTTCTTTATTTAAAACCTGCTGGGGGATGACACCTCTCCGCTGAGGAATATGGAGAACTATCAAGTAACTCTGCTTCGGGGATCCAACAATCATTCTGGATGAATCAACTCTGCTGAGGACTTCAAGAGTCATCTTGGACAAATAACTCCGCCGGGGACTTCAAGAATCATCCTGAACCAATAACTCTGCTGGAGATTTCAGGAATCATCCTGCGCAAACGCCCTGCCGGGGACTCTAAGTATCAACTTGAGCAACCAACTCTTGCGACTTCACTGGGGGTTTTAAGAATCATCTTAAGCAATCAACTTCGCTGGGGAATTCAAGAATCATCCTAAATATACACTCTGGGGACTTCAATAATCATCCTGAACAAATAACTTTTCTGAGGAACTCACGAATCATCCTGAGTAAACCACTCTATGGGGGACCTCAAGACTCAACTTGAGCAACCAACTTTGGCGACTTCACTGGGGATTTTAAGAATCATCTTAAACCAATAACTCTTTTGGAGAATTCAAGAATCATCTTGAGCACACAATCTCGCGGGGGATTTCAAGAATCATTTTGAGCAAACCATTCTGCGGAGGAACACCTGCAAAACAAGAATGGTAACGACCTAGCTCATGTTTCATATGCATATGCTTTGACCATGGCGCCATGCTCCACACGGTGGAAATGCTACGCGTTTAGGGTAAATGCCATGCAATCATGCAAAATGCTACGACCCCATCATCAAAATAAATGCTGAAGGGAGAAACCTTCTGTCAAGGAGAAATGACCACTCTGGTGGAGAGGAGGAATCATCCTGCCTAGGAGAAGAAGTCACACCAATCTCAATTGGATTAAACCTGGGGATACGAACTCCAGGCGACTACTGCATGGGAGTGAAGTTCTATGAGAACCTGAACCCGCTCAACTAGGTATACGAACCACATCTGCTGAGGAAAACGATGTCAATCGCAGAAATAAACTGCACGGCCTTCGTGGAAAAACTTTCCTGGAGATAACGACTCCGATGGGGAGGTACAACATCAGCTATTTAACACTTTATTGGGGAAAACCAATCATGGCCTGGACGGCTTCCAAGAACTTGGCTCTCTTGGGGATTTGCAAACTCGGCTGAGGAGGGTAACCAGACGCTAGAATCACTCCTACCTGCCGGGGAGAGTACAACTCTGTGGGGAATTTCAATTCTCCTGGAGATTTCAGTCTGAATTACCGGAAGCTGAACACTTTGCGAATAGTCTTCTACGAAAAACTACACATTGACCCAGTGCTGGGAATAAACATACGCTTCAGCGCATGACTCAGTTGGGGGAACAATGATCCTTTCTCAGGATACATCTGGTTAAGGAGAATCTTCTCTGCTCGGGGAGACATTTTAATGCTTACAATCCCATGTTCAGACTCTGTGGGGAAACATCGTTGCACTCGCTGGGGAAGAAGGAATCATCTTGCTTGGAAAACCTGCCATGAAACGAACTCGAGATGGCTTGCCCCAGAATCTATAACAACTTCTGACAATCTCTGCCAATATGGGGAGGAACGATTCCTTCGCTTTCAACTATTTGCCCCAGCCTGCGGGATCTTTTGGGGATGTTCCTTGAAAGGAAAATCTGCAATCTCTACACCCTGTTCTGCTTCAGCATTTTGGACCTCATGGAGGTGCTTCGAGTTAATAACCTTCAGGATAAGGATGGCTTCGACGCTCTCTGGGTGACCTGCCCCAGTCTTGCCATGACTTTTCCCCTCATGGGCTGATCTGTGGGGAGTATTACCCTTGGCTGCGAGAGATTCATTAAATCTCGACCTGATTGCCCTGGAATAACTATTTCTAGATGGTTGACTCCCATGCTGCGATCATTTGCCATAGCTTGCCCCGACTCACCGGAATACTCAGGCGTTCTGCATTCTATCCTGATCAGACTTTCCATTGTGGAAACTTTCCTGCTGTCAAGCGCTTACTCACTAGTAAAACAAACTGTTCTGCATAAAAGACATATCAAATGCAATGCATATGACAGTTTTCAAAATCCATTCCTGTTCACTGGAAAATTTTTTTAACATAAAATGTATGAAATCATTCATTAACATGTCAACATTAACACAACGCTGTATTCGGAATCCTATCTAGGAGTCAGTTCCGATGTGATCTTTACCGAAGTATGCTCTCGAAACAAACCTATTTCAATTAGGTCTTTTAAAGGTTGTATCGTGGTCAGGTTCGCGGTTTAAGAAAGAAAGGATAAAGGCTCAAAATTCATTTTAACCCACCCATTCTCCTTGATGTTCTCCGATCCTACGTTCAGCTAATTCAACCTTAGCGTTCACCTTTCAAAGGCTGAGTGACAATTCAGGAAATCATTCTTTTTCGAAGTGACAGTCACTCTCTTTTCGTTTTTCTTTGGGCGCCGGTAGCCACACGATTTCGTTCTCGTTTGAGGATTTTCTTTCTTGCAATCCTTTTCGCTTTTCATTTTTCGTTTTCCCCTAACTTTTGCCTGGACTAACTCCTTTGAGTTTCTTCGATTTTGAAGTCCAGCGGGGTACCCTAATTTTTGCCTAAGTCGCTTGCTTTCAAGATTCGACTTAGCGGGCTCTTCTTTACGATTTTTTTCTTTTTTTTTTTGAACAAATCGTATGGCATCGGCTCTTATGACTTGTTAAAGAGATTGTGATTGTTTCACTCCTGATCGGCCAGGTTTAACCATCATGTTTTTTAGGTACGACCTATAGCGGTGTGATGGATCCTCGAACGAACACTCCTTTTGTTATTTGAATGCTTGGTCAAATTAACTGACACCTACCCTGCCCCGGGTTAAGATTGAGGGTTTTTTATCTTCAGAAAGAAATTCCTACAACTAGGCTCAAAGGGGTTAACGAGGGATTCTCTTCCTTATATCTCCGGTGTTCGGGAATTGAAACAATTCCTGTACATCATCAACAGGTTTTCATTCAAAAGCATAGCATTGGAAGCTTACGCATCATGGGATCTCGTCATCCTCCCCGGATTCCACTTAAACAAGCGTTTGAAAATAAAAGAAAGCAATAGAGTGAACACGAATGGATTAGTTCAAAACATGCATATTTATTTCATTATCAATATCAATTGAAAAACAATCATGCTTTACAAGCAAAATTTGCAATTCTACAGGAAAGAAACTACAAATGTAAAGAAATGACATGGTAACATGCAGATTGCCAGCTTTCGGGGAACTGGGCTTCCACACTTATTTTCTGCTGAGGGGAGCTACCCTTGAAGTCTTCAGACTCAATCAGAAGAACAACTGCTGTGAGGTTGACTCTGATTCGGGCTCTGGTAGCTTCACTGCGACGGAGCGAGAGGTTGCCGATTCTGTATGGCAGAAACAATCTGGAGACGGGGTTTGCCCTAGTGAGGATCCTCTCTGTTCGGGGCTTTCATCCTTGAGCTTGACCCATGAACATGAAAAAGTTGCGGGCAAGGCAATTCAGACCTCAAAGACCGTGGGATATACTCTTAATCCTTCTCATCTTCAGATGAGATCATGGGAACATCCATCTCTCTTGCACGATAAGAGATGAATTTTCCTGATGCTTTCATGCCAACCGCCACGAATTCAATTGTTCTTGACTCAATCATGTCTCGAACCTTATGCTTAAAAGCTCTACAGTTCAATATATTGTGCCCCGGTGCTCTAGAGTGGAATTCGCATCGGGCGTTCACGTCCCAGTCGGGTGGCAGCTGTCCAGTCATTGGAGTCAACGTCGAAGTTTAACCAACTGTAGTTGGAACAGGAGTTTCAACAACTGGTCATTATCCATCGGGATTGGATCGAGGGTTCTGTCAGATAGTCTCCTCTTTTGACCCTGCCTTCTGGGGTTGTCTTGCGGAACCGGACGTGGCTACTGACGGGAAACATTTCGAGCCTCAAGCTGAGCAGAGGGTCTGTTAGGCTTATCATGCCTTGGCGCGGGTTCGTCAGATACCCGCGGAGCAAGTATGTCGGCTGCAGCCTCGGACATTTGCTCGCATTCCCTTCGAAGTATGTTCTTTAGTACCTCTGCCATCAGGCCCACCTGATTCTTCAGTTGGTCATTCTCCTCTTTGAGTTTCTGCTGGCCCCTCATAACCTACCTCAGTTAGCCTCGGACCTCTCTCAGCTCTGTTCGTACCCGTTCCATTGCTTGGATCAACTTGAGACAATCCTGAAACAACCTGTATCAACAGGGGGTTAGAAAAAAAGGCAAGGTACCTGCCATGCAAATGATTCATGCAAATGCAAACACGTATCCATGAATTAGGAGGAAGTCCCCTCGATTCTAGCTTCCGAGACAAATAAAGTCTACCATCCAATCATGGAAAGAAAACCCTCATATATATATATATATATCAAAGAAAACCCACGAGGCTAGCGTATAACATCAACTGAACACAACTGAAGCAACAATCGCGACCCCAACCAACAGGCCTGGTGGTGATCAGCATATCAATGCATAAAATGTACAAAGAAAATACAAAGAACTCAAGTGCGGCCACGGGCACAAAAATCTTCTAGTAGCTTCTTCGTAGCGGGATGGTCCAGTTGGGTAAGTAGGCCTTGAATCAACAGATCCCTCTGCCTAATGGACTCTGGGAGGTTCTCGACAACGCTTCTAGAAATACCTTCTTCAGAACGGTTCTCCACCCTACTCCTCTTAGCATCAGCACGGAGTTGGTAATCCAGCAAGTTTGCTTTGATTTCAACCATCTTGTATTGGACATCTCGTCGGAGTGAGGCTTCGGCCTCTATCTTTTTGTCCTTGACTTCCATCTGAGCTTCTAACTAGGCGATCAGCTGCTTCAGTTTTTCTTCCTTCTCTTTGTGGCTAGTCAAAGTGTTGTTCCACAACTTCTCAAATTGGGATAACTTCCGGTACACTCTATCTAGATCCTGTTTCTTGGTGGTCAACACCCCGTGCACTGCCTTTAGGTCCAACCCCAGACGCTCTCTAGAATCGGTCTCTTTGGTCAAGTTGGCGCCCAGGTGGTTGATCATCTTTGTCTGCCTCTTGCAGGTGTAGACGGCTTCGCTCTTTTCTCTTCGGAGTTGAGCTATCTCGTTTTCCAATTCCTCGTTGACTTTGAATAGCTCTGCATTCTTAGCCTGAAGCTGCTCATACTTCTGGATTTCAATCATGGTAGGCTCTGGAGGACATTCCTGCTTGACAGGAGGAAAAGGCATCAGCACTTTTTCTGCTCTGTTACGAATCCAATCCACGTAAGGAGGGTAAGCTTGATTGTTGCTTTTTCCCAATGAAGTCTTTCCCTTGCGGTGAAAGTTATTCTAGGCATGTTCAAATCTGACCAGATCATCTCCTTCTAATGCACCAGTGAGGTACAGAGATTCCTGTACCTCTTCATCTTTAGGAGGGCCCCTCAAGGCATACCTGAATTGCCTGATAGCGATAGACGGATTGTAATTAATGCAGTCTTTCCTACCCACAAGAGGGACATTAGGAAAGTTCCCACAGTTGTAGATAATCTCACTCCCCAGGCGATCTCTGTCAAACCAATAAATGTTCTCGGCAGACAAGCTCATCAAACGCTCAGACCACTCTTTCTTCTCTGCAGTCTTTATAAAAGGGCCATCCTTAGGTATATGAGTGACAAACCATCTATAGAACAGTGAAGCACAACAGGATATACTTTTACCTCTTCTATTCTCGTTCTTGTAGTGCACCGAATGGTACACGTCTTCGAGCAAGGTTGGGATTGGATTCCTTGAGACGAAGATACACAGAGCATCCACATCTACAAAATTTGGAATATTGGGGAATAACATGATACCGTATATGCATAATGCCAAAATAGCTTCGAATGCCACCCAGCATTCCTTCTTGGCGTAGTGTCGGGCTCTCTCGGCTAGAAACGGTAATGGGAACCCCCAGGCTCCATTTCTCTTGACGGTCTTTCCTTCCAACTCAGAAACATCAATATGCAGAGCTGTAGCAATCTTAGCCAGATCTGGCTCCTGATCAACAGGCCAAAAGGGGACATGAGCAAGAATGGGTATCTCCAACATGACAGAAAACTCTTCTAGAGTGGGGGCCAACACATATCTTGGAAATGTGAAGCAACGCAACGGTGGGTCATAAAACTGAAGCAGAGTCTGGAGTCCGTTCAATTCATACACAGATGGCTTGCACACAACACTGAGTAGCTTTCCATAGGTTCCTCTGAAGTCTCTCATAGTTTCCTTACCAGGCAAAGAAATCAAACTCCTCAAAGTAGTAATGTCTGGAGTAGGGAATTTGTAGGCCAAAGTTCTTCTCACATTGGGCTCCATGATGGACAAAGAACGGGCAAGATTGCTAGAATCGAGAGGGAATTTCACACCTGCAACACAGATACGTGTTAGATGCAATACAATATGAAAATGTGAATGTGAATACAAAATGCGGCAGGAGATCAAGAGTGTTGTGTTGTGCGGTGCTGTGCTGTGAAGTGGCAGGTCATAATTTTGCTTCAGCAAGAAAATACCACACTCTGATAATAAAGGCCTACTGAAACCCACAATACTGATTCACTGTCAAGAAAACCAGGTTGTCTGAAGGTTATGGTTTCCTGCAATAACCCGACCCCACTCACAGGCATGGACCTAATCACTGACAAAGGTACGACATCCTATGCGTTCATCAGCGTCACAGATTTTCAAGAAACAATGATACGATACCCAGAAGGTGTGGCATCATCATCTCTTGAAGTGGCCTCACTCAGCTGAATCACAAATGATTGGTCCCCAGAGTCGACAATCCTTAGATCTGAAATCCTTTCGACGGCCCACTGGGCTGGAAATGGAAATCATCTCAGAGAATATCGTCTGAGTGCAGATTGCGTGGGAACTAGTGCATGCCTAACATGCAGGTTCACCACTGTTGCACCCTAAAATTTGCTCAACTTATTTCACTTGGTTTATGTTTCAATTGCATTAGCATTTGCATATTAGGTCATGTACATAAGTCACTCATCTGCATAGCATAGCAGGGGCAAGCCATCCAACAAAGGACCAAATGCAATTCTTATCTCTATGAGCATATCAAGAGGTTCTTATTCAAATTCAATCTTAGCCAAGTCATCAGAAAGAAATTGAAATCTGAGAAGTTAGTGGATTAAGCAGTGGATCTATCTCCTATCTTGAAGATATGTGAGGATCATCAGAGAAGTTGTGAGCTATGAATTGACAGCATGGAAGACCTAGAGGGTCATTTTGAAAGTGAGACAAGTCATTGGTGTGGTTACAAGAGATGCAGTTGAAGACAGTCAACTAGGGTTTCATCTGGGTCGACCCTAGGTCAACCCTAGGTCAAATGCTTGATTGAAGGGCATCAAGGCCTGTTTGAAAGATGTGGGATGCCTCATTTGACATGTGGATATAGATGTGGTGTTGTGCCAAGGAGAAATCAAGAGAAATCAAGAAGAAGAGAAGTTTCTAAATTAGGGTTTCTGTGTAAAATCCCCTGATTTATGGTAAACTTCCAAGCAAGATAATTCAAAATGCAAGTCTCAAATGGATCCTTGGCCAACATGAAACTTGTATAGTATCTCAAGACCTTTAATTTTAGTGGTGTAAGGAATCAATGAGATTTATAGAACTCAAGTTATGGTTCTTGCAAGTTACAGGTCATCTGAGGACACTGAAATTTGTCTGTGAAAGTTACTTGACTTCCAAGCAACTTTTACCCCTCAAGGAGTTTTCAAATGGATTTCTGGCCAACATGAGAGTTGTTCCTCATGATCTTGGCTTTCTAGAAAGGTATGGTATGCCTTCATCTGATTTGTAGAACCCTACTTATGATCTTGGCAAGCCAGGGGTATTTTGGGAAAGTGGAATTACAGGTCATTTTCAAGCATATGCCCAAAACTCCTATTTCCAAATTTCAAATGAAAAAATGTTCAACATAAAACTTGCTCCAAATGACATTTTGAGTCTAGAAAAGTGGTTGTGGCAAGTTGGAAATGCATGGAACTTAGATTTGCAAAGTTGACCAATTATAAAGGGAAAAATACCTTTTTAAATGACCAAAATTGTGATTTTTTGATACAAAAGTAAAACCAAGCATATGACCAACCATTTTGAAGGGAAATTGCATTTTAATATCATTGGCAATATTAGTTTTTTGGTTTGAAGTCAAGAAATTGGAGTTATCATAAGTTGCTTGTAAGAAAAGATACACTTACCAAATCAAGCTAAGACCAAGGTGCAAGGCAAGGAATGGTTTCTACACTCTCTAATTGTCATGAAAGGAGAAATTCAAGAGATTTTGAGGGGCTGCCATTAGGCAATGCAGAATTGGTTTTGCAACTTGGCCATTTTCATTTTCTCATGCAATGATATGAATAACTTCTCATGGGATTAATCTAGCATCTTCTAGAACTTTCCATCATCATCTATATAAACCCTAGAGCTGATCCAAGAGAGGGTTGAGCTTCATTTGGATCAAAACTCATAGTTTCAATTCATTTTTCATTTTTGCAAATTCATTCGAATCCTCTTAATTCTTCATCATCCATTCAATTTTATGATTCAATCCCATTCAGTAATCATCCCTGAGTAGATTACAAGCAAGATCTGAAGAGGGAACTGCAAGAATCGTGCTATGCAATCTTCTCTCATCCAAGTGCAATTGAAGTTGGTTATGGTGATCCAAGGGGTTTGAGCAAGAATTGTTGCATACAGAATCAAGATTATAGCACATTGAGGGATCTTGGAACATTGCAAACTGTGAATTGAAGAGAATCCTCATCTGTTTTCAACTTTTTACCAGGTTAGTTTTTCTCACATTTTGGCTCGAATTAGGTAGCATGATAGAGAATTGTTAGATTAAACAAGGTTTAGGTAGTTAGATGATTGATTCTGGAGCTTTAGGCAAGTTTTCATGGAGGTTGATGTGTGCATGTGAATTCGGTTTGGACCTAGAACATAGTGGTTAGGATGTTATAATCTTAGATAATTAGCTAGATTTGTTCAGTGTGGCATAAGGATTGTTTTTGTACAAATAATGGTGAGATTGGTGATGATTGAAACCTGGTGAAATTTTGATTTCTTGATGTTATCCCTTTCGGTTTGGATGATAGAGGGTGATTTAAAACAAACCAACACCATGGCTATGTTCTACGCAAGAAATAGGCCAACTTTGGTTTTTGTATCGTGCAAATTGGTGGAGTAATGAAGTCACACGATGGAGGAGAAGATCTGCATGTGCATGTGTTTCCATGGAGTCTGAAACCCTAGGTGACCAAGGTAGAAGACGAATCAAGGCCCGTTGGATTGAGGAGACTTGTTTGACTGAGAACATCATCTAACGGTCCACATTCAAAGATGAGATTGGGAGGGAAGTCTGGGCGTGTAAAACGCCGCGTTTCATTAAAACGCTGGCGTGGGCCTTTCATGATTTTGCTTTCCCCACCCCCCTGATCGAGGCCCAATTGAAATGAACTCTATTTTCCTGCTATTTACACCGTTGCATTTTCTTTTTTTCTTTTGATTTTAATTTGATTTTCTGAAATCCTTGGGCCAGGCGCGCGCTTACTCCTTGCACCCCCATGTTCTGGGCCCAGCATGATACTAACTGCTTTTTATTTCTATTCATACCCCCTCATCATTTTTCATATTAAATTTCACTCCAAATTTTCTTAATCTTCAAAAATTCATAAAAAAATGAAAAAAAAAATTATTTTTTAATGAGACTTTTTTTTCCCATTTTCTATTTTTTGTCAAGAAAAATATGAAAACATAAAATTGTCATTTTACTTCATTTTCATATTTTTGCATATTTTTACATTTAATAGCTTTTTTTTATTCTTTTGGTTTATGCTACTATTTGTTGAATTTAGTTTAGGAGCTTCCTTTAGGATTTTCACCCCATTCTTTTTAGTATAACTAGATATGGATATTAGGTGCCCCCCTGATTTTTATACGATTTTTTTAGGATTTATTTTAGGTAGTTTAATTAGAAACTATTAGGATAGTCAATTAGGGTTGTGAATATGACATAGGTGTAACAAAATAGTTTCCTTTTGGGTTTTTTTTAGGACAAATTAGGGGATGGGACTATAGGGGTATTAAGGGTAAGTGATAGATCCCTTAGAAAATGCTAGAAGTTCCCCTATTATATTAATACTATTAGTATATTCTTGTAATTGATTGATTGTGTGGTGTGCCCTTTCTAGGGTTATTGTTTGATTGTGTGGGGTATTGGGCCTGCTTGGGGTTTGGGTTTGAGCTGAAGACTTTGCTGACGAGGCCATTGAAGACAAAAGGAGTGAAGATCAGTTTCAAGAGGTGATGAAGATGGTTGCTTGCTAGGATTGCTGGTTGCTGTTGAAGCTTATAGGAACTAGGAGCTAGGTAGGGCTTAAAGTAGAAACTTGCTTCATAAACATGGAAGGTCTTGTTTGCCTCCATCCCTCTCTATGATGCAGAGTCTCTCTAGGACACTCACCCCCTTCCTTTGGAAGGCTTGGTGACAGTGTCTAAGAGATAGAACTCTTGAGAGAAACATTCTACATGTTGTTAACAGTTTGTTTGCCACCTTTGGTGGTCAACTAACTGTTTAACATTCCCGTTCATCCTCTTAACTGTTCCTCATCTTGGAGAGTGAGACTTGAAGAAAAGCCCTGAAAGATTGAAGATAGAGACCTTGCTTGAAGGCTTGAAGATGCAGACTGATGCTTGCTTGAAGCTTGTAGATGTTTGAAGATGACTTGAAGATAGATGTTGATGGAGCTGGCTGTGCAGAATTGTTGTTTGCTGTTTATTTTTGGCTATTTATAATTTTTGATGTATTGTTTGAGTTTCCCGGACTGTATTGTTTGCCTATTAATCTGTTAGGTTGAAAGCGAATCTTGTTCGCTTTTGCCTGTTGTTTTCTAGGTTCGAGGTTGAGTGGGACTCCCTTGCCTCGCTTGTATTGTTGCATTCATGCATATTTTACTATTTTATTATATCTGTTGCTTCTATTTCCGTTTATCCCCTTAGGATCTCTGTTTCTCTCTGCGCAAGAGAGAAATATGATAGACATTAGGTCTTAACCCATGCATGATAACATTAGGTTAGTTTGATCACCTTTTCAACCATAGTTTAGAGTTCTGTCTCTTCTTTCTCAAAATCAACAGAAAAACACAATAAATATTCCAAACACAATAAAAGACACTTCTTCCGTAAAAGAATGTGAACCAATCAAACGTCAATTTTTGTCCGCTTGGACTGCTAAGCAGAAAAACCCTTTTTCAGAAGGAGATAAAAGCAATCAAAACAGACTTGTGTCGTACGTGGCCCGAACTACGTTTGCTCTGATCTTTCATGCTGTATGAAAGTACGTAGGCATAGGATGCAATATCCTAGCGAGCAACCTTCCCCTCCTTTCCAGTAGGTAGGCGAACTACGTTGACTCTGATTTCTCGTTCCAGACGGGAATACGTAGGCATAAAGTGTGATACTTTGCCGAGTCATTTTCTTTTCTTTTAACCCCAGACCTGTAGAATAGATAGAATAACAATCCGTACCAGAAAACAAGCGTGGATCCCGTCGAGTACGACGGATGTGAGGGGTGCTAATACCTTCCCCTTGCGTAACCGACTCCCGAATCCAGGATTTGGTTGCGATGACCATTCCTTTCCTGTCTTTGCGGTAGGTTTACTCTGAGCGTTTCCTTTCCCTCCGTTGGGATAAATAACGCACGGTGGCGACTCTTCTGTTCAGCCGGCGCCGATTTTCGCAGTAGCGACAGCTGGCGACTCTGCTGGGGATCCAACGTCCCCTGGCTGCTAAGGACTGCGATAGTTCCTTATGCATTTGGGATCCAATGACCCTTAAGCGAGTCAATCCTAGCGCTTGTTTTCCTGTCGAGGATTTTGTATGGATTTACATTTCTGTCATTTACTTTCAGCATTATATTATTGTTATTATTGCTGTATTGGGGTTGTGACGAGTGTTCTATGATTGAGAGATAAGTCGGACCTGGGCTTGAGTGCACCTAGAATTAGAGTGGAAAGTAGTGGGCGCGCACATGCTTTGCATGTCCTAGTGTCCTGCGAAATCCACACTCAGACGAGGTTCTTCTGGTTGGTCTCCTGTCCTACCCTTTGGGTGGCTCGGGTTGCTGGTTAGTTGGATTGTCGACTCTGGGAACCGATCATTTGGAAGTTGTCTAAGTGAGGCCTCTTCAGGATTTGATGATGCCACTCCTTCTGGGAATCGTATCATCAACCCTGAAAGTCTGTGACGCCGACGACCGCATAGGATGCCATACCAATGTCAGTTACTAGGACACCTACCTGTGAGAGGGTTTTGGGGCTATGCAGGTAACTAGACCTCCAGATACCGATTTGTTTCTTGATTTGAGATTCAGGCTACCTGTGGACAGTTATTGGGGGTCTGTCAGAGACCAAGTTGGAGTAATTATTGGGTCTGAGGCTTGATTGGAGCTTATGTATGGGGTCTGTCTGAGACCATGGTTTGAGACTTTGTTCTTGGTGTGGTTCAGGCTTCTCAGCCATGGCATTTGGTCCCTGTTGCATTTTATTTGCATTGCATTGTTTGCATAACCATTATCATCGCATTCCATTAACGTGTGTCTGTGCTGCAGGTGCATTTGCATATTCCTTGATTCTAGTGTCCGGACTTCTGATTATTGATCATGGCTGGTTTGAGGATGACAGTTGCCTACAAGTTACCTATCCCTGATGTTACTCCCCTCCTGGGTTTGATTTCTCTTGCTGATGAGGATGTCCGGAGAAGCTTCAGGCAGAGTTACGGAAGACTGTTGAGATTGGTTCGCAAAACAACTGATGATGAACTAAATGGGCTGTATACATTGATGCAATTCTATGACCCTGCCTTGAGATGTTTCACATTTGCTGACTTTATTTTGGGACCTACCATGGAAGAGTACACAGAGTTTATTGAGCTGCTAGTACAGAATAAGGTTCCTTTTATTCACTTTGACGCTGAGCCCAAGCTGGAGGACTTAGCTAAGGCCTTGCACATGAACGCTTCTGAGCTATTGGTGACTTCTTGGCGCGGGGTCCCAGGCTTCTCCCTCCAGTTTCCGATTAGTAAAGCCCAGGAATACGCCAAGAATGGATGATGGGTAGTCTTTAACACTGTTTTGGCTCTGTGCTTCTACGGGATAGTGCTGTTTCCCAATTTCCCGAATTTTGTGGACATTGATGCATTTCATTTGTTTGCTGCTGGCAACCCTGTACCCACATTGATCGGGGATTTCTACCATTCGATGCATTACAGAAATGAGAATAGGACAGGCAAGAACGTCTCTTGTTGTGTGCCTTTGCTGTACATGTGGTTTAAGAGCCACCTCCCCCTAAAGGGACCTTTTGTAGATGGTGCAACTACAGCTGACTGGCCAGAGCGTCTGATGAGACTATCCTCTGAAGACATTGAGTGGTTTGACCGAGACTTACTGGGGTCTGAGCTTATTTTCAGTTGTTCTGGGTATCCGAACGTGCCCTTGATAGGAAGGAAAGGATGCATCAATTACAATCCGTCTCTATTTGTTCGCCAGTTTGGATATGCATTGAAGAACCCACCTAGGGAGGAAGAAGTACAGGAATCTCTGTACTTCACCGGTGACTTGAATGGAGAATTACTAGCCAAGCTTCAGCACGCTTGGATGCGTATCAACAGAAGAGGGAAACCACTATTGAGGAAGAATGATTGTCAGGCTTATGTACCATACAAAGCTTGGATACAAGAGAGAGCAAAGCAGTTGCTAATGCCGTTTCCAGCTGCACCAGTCCATGTTCATGTTCTAGTGGAGGAACCCACCACCGTTGCTATGGAGGTCTACGAGCGAGTTGTAAAAGAGAAGGAAGCCTTGCTGTTGGCTAATGAAGAGTTAGAAAAGGAACTGGCTCAGATGCGTAGTGAGAAGAACAAGGTTGTGCATTCTTTTCAACAGCAAACTGAGTTAGTAAACAGGCTAGGTGCTGAACTGACCGAAGAGAAAAAAAAGCGTGAACGCCTGGGGAAAGAATTCAGAAGCTCTCACGATATGTTGGAGTCCAAGAAGAAAGCACTCGATGCCGCCCACCGGGAAATCTCTTCTTGTAACAAAACATGGAATGCTACGCTAACCAACAACAAAAAGAGGGAAGACAAATTGAAGCAGCAAATTTCTGAACTCGAAGAACAGTTAAAGGCTAGCACTAAAAAGTATGAAGAGGAGGTAATGGCAAGATATAGTCTTCAGAACGCATTGAACAAGGCCATCGAGGGCAAGAAAGAGGTTGTGGCTAAGAAACGGAAGCTAGAGGATCTCTTCGGAGAAGGGGCATGGGAGGAATCTGCTGGTGATTTACGACGTGTTCTCAAGCGAAGAGATCTACTTGTTGAGGGTCTGCTTACCCGACCAAGTCATCCAGAGACTAAGAGGTTATTAGAAGAGTACCAGGCCTATGGGAGCACTTGACCGTTTCATGTGTTAATGTATGCTTTATTTGCATTGTGCTGACCATCACCAGGATTGTTGGTTGAGGTCATGCCTTCTTATTGTACACTCATTGATATTGTATTCCTGGCTTGATGGATTTCTCTGCAATATATGAGGTGTTTTCTATGATTCGGCTCCGAACTTCGTATTGCTGTCACTGTCACCACACTGGCACATTCGCACTAGAATCGGGGAGTGATACGCCCTAATGCACAGACACATACTTCATTGCATACACATTCATATTGCATTACAGGTGATTATTGAACTGTATCTCATTTCCTGCACCGTACAGGTCTTTCCAGGATTGCAAGTCAACGCCCGCACCGATACTCCACTCGAACCAACTGCAGAAGAGTTATGGATCAGATGCAGAATGAAATGCAGGACATGCGTGAGAAGCTGGCGTATTCATGCAGACAATGGAGACCATTGTGAAAGGCCAGGAGAACTTGCAAGCTTTGGTGCAGCCTTTGCTGATGAGAAATGCCGGGCACGGGAACGAGGACCATAATTCTGTGCGAGTTGACACTGTTCACGAGGATGGTACTCCTACACTGGTAGCTCCGCCTGTGGTGAACATACCTGCTGTCAATGTAAACAACGGCGCTGTCGCCGGGAACGGTAACGCTGGAATCGGTAACGAGACTGTTGTCAACAACGTTGGGTTCGGAGATGTCAACCTGGGTGGTGATAATACTGGAGGTAATGGCTTCGGTAACAACGGATTTGGCTTTAATGACCAGGGGTTTGATCATGTTGGGAAGTACGGCTTCAACGCTCAGGGCTTCGGACAGGACGAATTTGGTATTACCAATCAGGGTTATGGCGGATTCGGAAATGGAAATGGTGCCGGGATAATGTCTTTTGGACCTGCCGGAGTCGCTCCGGGGTATGGTAACAGGGGGCGGGGCCCTGTAATGAATCAGACTAGATTTGGCCGTAACAACGGATACGATGGATACGGAAATGGGAACGGTAATTGGCTAGAAGATCAGCAAGAAGACGCTTTCTCTGGTGGAGGTTCCGAAGGTCCTATAGATGACTCTCAGAGAATCAAGATGCTCGAGGAGCAGATGAAAGGGGTCGTGAATCAAAGCGTTGTTGGCCTAGATATGACCACAATGGGTATGGTGCCTGGCCTGAGGGTACCGCTAAAATTCAAAGCTCCCACGCTCGACAAATATAAGGGGGATACCTGTCCAAAGGTGCATGTGCGATCATATTATAGAAGAATGTCGGCCTATTCAAACGATGAGAGAATGCTGATGCATTTCTTTCAAGACAGCTTGTCTGGTCCTTCCCTTGAATGGTACATGGGGTTGGAGCCAACTCAGATAAAAACTTGGAAGCAGCTGGCTGAAGCGTTTGTGGCTCATTATAAGTACAACAGTGACTTGGCGCCCAACCGGGTCCAATTGCAGGGGTTGTCCCAGAAGAAAGACGAGAGCTTCAAAGAATACGCGCAGAGATGGCGCGACATGGCTGCACGAGTTCATCCCCCTTTGGATGACAAAGAAATGAATGATATGTTCATAGGAACATTTACTGGTGTGTTTTACGACAAGTTGTTTCATACTTCCTTGGGCAGTTTCTCAGACTTAATCTTGATGGGCGAGAAAATTGAAAGCAATATTAAACTGGGGAGATTCCAAGCTGAGGAATCCACTTCAGCTGGCAGTAACAGAAGGGCTTTCGGTGGGCGCCGTCAAGGTGATGCAAGTGCAGTGTTCGGGGGCCGAGGCCGAGGCTGGGGCAGAGGTCGAAACCAGTACAATCAGCTGCAGCAGGTGGCAAGTGTCACCATTCCATTTCAGCAACAACCAATACAACAACAGCAACAGCAGCCACAACAGGGGGTACATCCTGCCCAGCGCAGAATCCAGGGGGGCAGACCAAGGAGGGTGTTTGAAACGCCTCCTTCAATGTATGCAGAATTGCTACAGACGTTACTGGGTTTGAACTTGGTGGAAAAGAGGACTATGGCGCCAGTAACGGGCACTCCTCCGTATGGCTTTGATGCGAACAAGCACTGCGAATTCCACTCCGGGGCTCCTGGCCACGACATAGAGAGTTGCCACGCGTTCAAGCATGTGGTACAGGATCTATTGGATAGTAAGGCTATCAATTTTGGACAGGCAGGTCCGAACATAGTACAAAAGCCCATGCCCAACCATGGGGCAAATGCTATTTTAACCGAGGAGGGTTTGAACTTGATTATGAATGTTGATGACCTCAAGACACCGTTGTGTGAGGTAAAGAGCAGATTATTGAAAGGAGGTGTGTATCCGGGCTGCGATGAGTATTGTTTAGAGTGTTGGACCCAAGCTGGGGGTTGTGCTGAATTGAAGAAGGGTATTCAGACCTTGATAGATGGGGACACATTACAATTCGACAGAACGGCAGTTGAGGAACCTGCAGAGTTATCAGTGGAAGAGCAAAGTGACGTAGCTACAGTGACAATCCCCCGAAAAACAATAACTATAACAGCGCCAGCCAGGCGACCGCCGATCACTATCACCAAGGCGGGCCCAATCCCTTATGAGAGCACTAAGGCAGTACCCTGGACCTATGGGTTGGAAGCATATTGTGAGGGGGTGAAAATTGATATTAATAAACAGCCAGTTGAAGTTGTAGACAATGTCGTCGGCACCGGAGGGATGACGAGAAGTGGGAGAATTTTTATATCGCCGGAGGTAGAGGCCGAACGACTGGCAAAAGGAAAAGGAAAGATGAATGAGGATGTCCTTGTACAGAGGAACGAAAAAGAAACGTCATTGAAGGATGTAGAGGAGTTTATGCGCCTTATTCGTAAGAGTGATTATAAGATTGTGGAACACCTTCAACAGACGCCATCAAAGATATCCATCTTGTCGTTGCTATTATGTTCCGAAGCTCATAGAAATGCCTTGTTGAAAGTTCTGGATACTTCCTTCGTACCCCAAGATGTTTCTGTGAACCAGTTGGAGGGGGTGTTGGCGCATGTGAACGCAGGCCATAGCTTGGGATTTACAGACTTTGATTTGACCCCGAAAGGGAGAGAGCATAACATGGCGTTGCACGTCTCAGTTGAGTGTAGGGGCTCAGTCATGTCTCATGTACTGGTAGATATCGGATCTTCCTTAAACGTGCTGCCAAAGAAAGCAATGATGAAATTGGACGTCAGGGGAATCATTTGTACGCCTAGTGACTTGGTGGTCAGGGCATTCGATGGTACACGAAGAACAGTCTTTGGATCCATAACATTACCTCTACAGGTGGGGCCGGAGGTTTTCGAAACCGAATTTTACATTATGGACATCCAACCAGCATATAGCTGCCTTCTCGGACGACCCTGGATCCATGGTGCTGGGGCAGTCACATCTACCTTGCACCAAAAGCTGAAATACATGGTAGGGGACAGTGTGGTCACGGTCTGTGGAGAAGAAGATATATTGGTTAGCCGTCTGTCATCATTCAAGTATGTAGAAGTCGACGGCGAGATTCATGAAACACCCTGTCAAGCCTTTGAAGGGTTGCGCATCAAAGACAAAGTTCCAGGGCCGAGTAAAGCGTCAGAGGTGTCCGTCTCTTCATACAAGGAAGCTCAGGCTCTAGTAAAGACTGGTGAGGCAAAAGGCTGGGGTAAGGTTCTGGATATTCCCGTGAAGATGGACAGGTTTGGGCTGGGATATCAACCATCATCATCAACGCCTGCTGCAGGGGCACCCCGTTTCAAAGGACCGATAACAATCACAGCTAGTGGAGTGTATCACAAGGCCATCAACGCTGTTTCGGATTCTGAAGAAGGAGACAGTGACTGCGACAGGGACGCCTGGGTTCAGCCGAGCGTGCCAGGACAAGGATTATGCAATTGGTCTATTTAGGAGATTGTTCCTATGACTCGCAAACAGTAATACTTTGTTTTCTTAATTGTTGAACAATCTGGTGTCTTGCCCGGGGCATCGTGATTTTGCTTAGGGCTGTGCTGTTATGTACATTGCGTTGTTTAATCATTAAATAAAAGGCGTTTTTCGTATACAAATATTGTGATCTCTGTTTTTCCTGTTTTTGTGTTTTACAATAAAATGGCAACATGGTTATTCGCTTTATACGCATTTTGAAGCATTTAACCATTCCTTTTACAGGATAATATTTTCAGATGACATCATCGAACCGCCTATGACTCATTTCGACTTTGAGCACCCGGTATTTCAGGCCGAAGAAGAGATTGTTGAAGATGGCGACGTTCCCGAAGAATTATCTTGGTTGGTGAAGCAAGAAGAACGAGTCATTCTGCCTTATGAGGAGGTCATTGAAATTATTAACCTGGGGTCGGAAGGGGTTGAAAAGAACATCCGTATAGGAGCCGCGCTGCAGAGCGACGTCAAGCGAAGACTGGTTGAAATGCTCAGAGAGTACAGTGATGTGTTCGCTTGGTCGTATGAAGACATGCCTGGGCTGGATACGGATATGGTTATGCACCGTCTGCCGCTAAAAGAAGAATGCTCGCCGGTTAAGCAGAAGCTTCACAGAACTAGACCTGATATGGAAGTGAAAATTAAGGAGGAGGTTCAAAAGCAGTGGGATGCTGGTTTCCTAGCTGTTACTAAATATCCCTCCTGGGTCGCTAATATTGTACCAGTGCCAAAGAAAGACGGTAAAGTGAGAATGTGCGTAGATTATCATGATCTGAACAAAGCGAGCCCGAAAGATGATTTTCCGCTTCCTCACATCGATGTGCTGGTTGACAACACTGCCCAATTCTCCGTATTCTCCTTCATGGATGGCTTCTCAGGCTATAATCAGATTAAAATGGCGCCAGAAGACATGGAGAAGACTACTTTCATAACGCCTTGGGGAACATTTTGTTACAAAGTGATGCCCTTCGGATTAAAGAATGCTGGGGCAACGTATCAACGTGCAATGACGACTCTTTTTCATGATATGATACATAAAGAGATCGAGGTTTATGTCGATGATATGATTGCCAAATCCCAGACGGAGGAAGAACATTTGGTGAATCTGCTGAAGTCATTCAAAAGGCTTAGGAAGTTCAGGCTGAGACTGAACCCTAACAAGTGCACTTTCGGGGTGAGATCGGGTAAACTGCTGGGGTTTATCGTGAGCGAAAAAGGAATAGAGGTTGATCCTACAAAAATAAAAGCAATACAAGAGATGCCGACGCCTAAAACAGAAAAAGAAGTACGCGGGTTTTTAGGGAGATTGAACTACCTCGCTCAGTTCATATCTCACCTGACAGCTACGTGTGAGCCGTTATTCAAGCTGTTGAAAAAGGACCAGGCTGTAATATGGAATGAAAATTGTTAAAAGGCGTTCGATAAAATAAAATAGTATTTGCAAGAGTCTCCTATTTTGATACCCCCAGTGGCAGGGAGACCCTTGATTATGTATTTGACAGTTCTTGAGGGAAGTATGGGTTGCGTTCTCGGTCAATACGACGAGACAGGAAGAAAAGAGCATGCAATATACTACCTGAGTAAGAAGTTTACTGAATGTGAATCTCGATATTCAATGCTCAAAAAAACTTGTTGCGCGCTAGCCTGGGCCGCCAAGCGTTTGAGGCAATACATGTTGAACCATACAACCATGCTCATCTCGAAGATGGATCCTATCAAATACGTATTCGAAAAGCAGGCATTATCAGGGAGAATTGCCCGTTGGCAGATGGTTTTGACCGAATACGACATCCAGTATGTCTCACAGAAGGCTATAAAGGGGAGTGTATTATCTGAGTACTTGGCATAGCAGCCTATTGAGGACTACCAATCGATGAGGTTTGATTTTCCTGACGAGGATATCATGTACCTAAAGATGAAAGATTGTGAAGAACCGTTGCCAGGCGAAGGACCAGAATTGGGTTCCAAATGGAAGTTGATCTTTGACGGAGCTGTAAACTCCTATGGTAGCGGGATAGGGGCAATCATCACTACTCCGCATGGGTCTCACATACCATTCACTGCTCGATTGACCTTTCCAGTTACCAATAATGAAGCCGAATGCGAAGCTTGTATCATGGGGCTTGAAGAAGCCATTGATTTGCGAATCAAAAATCTGGATGTATACGGAGACTCAGCTCTGATGGTGAATCAAATAAAAGGAGAATGGGAGACGCGTCAGCCTAATTTGATACCATACATGAATTACGCGAGGAGATTGTTGCCCTTCTTTGACAAGGTTGAGTTGCATCATGTACCGCGAGCAGAAAATCAGATGGCTGACGCCCTGGCCACTTTGTATTCCATGTATAAAGTCAACTTCTGGAATGAGGCTCCCAGAATTGTTATCTCTTGGCTTGACAGACCCGCCTTCGTGTTTGCCATTGACGAGGCATCTGATGATAAACCCTGGTATTTTGATATCCTTAATTTTCTGAAAAACAAAGAATATCCGGCTGGGGCATCCAGTCATGATCAGAAGACTCTCAGGAGATTGGCGGGTAATTTCTATCTGAATTCGGACGGTGTTTTATACAAGAGAAATCACGACTTGGTGCTACTACATTGTGTAGACGAGAAAGAGGCGAAGCTGCTCATGGAGGAAATACATGAGGGTACATTTGGTACACATGCTGGTGGGCATGCTATGACGAGGAAGCTGCTGCGGGCAGGTTATTACTGGCTAACTATGGAAACCGATTGTTTCAAGTTTGCGAAGAGATGTCATAAGTGCCAAATCTATGCGGATAAAATCCATGTGCCTCCGAGTCCTCTGAACGTGATGTCGTCACCGTGGCCATTCTCAATGTGGGGAATCGATATGATTGGAAAGATCGAGCCGACGACTTCTAACGGACACCGGTTCATTCTGGTAGCAATCGATTATTTTACCAAATGGGTGGAAGCGGCATCTTATGCAAATGTGACTAAGCAGGTGGTAGCCAGGTACATCAAGAACGATATCATTTGCAGATATGGAATCCCCGAGCGGATAATTACCGACAACGGTTCAAACCTGAATAACAAAATGATGAAGGAGCTGTGTCAGAGTTTTAAGATCGAGCATCACAACTCCTCCCCTTATCGACCCAAGATGAATGGCGCTGTTGAAGCGGCCAATAAGAATATAAAGAAGATCGTTCAGAAGATGGTGGTGACCTATAAGGACTGGCACGAGATGCTACCTTTTGCTTTGCACGGTTATCGTACGACGGTACGCACATCAACCGGGGCAACCCCGTTCTCGTTGGTATATGGAATGGAAGCAGTGTTACCACTGGAAGTTGAGATTCCTTCCTTGAGGGTATTACGAGATGTCCAACTAGACGAGGCAGAATGGGTGAAAGACAGGTTGAACCAGCTGAGTTTAATGGATGAGAAGAGGTTAGCTTCTCTAGCATACGGTCGTTTGTACCAGAGCCGAATGAAGAAAGCATATGATAAGAAGATACATCCTCGGAGCTTTCAGACGGGCGACCTTGTGCTGAAAAGGATTCTCCCACCACAGGCAGATCACAGGGGCAAGTGGACCCCCAACTACGAAGGGCCATACGTTGTCAGAAAAGTCTTTTCAGGAGGAGCTTTATTGTTGTCCACCATGGACGGTGAAGACTTTACGTCGCCTGTGAATTCGGACGCAGTTAAAAAATACTTTGCTTGAAATTGACCCGCTGGACAGAAAAAAGAGAGTCCAGGCAAAAAAGGGGTATCCTGGCGAACCAAAAAACAGAATGAAAGGTTCAGGCAAAAATTAGGGATAAAATTGAAAAAATGTACACCCGCGAAGTTGAAAACCTACACTGGGCGGCTTCGGCAAAAAAGGGTATCCCGGTGAACTGAAAACCCGTAAAGGGCGGTTCACGCAAAAGTTAAGGATTTGAAAAGCAAATGACTGCGGTCCGAATTTGATACTGTGGTACGCATTGGTATGGGAGAATATACCTGAGGGGTCGATTATCAGATACAATCTCTTCGGAAGTGTGAATACCGGGGAAGTACTAGAGTCAGGCGAGTCATAGGAGGAGCAGCTCATGGTGTTCATCTACATCCCGTTGCCGACATGTGTACAAATTTGATTTGTCATTGTATTTATGCTTCTTGTGCATACTTGTATATTTGTTGTGTGTAGCTTCCTCTTTTCAGGAGTTACATCCCGTGTACAAAACTCCGTCCATTTAGGGGCCCAATCAATAAAACATGTTATTCAGTATTTGATGCTGGTTCTTTACTGTTTTGTACATGACAAACGCCAAGGTTTAATAAAACTAGCAAGTATATAACGTCGCTGGCCCTTGCCAATAATTGCTAAAACTTTGAATTAACTGAAAATGATGTCACGAACGCTAACCTGAATAGATTTGGTTGCATAGACTTGTCTTGTCTCGTTTGTGGTGTTGTAGGGTTCTTGACCATGCGAAGTGGACGATCAAAAGATTGCAGTACTGACCAGAGGCTCGTAACGGAAAGACTCGATCTCCATGCAGGTCGCGCTTCTGAGATAACAATGTTCCTTACTGAAGAAAGATCAAATTCCCCAGCTAGTCGCAGCTTATCCGAAGGACATTCCCCAGTAGGGTCGTTTACTCTCAGCAGAATTGAGGATTCCAAGATCAAAGGCTGTATTCAGACAGTGTGGTGTCCCCCAAAAGGATTCCCCATCCCGAGCAGAGTGGTTTAGCCTCAGAAGATTAATATTTCCAACCTGAGAGCTGTACCCAGACAGTCTACCTTTCCCAGTAGGGTCATTTACTCTCCCCCAGCGGAGCCCGTTGATTTTCCCCAAGAGAATCGTTTCTTACCCAGCGGAGTTCTCTTTCCAGCAAGTGTTTTCTCTCCTCCCAGTGGAACTCGAAGGTTAAGACTCTCCCCGGCAGAGTTGGCTGTGTGTCCTGGCCTTTATTTTGTCGGAATACCGTGTGATACCCGTTCACTCTCCAGCAGGAGCCCAACCATGATTGGCGCGTTTAGTTATTCCTCAGCGAAGTTGGCTTCACTCTTCCAGCATTTATTTTGCTGGAATAATTTTGTGACACTTGGTTATCCCCAGTGGAGTCTGCATTATCTTCGGCATTTATTTTGCCGAAGCGGTTTTCTGTATCCCAACAGTTCGAGCTTGCATTTGCATTGGCATATAGTGTCATATTTGCATCCACCAAATAAAAAAAACACGCGTAGCATTTCCATGTCGAATGGAGCATTACGCCATTGTCAAACATATGCATTTTGAAACATAAACTAGGTTGGTTAACCGTTTGTTTTCAAGTATTGTTTCCCATGCAGGTGGAGAGAGCTCTTGCTCAAATTAATTACCAAACATTCAGGATCTCGACGTGAGATGTGTAATGATAATGTCGGTTGTGGCATTGTTCCCCACAGAGTTGCTTGTTTAAGTTTCTCTTACCCCTCCAGCGGAGTATTTCTTCAAGGTTGTTATTGTGACAGCATCAAGAGATTTCGTGAATCGATTTTTTGGAAGTTGTCTGGCGGTGTGGATTCAGAAAATCCCCAGTAGGGCCCTTCTCAGATTTGCTGCCATATCAGCACTGAAAATTGGAAGACTAGACTCATATTGTGTTACCCATGTGATCGATGGAGCTAGCTGCTGCAAAGATAGGCAGAAAAGCTGTACCAGAGAGTTTCCCGTAGCAAAGGCGGAGTTATTTTCCTGTATTTGGCAGGGTATCTCCCCGTAGCAAAGGCGGAGTTATTTTCCTGTATTTGGCAGAGTATCTCCCCGTAGGAAAGGCGGAGTTATTTTCCTGTATTTGACAGAGTATCTCCCCGTAGCAAAGGCGGAGTTATTTTCCTGTATTTGGCAGAGTATCTCCCCGTAGCAAAGACGGAGTTATTTTCCTGTATTTGGCAGAGTATCTCCCCGTAGCAAAGGCGGAGTTATTTTCCTGTATTTGGCAGAGTATTTACCCGTAGCAAAGGCGGAGTTATTTTCCTGTATTTGACAGAGTATTTTCCGTAGCAAAGGCGGAGTTATTCTCCTGTATTCGACAGAATATCTCCCCGTAGCAAAGGCGGAGTTATTTTCCTGTATTTGGCAGAGTATTTCCCGTAGCAAAGGCGGAGTTATTTTCCTGTATTTGGCAGAGTATTTCCCGTAGCAGAGGCGGAGCTATTTTCCGGTATTTGGCAGAGTATTTCCCGCAGTGGTGGCGGAGTCATTTTCCCGTAATAATGACAAAATTTTCCTGCAGTGGTGGCAGAGTGATTTCTCGTAGTGATGGCAGAGTGATTCTCCTGAATCGTTGGCAGGGTCATGTTTCGTTGATAGAAGTACTTCTCCCAGTGAAGTCAATAAGTTCATTCCAGTATTGACAAGATAATGTTGAAATCAGATTTATAGATAATGTTCCCCAAGCAGTGGTGCAGTTTATTTCTGCAGTTGGCAAATTTCCGGGTTCTTAGTATTCAACTGTCTCGTACCTCGAATGTTCGAAGGCCGTTAGCTCTTCACCCAGTCGGGTCCAAGTCGTTTGAATAGGGGCAGCTGTTGCACCCTAAAATTTGCTCAACTTATTTCACTTGGTTTATGTTTCAATTGCATTAGCATTTGCATATTAGGCCATGTACATAAGTCACTCATCTGCATAGCATAGCAGGGGCAAGCCATCCAACAAGGGACCAAATTCAATTCTTATCTCTATGAGCATATCAAGAGGTTCTTATTCAAATTCAATCTTAGCCAAGTCATCAGAAAGAAATTGAAATCTAAGTTAGTGGATCAAGCAGTGGATCTATCTCCTATCTTGAAGATATGTGAGGATCATCAGAGAAGTTGTGAGCTATGAATTGACAGCATGGAAGACCTAGAGGGTCATTTTGAAAGTGAGACAAGTCATTGGTGTGGTTACAAGAGCTGCAGTTGAAGACAGTCAACTAGGGTTTCATCTGGGTCAACCCTAGGTCAAATGCTTGATTGAAGGGCATCAAGGCCTGTTTGAAAGATGTGGGATGCCTCATTTGACATGTGGATATAGATGTGGTGTTGTGCCAAGTAGAAATCAAGAGAAATCAAGAAGAAGAGAAGTTTCTAAATTAGGGTTTCTATGTAAAATCCCCTGATTTAGGGTAAACTTCCAAGCAAGATAATTCAAAATGCAAGTCTCAAATGGATCCTTGGCCAACATGAAACTTGTAGAGTATCTCAAGACATTTAATTTGAGTGGTGGAAGGCATCAAGGAGATTTATATAACTCAAGTTATGGTTCTTGCAAGTTACAGGTCATCTGAGGACACTGAAATTTATCTGTGAAAGTTACTTGACTTCCAAGCAACCTTTACCCCTCAAGGAGTTTTCAAATGGATTTCTGGCCAACATTAGAGTTGTTCCTCATGATCTTAGCTTTCTAGAAAGGTATGGTATGCCTTCATATGATTTGTAGAACCCTACTTATGATCTTGGCAAGCCAGGGGTATTTTGGGAAAGTGGAATTACAGGTCATTTCAAGCATATGCCCAAAACTCCTATTTCCAAATTTCAAATGAAAAAATGTTCAACATCAAACTTGCTTCAAATGACATTTTGACTCTAGAAAAGTGGTTGTGGCAAGTTGGAAATGCATGGAACTTAGATTTGTAAAGTTGACCAATTATAAAGGGAAAAATACCTTTTTAAATGACCAAAATTGTGATTTTTTGATACAAAAGTAAAACCAAGCATATGACCAACCATTTTGAAGGGAAATTGCATTTTAAGATCATTGGCAATATCATTTTTTTGGTTTGAAGTCAAGAAATTGGAGTTATCATAAGTTGCTTGTAAGAAAAGATACACTTACCAAATCAAGCTAAGACCAAGGTGCAAGGCAAGGAATGGTTTCTACACTCTCTAATTGTCATGAAAGGAGAAATTCAAGAGATTTTGAGGGGCTGCCATTAGGCAATGCAGAATTGGTTTTGCAACTTGGCCATTTTCATTTTCTCATGCAATGATATGAATAACTTCTCATGGGATTAATCTAGCATCTTCTAGAACTTTCCATCATCATCTATATAAACCCTAGAGCTGATCCAAGAGAGGGTTGAGCTTCATTTGGATCAAAACTCATAGTTTCAATTCATTTTTCATTTTTGCAAATTCATTCGAATCCTCTTAATTCTTCATCATCCATTCAATTTTATGATTCAATCCCATTCAGTAATCATCCCTGAGTAGATTACAAGCAAGATCTGAAGAGGGAACTGCAAGAATCGTGCTATGCAATCTTCTCTCATCCAAGTGCAATTGAAGTTGGTTATGGTGATCCAAGGGGTTTGAGCAAGAATTGTTGCATACAGAATCAAGATTATAGCACATTGAGGGATCTTGGAACATTGCAAACTGTGAATTGAAGAGAATCCTCATCTGTTTTCAACTTTTTACCAGGTTAGTTTTTCTCACATTTTGGCTCGAATTAGGTAGCATGATAGAGAATTGTTAGGTTAAACAAGGTTTAGGTAGTTAGATGATTGATTCTGGAGCTTTAGGCAAGTTTTCATGGAGGTTGATGTGTGCATGTGAATTCGGTTTGGACCTAGAACATAGTGGTTAGGATGTTATAATCTCAGATAATTAGCTAGATTTGTTCAGTGTGGCATAAGGATTGTTTTTGTACAAAGAATGGTGAGATTGGTGATGATTGAAACCTGGTGAAATTTTGATTTCTTGATGTTATCCCTTTCGGTTTGGATGATAGAGGGTGATTTAAAACAAACCAACACCATGGCTATGTTCTACGCAAGAAATAGGCCAACTTTGGTTTTTGTATCGTGCAAATTGGTGGAGTAATGAAGTCACACGATGGAGGAGAAGATCTGCATGTGCATGTGTTTCCATGGAGTCTGAAACCCTAGGTGACCAAGGTAGAAGACGAATCAATGCCCGTTGGATTGAGGAGACTTGTTTGACTGAGAACATCATCTAACGGTCCACATTCAAAGATGAGATTGGGAGGGAAGTCTGGGCGTGTAAAACGCCGCGTTTCATTAAAACGCTGGCGTGGGCCTTTCATGATTTTGCTTTCCCCACCCCCCTGATCGAGGCCCAATTGAAATGAACTCTATTTGCCTGCTATTTACACCGTTGCATTTTCTTTTTTTCTTTTGATTTTAATTTGATTTTCTGAAATCCTTGGGCCAGGCGCGCGCTTACTCCTTGCACCCCCATGTTCTGGGCCCAGCATGATACTAACTGCTTTTTATTTCTATTCATACCCCCTCATCATTTTTCATATTAAATTTCACTCCAAATTTTCTTAATCTTCAAAAATTCATAAAAAAATGAAAAAAAAATTATTTTTTAATGAGACTTTTTTTTCCCATTTTCTATTTTTTGTCAAGAAAAATATGAAAACATAAAATTGTCATTTTACTTCATTTTCATATTTTTGCATATTTTTACATTTAATAGCTTTTTTTTATTCTTTTGGTTTATGCTACTATTTGTTGAATTTAGTTTAGGAGCTTCCTTTAGGATTTTCACCCCATTCTTTTTAGTATAACTAGATATGGATATTAGGTGCCCCCCTGATTTTTATACGATTTTTTTAGGATTTATTTTAGGTAGTTTAATTAGAAACTATTAGGATAGTCAATTAGGGTTGTGAATATGACATAGGTGTAACAAAATAGTTTCCTTTTGGGTTTTTTTTAGGACAAATTAGGGGATGGGACTATAGGGGTATTAAGGGTAAGTGATAGATCCCTTAGAAAATGCTAGAAGTTCCCCTATTATATTAATACTATTAGTATATTCTTGTAATTGATTGATTGTGTGGTGTGCCCTTTCTAGGGTTATTGTTTGATTGTGTGGGGTATTGGGCCTGCTTGGGGTTTGGGTTTGAGCTGAAGACTTTGCTGACGAGGCCATTGAAGACAAAAGGAGTGAAGATCAGTTTCAAGAGGTGATGAAGATGGTTGCTTGCTAGGATTGCTGGTTGCTGTTGAAGCTTATAGGAACTAGGAGCTAGGTAGGGCTTAAAGTAGAAACTTGCTTCATAAACATGGAAGGTCTTGTTTGCCTCCATCCCTCTCTATGATGCAGAGTCTCTCTAGGACACTCACCCCCTTCCTTTGGAAGGCTTGGTGACAGTGTCTAAGAGATAGAACTCTTGAGAGAAACATTCTACATGTTGTTAACAGTTTGTTTGCCACCTTTGGTGGTCAACTAACTGTTTAACATTCCCGTTCATCCTCTTAACTGTTCCTCATCTTGGAGAGTGAGACTTGAAGAAAAGCCCTGAAAGATTGAAGATAGAGACCTTGCTTGAAGGCTTGAAGATGCAGACTGATGCTTGCTTGAAGCTTGTAGATGTTTGAAGATGACTTGAAGATAGATGTTGATGGAGCTGGCTGTGCAGAATTGTTGTTTGCTGTTTATTTTTGGCTATTTATAATTTTTGATGTATTGTTTGAGTTTCCCGGACTGTATTGTTTGCCTATTAATCTGTTAGGTTGAAAGCGAATCTTGTTCGCTTTTGCCTGTTGTTTTCTAGGTTCGAGGTTGAGTGGGACTCCCTTGCCTCGCTTGTATTGTTGCATTCATGCATATTTTACTATTTTATTATATCTGTTGCTTCTATTTCCGTTTATCCCCTTAGGATCTCTGTTTCTCTCTGCGCAAGAGAGAAATATGATAGACATTAGGTCTTAACCCATGCATGATAACATTAGGTTAGTTTGATCACCTTTTCAACCATAGTTTAGAGTTCTGTCTCTTCTTTCTCAAAATCAACAGAAAAACGCAATAAATATTCCAAACACAATAAAAGACACTTCTTCCGTAAAAGAATGTGAACCAATCAAACGTCAATTTTTGTCCGCTTGGACTGCTAAGCAGAAAAACCCTTTTTCAGAAGGAGATAAAAGCAATCAAAACAGACTTGTGTCGTACGTGGCCCGAACTACGTTTGCTCTGATCTTTCATGCTGTATGAAAGTACGTAGGCATAGGATGTGATATCCTAGCGAGCAACCTTCCCGTCCTTTCCAGTAGGTAGGCGAACTACGTTGACTCTGATTTCTCGTTCCAGACGGGAATACGTAGGCATAAAGTGTGATACTTTGCCGAGTCATTTTCTTTTCTTTTAACCCCAGACCTGTAGAATAGATAGAATAACAATCCGTACCAGAAAACAAGCGTGGATCCCGTCGAGTACGACGGACGTGAGGGGTGCTAATACCTTCCCCTTGCGTAACCGACTCCCGAATCCAGGATTTGGTTGCGATGACCATTCCTTTCCCGTCTTTGCGGTAGGTTTACTCTGAGCGTTTCCTTTCCCTCCGTTGGGATAAATAACGCACGGTGGCGACTCTTCTGTTCAGCCGGCGCCGATTTTCGCAGTAGCGACAGCTAGCGACTCTGCTGGGGATCCAACGTCCCCTGGCTGCTAAGGACTGCGATAGTTCCTTATGCATTTGGGATCCAATGACCCTTAAGCGAGTCAATCCTAGCGCTTGTTTTCCTGTCGAGGATTTTGTATGGATTTACATTTCTGTCATTTACTTTCAGCATTATATTATTGTTATTATTGCTGTATTGGGGTTGTGACGGGTGTTCTATGATTGAGAGATAAGCCGGACCTGGGCTTGAGTGCACCTAGAATTAGAGTGGAAAGTAGTGGGCGCGCACATGCTTTGCATGTCCTAGTGTCCTGCGAAATCCACACTCAGACGAGGTTCTTCTGGTTGGTCTCCTGTCCTACCCTTTGGGTGGCTCGGGTTGCTGGTTAGTTGGATTGTCGACTCTGGGAACCGATCATTTGGAAGTTGGCTAAGTGAGGCCTCTTCAGGATTTGATGATGCCACTCCTTCTGGGAATCGTATCATCAACCCTGAAAGTCTGTGACGCCGACGACCGCATAGGATGCCATACCAATGTCAGTTACTAGGACACCTACCTGTGAGAGGGTTTTGGGGCTATGCAGGTAACTAGACCTCCAGATACCGATTTGTTTCTTGATTTGAGATTCAGGCTACCTGTGGACAGTTATTGGGGGTCTGTCAGAGACCAAGTTGGAGTAATTATTGGGTCTGAGGCTTGATTGGAGCTTATGTATGGGGTCTGTCTGAGACCATGGTTTGAGACTTTGTTCTTGGTGTGGTTCAGGCTTCTCAGCCATGGCATTTGGTCCCTGTTGCATTTTATTTGCATTGCATTGTTTGCATAACCATTATCATCGCATTCCATTAACGTGTGTCTGTGCTGCAGGTGCATTTGCATATTCCTTGATTCTAGTGTCCGGACTTCTGATTATTGATCATGGCTGGTTTGAGGATGACAGTTGCCTACAAGTTACCTATCCCTGATGTTACTCCCCTCCTGGGTTTGATTTCTCTTGCTGATGAGGATGTCCGGAGAAGCTTTAGGCAGAGTTACGGAAGACTGTTGAGATTGGTTCGCAAACCAACTGATGATGAACTAAATGGGCTGTATACATTGATGCAATTCTATGACCCTGCCTTGAGATGTTTCACATTTGCTGACTTTATTTTGGGACCTACCATGGAAGAGTACGCAGAGTTTATTGAGCTGCTAGTACATAATAAGGTTCCTTTTATTCACTTTGACGCTGAGCCCAAGCTGGAGGACTTAGCTAAGGCCTTGCACATGAACGCTTCTGAGCTATTGGTGACTTCTTGGCGCGGGGTCCCAGGCTTCTGCCTCCAGTTTCTGATTAGTAAAGCCCAGGAATACGCCAAGAATGGATGATGGGTAGTCTTTAACACTGTTTTGGCTCTGTGCTTCTACGGGATAGTCCTGTTTCCCAATTTCCCGAATTTTGTGGATATTGATGCATTTCATTTGTTTGCTGCTGGCAACCCTGTACCCACATTGATCGGGGATTTCTACCATTCGATGCATTACAGAAATGAGAATAGGACAGGCAAGAACGTCTCTTGTTGTGTGCCTTTGCTGTACATGTGGTTTAAGAGCCACCTCCCCCTAAAGGGACCTTTTGTAGATGGTGCAACTACAGCTGACTGGCCAGAGCGCCTGATGAGACTATCCTCTGAAGACATTGAGTGGTTTGACCGAGACTTGCTGGGGTCTGAGCTTATTTTCAGTTGTTCTGGGTATCCGAACGTGCCCTTGATAGGAAGGAAAGGATGCATCAATTACAATCCGTCTCTATTTGTTCGCCAGTTTGGATATGCATTGAAGAACCCACCTAGGGAGGAAGAAGTACAGGAATCTCTGTACTTCACCGGTGACTTGAATGGAGAATTACTAGCCAAGCTTCAGCCCGCTTGGATGCGTATCAACAGAAGAGGGAAACCACTATTGAGGAAGAATGATTGTCAGGCTTATGTACCATACAAAGCTTGGATACAAGAGAGAGCAAAGCAGTTGCTAATGCCGTTTCCAGCTGCACCAGTCCATGTTCATGTTCTAGTGGAGGAACCCACCACCGTTGCTATGGAGGTCTACGAGCGAGTTGTAAAAGAGAAGGAAGCCTTGCTGTTGGCTAATGAAGAGTTAGAAAAGGAACTGGCTCAGATGCGTAGTGAGAAGAACAAGGCTGTGCATTCTTTTCAACAGCAAACTGAGTTAGTAAACAGGCTAGGTGCTGAACTGACCGAAGAGAAAAAAAAGCGTGAACGCCTGGGGAAAGAATTCAGAAGCTCTCACGATATGTTGGAGTCCAAGAAGAAAGCACTCGATGCCGCCCACCGGGAAATCTCTTCTTGTAACAAAACGTGGAATGCTACGCTAACCAACAACAAAAAGAGGGAAGACAAATTGAAGCAGCAAATTTCTGAACTCGAAGAACAGTTAAAGGCTAGCACTAAAAAGTATGAAGAGGAGGTAATGGCAAGATATAGTCTTCAGAACGCATTGAACAAGGCCATCGAGGGCAAGAAAGAGGTTGTGGCTCAGAAAGGAAGCTAGAGGATCGCTTCGGAGAAGGGGCATGGGAGGAATCCGCTGGTGATTTACGACGTGTTCTCAAGCGAAGAGATCTACTTGTTGAGGGTCTGCTTACCCGACCAAGTCATCCAGAGACTAAGAGGTTATTAGAAGAGTACCAGGCCTATGGGAGCACTTGACCGTTTCATGTGTTAATGTATGCTTTATTTGCATTGTGCTGACCATCACCAGGATTGTTGGTTGAGGTCATGCCTTCTTATTGTACACTCATTGATATTGTATTCCTGACTTGATGGATTTCTCTGCAATATATGAGGTGTTTTCTATGATTCGGCTCCGAACTTCGTATTGCTGTCACTGTCACCACACTGGCACATTCGCACTAGAATCGGGGAGTGATACGCCCTAATGCACAGACACATACTTCATTGCATACACATTCATATTGCATTACAGGTGATTATTGAACTGTATCTCATTTCCTGCACCGTACAGGTCTTTCCAGGATTGCAAGTCAACGCCCGCACCGATACTCCACTCGAACCAACTGCAGAAGAGTTATGGATCAGATGCAGAATGAAATGCAGGACATGCGTGAGAAGCTGGCGTTATTCATGCAGACAATGGAGACCATTGTGAAAGGCTAGGAGAACTTGCAAGCTTTGGTGCAGCCTTTGCTGATGAGAAATGCCGGGCACGGGAACGAGGACCATAATTCTGTGCGAGTTGACATTGTTCACGGGGATGGTACTCCTACACCGGTAGCTCCGCCTGTGGTGAACATACATGCTGTCAATGTAAACAACGGCGCTGTCGCCGGGAACGGTAACGCTGGAATCGGTAACGAGACTGTTGTCAACAACGTTGGGTTCGGAGATGTCAACCTGGGTGGTGATAATACTGGAGGTAATGGCTTCGGTAACAACGGATTTGGCTTTAATGACCAGGGGTTTGATCATGTTGGGAAGTACGGCTTCAACGCTCAGGGCTTCGGACAGGACGGATTTGGTATTACCAATCAGGGTTATGGCGGATTCGGAAATGGAAATGGTGCCGGGATAATGTCTTTTGGACCTGCCGGAGTCGCTCCGGGGTATGGTAACAGGGGGCGGGGACCTGTAATGAATCAGACTAGATTTGGCCGTAACAACGGATACGATGGATACGGAAATGGGAACGGTAATTGGCTAGAAGATCAGCAAGAAGACGCTTTCTCTGGTGGAGGTTTCGAAGGTCCTATAGATGACTCTCAGAGAATCAAGATGCTCGAGGAGCAGATGAAAGGGGTCGTGAATCAAAGCGTTGTTGGCCTAGATATGACCACAATGGGTTTGGTGCCTGGCCTGAGGGTACCGCTAAAATTCAAAGCTCCCACGTTCGACAAATATAAGGGGGATACCTGTCCAAAGGTGCATGTGCGATCATATTATAGAAGAATGTCGGCCTATTCAAACGATGAGAGAATGCTGATGCATTTCTTTCAAGACAGCTTGTCTGGTCCTTCCCTTGAATGGTACATGGGGTTGGAGCCAACTCAGATAAAAACTTGGAAGCAGCTGGCTGAAGCGTTTGTGGCTCATTATAAGTACAACAGTGACTTGGCGCCCAACCGGGTCCAATTGTAGGGGTTGTCCCAGAAGAAAGACGAGAGCTTCAAAGAATACGCGCAGAGATGGCGCGACATGGCTGCACGAGTTCATCCCCCTTTGGATGACAAAGAAATGAATGATATGTTCATAGGAACATTTACTGGTGTGTTTTACGACAAGTTGTTTCATACTTCCTTGGGCAGTTTCTCAGACTTAATCATGATGGGCGAGAAAATTGAAAGCAATATTAAACTGGGGAGATTCCAAGCTGAGGAATCCACTTCAGCTGGCAGTAACAGAAGGGCTTTCGGTGGGCGCCGTCAAGGTGATGCAAGTGCAGTGTTCGGGGGCCGAGGCTGAGGCCGGGGCAGAGGTCGAAACCAGTACAATCAGCCGCAGCAGGTGACAAGTGTCACCATTCCATTTCAGCAACAACCAATATAACAACAGCAACAGCAGCCACAACAAGGGGTACATCCTGCCCAGCGCAGAATCCAGGGGGGCAGACCAAGGAGGGTGTTTGAAACGCCTCCTTCAACGTATGCAGAATTGCTACAGACGTTACTGGGTTTGAACTTGGTGGAAAAGAGGACTATGGCGCCAGTAACGGGCACTCCTCCGTATGGCTTTGACGCGAACAAGCACTGCGAATTCCACTCCGGGGCTCCTGGCCACGACATAGAGAGTTGCCACGCGTTCAAGCATGTGGTACAGGATCTATTGGATAGTAAGGCTATCAATTTTGGACAGGCAGGTCCGAACATAGTACAAAAGCCCATGCCCAACCATGGGGCAAATGCTATTTTAACCGAGGAGGGTTTGAACTTGATTATGAATGTTGATGACCTCAAGACACCGTTGTGTGAGGTAAAGAGCAGATTATTGAAAGGAGGTGTGTATCCGGGCTGCGATGAGTATTGTTTAGAGTGTTGGACCCAAGCTGGGGGTTGTGCTGAATTGAAGAAGGGTATTCAGACCTTGATAGATGGGGACACATTACAATTCGACAGAACGACAGTTGAGGAACCTGCAGAGTTATCAGTGGAAGAGCAAAGTGACGTAGCTACAGTGACAATCCCCCGAAAAACAATAACTATAACAGCGCCAGCCAGGCGACCGCCGATCACTATCACCAAGGCGGGACCAATCCCTTATGAGAGCACTAAGGCAGTACCCTGGACCTATGGGTTGGAAGCATACTGTGAGGGGGTGAAAATTGATATTAATAAACAGCCAGTTGAAGTTGTAGACAATGTCGTCGGCACCGGAGGGATGACGAGAAGTGGGAGAATTTTTATATCACCGGAGGTAGAGGCCGAACGACTGGCGAAAGGAAAAGGAAAGATGAATGAGGATGTCCTTGTACAGAGGAACGAAAAAGAAACGTCATTGAAGGATGTAGAAGAGTTTATGCGCCTTATTCGTAAGAGTGATTATAAGATTGTGGAACACCTTCAACAGACGCCATCAAAGATATCCATCTTGTCGTTGCTATTATGTTCCGAAGCTCATAGAAATGCCTTGTTGAAAGTTCTGGATACTTCCTTCGTACCCCAAGATGTTTCTGTGAACCAGTTGGAGGGGGTGTTGGCGCATGTGAACGCAGGCCATAGCTTGGGATTTACAGACTTTGATTTGACCCCGAAAGGGAGAGAGCATAACATGGCGTTGCACGTCTCAGTTGAATGTAGGGGCTCAGTCATGTCTCATGTACTGGTAGATATCGGATCTTCCTTAAACGTGCTGCCAAAGAAAGCAATGATGAAATTGGACGTCAGGGGAATCATTTGTACGCCTAGTGACTTGGTGGTCAGGGCATTCGATGGTACACGAAGAACAGTCTTTGGATCCATAACATTACCTCTACAGGTGGGGCCGGAGGTTTTCGAAACTGAATTTTACATTATGGACATCCAACCAGCATATAGCTGCCTTCTCGGACGACCCTGGATCCATGGTGCTGGGGCAGTCACATCTACCTTGCACCAAAAGCTGAAATACATGGTAGGGGACAGTGTGGTCACGGTCTGTGGAGAAGAAGATATATTGGTTAGCCGTCTGTCATCATTCAAGTATGTAGAAGTCGACGGCGAGATTCATGAAACACCCTGTCAAGCCTTTGAAGGGTTGCACATCAAAGACAAAGTTCCAGGGCCGAGTAAAGCGTCAGAGGTGGCCGTCTCTTCATACAAGGAAGCTCAGGCTCTAGTAAAGACTGGTGAGGCAAAAGGCTGGGGTAAGGTTCTGGATATTCCCGTGAAGATGGACAGGTTTGGGCTGGGATATCAACCATCATCATCAACGCCTGCTGCAGGGGCACCCCGTTTCAAAGGACCGATAACAATCACAGCTAGTGAAGTGTATCACGAGGCCATCAACGCTGTTTCGGATTCTGAAGAAGGAGACAGTGACTGCGACAGGGACGCCTGGGTTCAGCCGAGCGTGCCAGGACAAGGATTATGCAATTGGTCTATTCAGGAGATTGTTCCTGTGACTCGCAAACAGTAATACTTTGTTTTCTTAATTGTTGAACAATCTGGTGTCTTGCCCGGGGCATCGTGATTTTGCTTAGGGTTGTGCTGTTATGTACATTGCGTTGTTTAATCATTAAATAAAAGGCGTTTTTCGTATACAAATATTGTGATCTCTGTTTTTCTTGTTTTTGTGTTTTACAATAAAATGGCAACGTGGTTATTCGCTTTATACGCATTTTGAAGCATTTAACCATTCCTTTTGCAGGATAATATTTTCAGATGACATCATCGAACCGCCTATGACTCATTTCGACTTTGAGCACCCGGTATTTCAGGCCGAAGAAGAGATTGTTGAAGATGGCGACGTTCCCGAAGAATTATCTTGGTTGGTGAAGCAAGAAGAACGAGTCATTCTGCCTCATGAGGAGGTCATTGAAATTATTAACCTGGGGTCGGAAGGGGTTGAAAAGAACATCCGTATAGGAGCCGCGCTGCAGAGCGACGTCAAGCGAAGACTGGTTGAAATGCTCAGAGAGTACAGTGATGTGTTCGCTTGGTCGTATGAAGACATGCCTGGGCTGGATACGGATATGGTTATGCACCGTCTGCCGCTAAAAGAAGAATGCTCGCCGGTTAAGCAGAAGCTTCACAGAACTAGACCTGATATGGAAGTGAAAATTAAGGAGGAGGTTCAAAAGCAGTGGGATGCTGGTTTCCTAGCTGTTACTAAATATCCCTCCTGGGTCGCTAATATTGTACCAGTGCCAAAGAAAGACGGTAAAGTGAGAATGTGCGTAGATTACCGTGATCTGAACAAAGCGAGCCCGAAAGATGATTTTCCGCTTCCTCACATCGATGTGCTGGTTGACAACACTGCCCAATTCTCCGTATTCTCCTTCATGGATGGCTTCTCAGGCTATAATCAGATTAAAATGGCGCCAGAAGACATGGAGAAGACTACTTTCATAACGCCTTGGGGAACATTTTGTTACAAAGTGATGCCCTTCGGATTAAAGAATGCTAGGGCAACGTATCAACGTGCAATGACGACTCTTTTTCATGATATGATGCATAAAGAGATCGAGGTTTATGTCGATGATATGATTGCCAAATCCCAGACGGAGGAAGAACATTTGGTGAATCTGCTGAAGTCATTCAAAAGGCTTAGGAAGTTCAGGCTGAGACTGAACCCTAACAAGTTCACTTTCGGGGTGAGATCGGGTAAACTGCTGGGGTTTATCGTGAGCGAAAAAGGAATAGAGGTTGATCCTGCAAAAATAAAAGCAATACAAGAGATGCCGACGCCTAAAACAGAAAAAGAAGTACGCGGGTTTTAAGGGAGATTGAACTACATCGCTCGGTTCATATCTCACCTGACAGCTACGTGTGAGCCGTTATTCAAGCTGTTGAAAAAGGACCAGGCTGTAATATGGAATGAAAATTGTTAAAAGGCGTTCGATAAAATAAAATAGTATTTGCAAGAGTCTCCTATTTTGATACCCCCAGTGGCAGGGAGACCCTTGATTATGTATTTGACAGTTCTTGAGGGAAGTATGGGTTGCGTTCTCGGTCAACACGACGAGACAGGAAGAAAAGAGCATGCAATATACTACCTGAGTAAGAAGTTTACTGAATGTGAATCTCGATATTCAATGCTCAAAAAAACTTGTTGCGCGCTAGCCTGGGCCGCCAAGCGTTTGAGGCAATACATGTTGAACCATACAACCATGCTCATCTCGAAGATGGATCCTATCAAATACGTATTCGAAAAGCAGGCATTATCAGGGAGAATTGCCCGTTGGCAGATGGTTTTGACCGAATACGACATCCAGTATGTCTCACAGAAGGCTATAAAGGGGAGTGTATTATCTGAGTACTTGGCATAGCAGCCTATTGAGGACTACCAATCGATGAGGTTTGATTTTCCTGACGAGGATATCATGTACCTAAAGATGAAAGATTGTGAAGAACCGTTGCCAGACGAAGGACCAGAATTGGGTTCCAAATGGAAGTTGATCTTTGACGGAGCTGTAAACTCCTATGGTAGCGGGATAGGGGCAATCATCACTACTCCGCATGGGTCGCACATACCATTCACTGCTCGATTGACCTTTCCAGTTACCAATAATGAAGCCGAATGCGAAGCTTGTATCATGGGGCTTGAAGAAGCCATTGATTTGCGAATAAAAAATCTGGATGTATACGGAGACTCAGCTCTGGTGGTGAATCAAATAAAAGGAGAATGGGAGATGCGTCAGCCTAATTTGATACCATACATGAATTACGCGAGGAGATTGTTGCCCTTCTTTGACAAGGTTGAGTTGCATCATGTACCGCGAGCAGAAAATCAGATGGCTGACGCCCTGGCCACTTTGTATTCCATGTATAAAGTCAACTTCTGGAATGAGGCTCCCAGAATTGTTATCTCTTGGCTTGACAGACCCGCCTTCGTGTTTGCCATTGACGAGGCATCTGATGATAAACCCTGGTATTTTGATATCCTTAATTTTCTGAAAAACAAAGAATATCCGGCTGGGGCATCCAGTCACGATCAGAAGACTCTCAGGAGATTGGCGGGTAATTTCTATCTGAATCCGGACGGTGTTTTATACAAGAGAAATCACGACTTGGTGCTACTACATTGTGTAGACGAGAAAGAGGCAAAGCTGCTCATGGAGGAAATACATGAGGGTACATTTGGTACACATGCTGGTGGGCATGCTATGACGAGGAAGCTGCTGCGGGCAGGTTATTACTGGCTAACTATGGAAACCGATTGTTTCAAGTTTGCGAAGAGATGTCATAAGTGCCAAATCTATGCGGATAAAATCCATGTGCCTCCGAGTCCTCTGAACGTGATGTCGTCACCGTGGCCATTCTCAATGTGGGGAATTGATATGATTGGAAAGATCGAGCCGACGACTTCTAACGGACACCAGTTCATTCTGGTAGCAATCGATTATTTTACCAAATGGGTGGAAGCGGCATCTTATGCAAATGTGACTAAGCAGGTGGTAGCCAGGTTCATCAAGAGAGATATCATTTGCAGATATGGAATCCCCGAGCGGATAATTACCGACAACGGTTCAAACCTGAATAACAAAATGATGAAGGAGCTGTGTCAGAGTTTTAAGATCGAGCATCACAACTCCTCCCCTTATCGACCCAAGATGAATGGCGCTGTTGAAGCGGCCAATAAGAATATAAAGAAGATCGTTCAGAAGATGGTGGTGACCTATAAGGACTGGCACGAGATGCTACCTTTTGCTTTGCACGGTTATCGTACGACGGTACGCACATCAACCGGGGCAACCCCGTTCTCGTTGGTATATGGAATGGAAGCAGTGTTACCACTGGAAGTTGAGATTCCTTCCTTGAGGGTATTACGAGATGTCCAACTAGACGAGGCAGAATGGGTGAAAGACAGGTTGAACCAGCTGAGTTTAATGGATGAGAAGAGGTTAGCTTCTCTAGCATACGGTCGTTTGTACCAGAGCCGAATGAAGAAAGCATATGATAAGAAGATACATCCTCGGAGCTTTCAGACGGGCGACCTTGTGCTGAAAAGGATTCTCCCGCCACAGGCAGATCACAGGGGCAAGTGGACCCCCAACTACGAAGGGCCATACGTTGTCAGAAAAGTCTTTTCAGGAGGAGCTTTATTGTTGTCCACCATGGACGGTGAAGACTTTACGTCGCCTGTGAATTCAGACGCAGTTAAAAAATACTTTGCTTGAAATTGACCCGCTGGACAGAAAAAAGAGAGTCCAGGCAAAAAAGGGGTATCCTGGCGAACCAAAAAACAGAATGAAAGGTTCGGGCAAAAATTAGGGATAAAATTGAAAAAATGTACACCCGCGAAGTTGAAAACCTACACTGGGCGGCTTCGGCAAAAAAGGGTATCCCGGTGAACTGAAAACCCGTAAAGGGCGGTTCACGCAAAAGTTAGGGATTTGAAAAGCAAATGACTGCGGTCCGAATTTGATACTGCGGTACGCATTGGTATGGGAGAATATACCTGAGGGGTCGATTATCAGATACAATCTCTTCGGAAGTGTGAATACCGGGGAAGTACTAGAGTCAGGCGAGTCATAGGAGGAGCAGCTCATGGTGTTCATCTACATCCCGTTGCCGACATGTGTACAAATTTGATTTGTCATTGTATTTATGCTTCTTGTGCATACTTGTATATTTGTTGTGCATAGCTTCCTCTTTTCAGGAGTTACATCCCGTGTACAAAACTCCGTCCATTTAGGGGCCCAATCAATAAAACATGTTATTCAGTATTTGATGCTGGTTCTTTACTGTTTTGTACATGACAAACGCCAAGGTTTAATAAAACTAGCAAGTATATAACGTCGCTGGCCCTTGCCAATAATTGCTAAAACTTTGAATTAACTGAAAATGATGTCACGAACGCTAACCTGAATAGATTTGGTTGCATAGACTTGTCTTGTCTCGTTTGTGGTGTTGTAGGGTTCTTGACCATGCGAAGTGGACGATCAAAAGATTGCAGTACTGACCAGAGGCTCGTAACGGAAAGACTCGATCTCCATGCAGGTCGCGCTTCTGAGATAACAATGTTCCTTACTGAAGAAAGATCAAATTCCCCAGCTAGTCGCAGCTTATCCGAAGGACATTCCCCAGTAGGGTCGTTTACTCTCAGCAGAATTGAGGATTCCAAGATCAAAGGCTGTATTCAGACAGTGTGGTGTCCCCCAAAAGGATTCCCCATCCCGAGCAGAGTGGTTTAGCCTCAGAAGATTAATATTTCCAACCTGAGAACTGTACCCAGACAGTCTACCTTTCCCAGTAGGGTCATTTACTCTCCCCCAGCGGAGCCCGTTGATTTTCCCCAAGAGAATCGTTTCTTACCCAGCGGAGTTCTCTTTCCAGCAAGTGTTTTCTCTCCTCCCAGTGGAACTCGAAGGTTAAGACTCTCCCCGGCAGAGTTGGCTGTGTGTCCTGGCATTTATTTTGTCGGAATACCGTGTGATACCCGTTCACTCTCCAGCAGGAGCCCAACCATGATTGGCGCGTTTAGTTATTCCTCAGCGAAGTTGGCTTCACTCTTCCAGCATTTATTTTGCTGGAATAATTTTGTGACACTTGGTTATCCCCAGTGGAGTCGGCATTATCTTCGGCATTTATTTTGCCGAAGCGGTTTTCTGTATCCCAACAGTTCGAGCTTGCATTTGCATTGGCATATAGTGTCATATTTGCATCCACCAAATAAAAAAAACACGCGTAGCATTTCCATGTCGAATGGAGCATTACGCCATTGTCAAACATATGCATTTTGAAACATAAACTAGGTTGGTTAACCATTTGTTTTCAAGTATTGTTTCCCATGCAGGTGGAGAGAGCTCTTGCTCAAATTAATTACCAAACATTCAGGATCTCGACGTGAGATGTGTAATGATAATGTCGGTTGTGGCATTGTTCCCCACAGAGTTGCTTGTTTAAGTTTCTCTTACCCCTCCAGCGGAGTATTTCTTCAAGGTTGTTATTGTGACAGCATCAAGAGATTTCGTGAATCGATTTTTTGGAAGTTGTCTGGCGGTGTGGATTCAGAAAATCCCCAGTAGGGCCCTTCTCAGATTTGCTGCCATATCAGCACTGAAAATTGGAAGACTAGACTCATATTGTGTTACCCATGTGATCGATGGAGCTAGCTGCTGCAAAGATAGGCAGAAAAGCTGTACCAGAGAGTTTCCCGTAGCAAAGGCGGAGTTATTTTCCTGTATTTGGCAGGGTATCTCCCCGTAGCAAAGGCGGAGTTATTTTCCTGTATTTGGCAGAGTATCTCCCCGTAGGAAAGGCGGAGTTATTTTCCTGTATTTGACAGAGTATCTCCCCGTAGCAAAGGCGGAGTTATTTTCCTGTATTTGGCAGAGTATCTCCCCGTAGCAAAGGCGGAGTTATTTTCCTGTATTTGGCAGAGTATCTCCCCGTAGCAAAGGCGGAGTTATTTTCCTGTATTTGGCAGAGTATTTACCCGTAGCAAAGGCGGAGTTATTTTCCTGTATTTGACAGAGTATTTCCTGTAGCAAAGGCGGAGTTATTCTCCTGTATTCGACAGAATATCTCCCCGTAGCAAAGGCGGAGTTATTTTCCTGTATTTGGCAGAGTATTTCCCGTAGCAAAGGCGGAGTTATTTTCCTATATTTGGCAGAGTATTTCCCGTAGCAGAGGCGGAGCTATTTTCCTATATTTGGCAGAGTATTTCCCGCAGTGGTGGCGGAGTCATTTTCCCGTAATAATGACAAAATTTTCCTGCAGTGGTGGCGAAGTGATTTCTCGTAGTGATGGCAGAGTGATTCTCCTGAATCGTTGGCAGGGTCATGTTTCGTTGACAGAAGTACTTCTCCTAGTGAAGTCAATAAGTTCATTCCAGTATTGACAAGATAATGTTGAAATCAGATTTATAGATAATGTTCCCTAAGCAGTGGTGCAGTTTATTTCTGCAGTTGGCAAATTTCCGGGTTCTTAGTATTCAACTGTCTCGTACCTCGAATGTTCGAAGGCCGTTAGCTCTTCACCCAGTCGGGTCCAAGTCGTTTGAATAGGGGCAGCTGTTGCACCCTAAAATTTGCTCAACTTATTTCACTTGGTTTATGTTTCAATTGCATTAGCATTTGCATATTAGGCCATGTACATAAGTCACTCATCTGCATAGCATAGCAGGGGCAAGCCATCCAACAAGGGACCAAATTCAATTCTTATCTCTATGAGCATATCAAGAGGTTCTTATTCAAATTCAATCTTAGCCAAGTCATCAGAAAGAAATTGAAATCTAAGTTAGTGGATCAAGCAGTGGATCTATCTCCTATCTTGAAGATATGTGAGGATCATCAGAGAAGTTGTGAGCTATGAATTGACAGCATGGAAGACCTAGAGGGTCATTTTGAAAGTGAGACAAGTCATTGGTGTGTTTACAAGAGCTGCAGTTGAAGACAGTCAACTAGGGTTTCATCTAGGTCAACCCTAGGTCAACCCTAGGTCAAATGCTTGATTGAAGGGCATCAAGGCCTGTTTGAAAGATGTGGGATGCCTCATTTGACATGTGGATATAGATGTGGTGTTGTGCCAAGTAGAAATCAAGAGAAATCAAGAAGAAGAGAAGTTTCTAAATTAGGGTTTCTATGTAAAATCCCCTGATTTAGGGTAAACTTCCAAGCAAGATAATTCAAAATGCAAGTCTCAAATGGATCCTTGGCCAACATGAAACTTGTAGAGTATCTCAATACATTTAATTTGAGTGGTGGAAGGCATCAAGGAGATTTATAGAACTCAAGTTATGGTTCTTGCAAGTTACAGGTCATCTGAGGACACTGAAATTTGTCTGTGAAAGTTACTTGACTTCCAAGCAACTTTTACCCCTCAAGGAGTTTTCAAATGGATTTCTGGCCAACATGAGAGTTGTTCCTCATGATCTTGGCTTTCTAGAAAGGTATGGTATGCCTTCATCTGATTTGTAGAACCCTACTTATGATCTTGGCAAGCCAGGGGTATTTTGGGAAAGTGGAATTACAGGTCATTTTCAAGCATATGCCAAAAACTCCTATTTCCAAATTTCAAATGAAAAAATGTTCAACATCAAACTTGCTCCAAATGACATTTTGAGTCTAGTAAAGTGGTTGTGGCAAGTTGGAAATGCATGGAACTTAGATTTGCAAAGTTGACCAATTATAAAGGGAAAAATACCTTTTTAAATGACCAAAATTGTGATTTTTTGATACAAAAGTAAAACCAAGCATATGACCAACCATTTTGAAGGGAAATTGCATTTTAAGATCATTGGCAATATTAGTTTTTTGGTTTGAAGTCAAGAAATTGGAGTTATCATAAGTTGCTTGTAAGAAAAGATACACTTACCAAATCAAGCTAAGACCAAGGTGCAAGGCAAGGAATGGTTTCTACACTCTCTAATTGTCATGAAAGGAGAAATTCAAGAGATTTTGAGGGGCTGCCATTAGGCAATGCATAATTGGTTTTGCAACTTGGCCATTTTCATTTTCTCATGCAATGATATGAATAACTTCTCATGGGATTAATCTAGCATCTTCTAGAACTTTCCATCATCATCTATATAAACCCTAGAGCTGATCCAAGAGAGGGTTGAGCTTCATTTGGATCAAAACTCATAGTTTCAATTCATTTTGCATTTTTGCAATTTCATTCGAATCCTCTTAATTCTTCATCATCCATTCAATTTTATGATTCAATCCCATTCAGTAATCATCCCTGAGTAGATTACAAGCAAGATCTGAAGAGGGAACTGCAAGAATTGTTGCATACAGAATCAAGATTATAGCACATTGAGGGATCTTGGAACATTGCAAACTGTGAATTGAAGAGAATCCTCATCTGTTTTCAACTTTTTACCAGGTTAGTTTTTCTCACATTTTGGCTCGAATTAGGTAGCATGATAGAGAATTGTTAGGTTAAACAAGGTTTAGGTAGTTAGATGATTGATTCTGGAGCTTTAGGCAAGTTTTCATGGAGGTTGATGTGTGCATGTGAATTCGGTTTGGACCTAGAACATAGTGGTTAGGATGTTATAATCTTAGATAATTAGCTAGATTTGTTCAGTGTGGCATAAGGATTGTTTTTGTACAAAGAATGGTGAGATTGGTGATGATTGAAACCTGGTGAAATTTTGATTTCTTGATGTTATCCCTTTCGGTTTGGATGATAGAGGGTGATTTAAAACAAACCAAAACCATGGCTATGTTCTACGCAAGAAATAGGCCAACTTTGGTTTTTGTATCGTGCAAATTGGTGGAGTAATGAAGTCACACGATGGAGGAGAAGATCTGCATGTGCATGTGTTTCCATGGAGTCTGAAACCCTAGGTGACCAAGGTAGAAGACGAATCAAGGCCCGTTGGATTGAGGAGACTTGTTTGACTGAGAACATCATCTAACGGTCCACATTCAAAGATGAGATTGGGAGGGAAGTCTGGGCGTGTAAAACGCTGCGTTTCATTAAAACGCTGGCGTGGGCCTTTCATGATTTTGCTTTCCCCACCCCCCTGATCGAGGCCCAATTGAAATGAACTCTATTTGCCTGCTATTTACACCGTTGCATTTTCTTTTTTCTTTTGATTTTAATTTGATTTTCTGAAATCCTTGGGCCAGGCGCGCGCTTACTCCTTGCACCCCCATGTTCTGGGCCCAGCATGATACTAACTGCTTTTTATTTCTATTCATACCCCCTCATCATTTTTCATATTAAATTTCACTCCAAATTTTCTTAATCTTCAAAAATTCATAAAAAAATGAAAAAAAAATTATTTTTTAATGAGACTTTTTTTTCCCATTTTCTATTTTTTGTCAAGAAAAATATGAAAACATAAAATTGTCATTTTACTTCATTTTCATATTTTTGCATATTTTTACATTTAATAGCTTTTTTTTATTCTTTTGGTTTATGCTACTATTTGTTGAATTTAGTTTAGGAGCTTCCTTTAGGATTTTCACCCCATTCTTTTTAGTATAACTAGATATGGATATTAGGTGCCCCCCTGATTTTTATACGATTTTTTTAGGATTTATTTTAGGTAGTTTAATTAGAAACTATTAGGATAGTCAATTAGGGTTGTGAATATGACATAGGTGTAACAAAATAGTTTCCTTTTGGGTTTTTTTTAGGACAAATTAGGGGATGGGACTATAGGGGTATTAAGGGTAAGTGATAGATCCCTTAGAAAATGCTAGAAGTTCCCCTATTATATTAATACTATTAGTATATTCTTGTAATTGATTGATTGTGTGGTGTGCCCTTTCTAGGGTTATTGTTTGGTTGTGTGGGGTATTGGGCCTGCTTGGGGTTTGGGTTTGAGCTGAAGACTTTGCTGACGAGGCCATTGAAGACAAAAGGAGTGAAGATCAGTTTCAAGAGGTGATGAAGATGGTTGCTTGCTAGGATTGCTGGTTTCTGTTGAAGCTTATAGGAACTAGGAGCTAGGTAGGGCTTAAAGTAGAAACTTGCTTCATAAACATGGAAGGTCTTGTTTGCCTCCATCCCTCTCTATGATGCAGAGTCTCTCTAGGACACTCACCCCCTTCCTTTGGAAGGCTTGGTGACAGTGTCTAAGAGATAGAACTCTTGAGAGAAACATTCTACATGTTGTTAACAGTTTGTTTGCCACCTTTGGTGGTCAACTAACTGTTTAACATTCCCGTTCATCCTCTTAACTGTTCCTCATCTTGGAGAGTGAGACTTGAAGAAAAGCCCTGAAAGATTGAAGATAGAGACCTTGCTTGAAGGCTTGAAGATGCAGACTGATGCTTGCTTGAAGCTTGTAGATGTTTGAAGATGACTTGAAGACAGATGTTGATGGAGCTGGCTGTGCAGAATTGCTGTTTGCTGTTTATTTTTGGCTGTTTATAATTTTTGATGTATTGTTTGAGTTTCCCGGACTGTATTGTTTGCCTATTAATCTGTTAGGTTGAAAGCGAATCTTGTTCGCTTTTGCCTGTTGTTTTCTAGGTTCGAGGTTGAGTGGGACTCCCTTGCCTCGCTTGTATTGTTGCATTCATGCATATTTTACTGTTTTATTATATCAGTTGCTTCTGTTTCTGTTTATCCCCTTAGGATCTCTGTTTCTCTCTGCGCAAGAGAGAAATATGATAGACATTAGGTCTTAACCTATGCATGATAACATTAGGTTAGTTTGATCCCCTTTTCAACCATAGTTTAGAGTTTTGTCTCTTCTTTCTCAAAATCAACAGAAAAACGCAATAAATATTCCAAACACAATAAAAGACACTTCTTCCGTAAAAGAATGTGAACCAATCAAACGTCAATTTTTGTCCGCTTGGACTGCTAAGCAGAAAAACCCTTTTTCAGAAGGAGATAAAAGCAATCAAAACAGACTTGTGTCGTACGTGGCCCGAACTACTTTTTCTCTGATCTTTCATGCTGATACCTTCCCCTTGCGTAACCGACTCCCGAATCCAGGATTTGGTTGCGATGACCATTCCTTTCCCGTCTTTGCGGTAGGTTTACTCAGAGCGTTTCCTTTCCCTCCGTTGGGATAAATAACGCACGGTGGCGACTCTTCTGTTCAGCCGGCGCCGATTTTCGCAGTAGCGACAACCACTAATCTGCTCTAATACTATGTAGCTCTCAAGCCTGGGTCTGGCTTATCACTCATCAGAGTCTCTCCCACAATAGCACATATAATCATATCATACTGAAATAAAATGTGGAAAGTAAAATGCGATAAATAAACACAACCCAACAGGTAAACACACAAGCGCTAGGATTGACTCTCGTACAGGGACGTTGGATCCCCATATTGACTCGCATCAGGGACATTGGATCCCCAGGAAACTATCAAGTCCTCAGCAGATTCGCCAGTTGTCGCTACCGCGAAAATAAGGTGTCGGCAAAACAGAAGAGTCGCCACCTTTCGTTATTTATCCCTCAGAACGGGAAAGGAAACGATCGGAAAAAACCTGACGAAAAGGTATAAGACAAGGTCATCGCAACCAATGTCTGGATTCGGGAGTCGGTTACGCAAGGGGAAGGTATTAGCACCCCTCACGTCCATCTTACTCGATGGGATCCACACTTGTTGTGTTTATCTGACAGGTTTATTTACTATCTACCTATCAAGGCTGGTTTGAAAAGAAAAGAAAATGACTCGGCAAAGCGTCGCACTTTATGCCTACGTATTCTCATCAGAGAATGAGAAATCAGAGTCAACGTAGTTCGACTAACTACGGGTTACGGGGAAGGTGGCTCGCCAATACGTCAGTATTGTGCCTACATACTCTCAACAGATATGAGAGATCAGAGCTTACGTAGTTTGGGATAATACGGATTACGGGGGTTCAGATTCATCTGTTTTTCGAGTAGGGTTAACAGACAGTTCCAGCAGTTTGGCGTACGCAGCTCGACCCTTGGAGACTTAGGCGTTACCGTTTGTGGTAGAACTGGGAGTTAACGACACTCTTTTCTTCAGAAAAGCATCCTGCGACTTATGGGCCCACGGGGCAAAAGGTTTGAAGGTTGTTTTCTGTCTTTTACGAAAGAACTGTTTTTTATGGTTGTCTGTAGTTTGTACAGCACTAGAGACTATGACATAGGAGCGAATGCATCGTATAGCGTCCAAAGGACTTATACTAAACATCCTAGATGATTGAGAGGAGATCGTTCAATTATCATTTCCCAACTAGCTTAAGTCTCGTAACGCGCTTGTACTAACTGCCTTTATTACGTTTTTTTACTGTTGTTAGAGATGAGAAGAGAAAGGGAACAACTAAAGGGAGACTATCAAGTCCTAACAGTTTTCATGCCAAGGATTCATCCTATGGTTGAGGTTTGAACAGGGAACTCCTAGAAGTTATCATGCATAGGTTTCAACCTAAAGTTCTAATCATCACTTCCTTATCAAAGGAAGTGAGATTCCTAGGGATCATGCCAGGGTATACAGAAATAGATAAAGCATCAGCTTAAACAGTAAACAGATATACAGTAAAGATGCATGCAATGCAAGTGAGGGAGGAAATATGTGTGGGGCAGAAGCCTCCACAAGCTCATCTCAACCTCAAGCCAGATATGAATAACTGCAAAGATAATAGAAGAAAGTAAATGCAATCAAACAGACCACACACCACACAGGCAAGGGAGCTGAGCTCTACCAAATACCAGCAAGCAAAGCCACCCAGTAAAAATACAAGCAGAGGGAGAAACTCAACCTCTAATGCAATACAAGCAAGGGGAGAAGCTCAACCCTTAGGATGCTCTTAGGCCTATGATCGTCTACATGAAGCTTACTACTAATGCAACACTCCAAGCAAGTCACATCAATACACTTGAACAAGAAGAAAACAGACAAACAGGGGAAACAAGCCAGCAATCTCCACAACAGAGCAATCTTCTGAAAGCCATCCAATCCAACGTCTGTAACTGTTCTTCAAGTCCACACCATCTTCAAGAGAAGGAAAGAAATTTACAAGTAAGGGAATCATCCCACAAGTAAGTTTCTATCCTACGGAAAGAAATTGGGTGTTGGGAGGCCAGGGTAAGTTCCACAGGAACTTATCCCAGGCACTCAACCAACTAGGAGAGATCTTGGGGTAATCCTAAGGGTTTGGCTCCTTCAAGAGGTGTGCAATATTCCCCCCACAGGAGGGACTATGCTACCTCTAGAAGGTTCCTAAAAAGAATGAGTGAGGAAATTTTAGGAGAATGGAGGTGAGAAGCAAGGTAAGTTCCATAGGAACTTACCACAGACACTCAACCACCTCCATTTCCTTTAGAGAGCTTGCTTAGGCTAAACTCCAATGTGAAAGGCAGGGAATTCCTCCACAGGAGGAATTATACTCACAATGAAGGATCCTAATTAAGCAAAGGAATATTTGAAAGGGGAACTAATGGAAAATCAACCCTAAGAATTCTAAGGAAAATACTACATCATTATATATGTATTAACATGATATGGTCCAAAAGTTAGGGACTAAACCTAAGTCAAAAGGTTCAAACTAAATCTAAAACCTCAAAGGCACACTAAGGGGATCCAATCATGAATACTCCTAAACAACTATTCTAAAACCTTGTTTAAAATCATCTAAAAATCATAACAAAAATTACACAACATCATCCACATGCACACAATCAGCATGTAAAATTTCAAGATCAAACTCAGAAGTATGGATGAGAAATAAAATGAACAAATTCAGAACACCATTATTTCATTATTAAAAACACACTAAAAGAGAAAATATGAAATAAATGGAAAATGCATGAAAATTTAAAATAAAAAGCATAGAAATGTTCTACACATCTCAATCTATATCCACAAATTTTTCCAGAATTTATTACCCACATTCACTATTTTTTATGAATTAAATCTAACAATCAATAAAACATAAAAAATAAGAAAAAAGAAATTAAAAGAAATGAAGCAGGGAGGTGGGCTCAGCAATAAATTCTAGTGCAAACTCGCCTGGGCCCAAGAATAGGGGGTGCTTAAAGCGCATGGGCGCTGGGCCCATCTGAGTTTCAACTCAGCTTACTCATTCTAAACGAATCACGCCAGGGGGGGGGGGTGGATTAAGTAGCAACTTCACGTGTTATTCATGCTGGGCCTGCTAGGGAGGGGTGCAGATAGTGCTAACATGCTAAGCCCAGAACCATAATCAATTAATCTCAGTTCTCACAATTAAAAGAAAATGACCACACAAGGGATCGAACCCACGCTCCAAAGGTTCATGTAGCAAGCTGAATAACCTGGTGAAATTCACTAATTGAAACGACACAATTTTGGGATGGGATGACGTGGCACGTCCTGAAGCGTAGGATACGATGACTTAGTCCTCTTTTTCCTCATGCTTGAACGGTTATGATTATGTCTTCTTCATTTTGAAAAAAACGCAGGGGAGGGAAATGCAGAATCCGACTGCAAATGGCCAGAGCTTCGCCGGAGAAACTCACGAACTCCTATCTCTCTCAATACTCAACCAATCAACATGATTCTTGAATGAAAGTTGAAGGAAATTCCATGAGGATTACAACTATCCTAATCAATCATGCTAAAACCTCGAAACCAGAGAAATCTATGTCCAAACCGAAAATGGATCCAAACCTAATTTGTCACTAATCCTCCAATTTACTATCCAGAATCCATCTATATCTTAATTACAACCTAGCCACATGAAGCTAAGATGACAAAAACGCGTGAATTAAGAGAAAGTTTGAGAAATGGAAACTTGAGTTTGAGCTTTGAGTATGGTGGTTTCAGGCCTCAATTCTCCTCCAACAAGTGCAGATAGGTTCAGTGAATGATGATAAACGTTTCTTGATAACCAATTCTTGCTGAAACTCTCTGAATCTCCAAAACCAAAAATCTAATTCCAAGCTCTTTCACCAACTTGCTCCAATGGATTCTCAACTGAATTTGACACTAGAAGCTTCTCAGAATGATCCACATTCAATTTATATTCTGTTTAACCACTTTGGAGGCCCAAACAAAGCCCAATTTAAGATTTTCAAGTTTCACTTTCCTTCCAAAATTCCAATGATGGTGTGCACGTTTTGGCCTTGCTCTTCCCTTAAATCCAGTCCAATTTACTTACTTAATAGTTGTGAAGTACAATGGCATAGTTTCCCCTCCTTGATTTCAATCCATGGGGTGTACTTGGTATGTTTCTTCATTATGAAGCAAGACTCCATATGGCCATGTTATGCATTTAAATTCAAAATTGTGATGATGTCAAAGTCTTTAGAATATCAATTCCAATCAAAATGATCACAAATTTGGCCTGAAAACATCCCATTTCCAATTGTTTTGAATTTTCACATTTTAATTCATTAAAATGGTCTTTATGTGAATTTTCTTCAACCAATGCTTGATATAATCCATATCAATGGACTCTTGATACTTGGATAAGCTAAAAACATCATTTGAGCAACTTTCATGTTGAACAAAAATACATTTGAAGCTTCCAAGATGATGAAATTGACCTATGATTCAAAATGACCTATAATGTCCAAATACCCAAAATACCCTTGACTTGTCCAAGCCAAAACTTGAGTTCTACAAATACAATCATGGACTTCTAGTACTATATGGAAAGCTAAGAGGATAAGGAATAACATTCATGTTGACCAAAAGTTCATAGGAATCATCCTTCTAGTGAAAAAGTGCCATACAAGTTAAGTATCTTTCAAGCTCCAAATTCACATGCCTCAGATGACTTATAACTTGTCTGGCCCATAACTTGAGTTCTATAAACCCTATCAAGGACTTATAGTACTCAAATTAAATCTAAGATCATGCCCTACAACAATCATATTGGGGTCAAGATGAGATGAAGATCATATCTTGAGTTAAATGGCCTGGAAGTCAGGGGTCAAGCCAGGGGATTTTACACTATCAAGTCTTAGAAACCCTAGCATGAAACTTCTCAAACTCTTCAATCATGATGATTTGACCTTGGAATCATCCTTATAAAATCTCAATGTATCAATCCATGATCACATGGCTCTTGAATTAAGTCTCAACCTTCTTCAAACCCTCAGTTGACTTAGGGTTGACGCAGTCAAACCTTAATTGTACCAATCATGGCTGAGTCTTCTTAATCTTGCACAATGACCTATCTAGGCCTCAAAGTGATCTTCAACACTTCTCATGAGCTCTCTCAAGACCTCAAGTCCATCCTCATGGCCTCAGGATCATCTGATGGCTTTCCACAACTCTCAAGTTGGGAGACCTACACACTTGGCTTCAACCACTCTCTTTGAGGCTCTTTTAACTTCTCTGACAAGGATATCAACCCTTGCACAACCTTCTTAACTAGCTTCAAAGTCTTGTGTAGCCCTTGATTGGTAATCATACCTCTTGATCCCCTGCACACATGTCAATGAAATGCAAATGATAATGCTAATGTGAATGAAATGAAACACAAGCTAGGTAAAGAAAAGTTGGGCAAATTTTGGGGTGCAACACCGCCTTTTCAGGTTTTCGACTTTGCGGGTTTACATATTTTCTTTTTATCCCTAATTTTTGCTCGAACCTATATTTTTATGGTTCGCCGGGATGCCCCATTCTTGCCTGGATTTTCTTTTTCTTTCCAGCGGGTCTATTTACGCAAAGTATTTTTTTGACTGCGTCCGCGTTCACGGGGGACGTAAAATCTTCACCATCCATGGTCGAAAGTAGCAAGGCTCCTCCGGAGAAGACTTTGCTCACAACATACAGACCTTCATAATTGGGAGTCCATTTGCCCTTGTGATCATTCTGTGGTGGGAGAATCCGCTTTAACACCAAATCACCTGCCTGAAAGCTTCGAGGACGTATCTTCTTATCGAAGGCTTTCTTCATCCTGCTTTGGTATAGACGACCGTATGCGATGGACGCCAACCTTTTCTCATCCATCAGACTGAGCTGATTCAACCTATTCTTCACCCATTCCACTTCATCTAGTTTGACGTCAGCTAGAACTCTCAAGGAAGGTATCTCGACCTCTAATGGTGGGACAACTTCCATACCATACACCAACAAGAAAGGAGTTGCCCCGGTTGAAGTACGCACCGAGGTACGATATCCATGCAAAGCAAAAGGAAACATCTCGTGCCAGTCCTTGTAAGTTACAACCATCTTCTGCACTATCTTCTTTATGTTTTTGTTGGTCGCTTCCACAACGCCATTCATCTTTGGACGATAAGGAGATGAGTTGTGATGCTCAATCTTAAAGTTCTGGCACAACTCCTTCATCATCTTGTTATTCAGATTGGAGCCATATCAGTAATGATCCTTTCAGGTATCCCATAGCGACAAATGATGTCTCTCTTGATGAACCGGGCTACAACTTGATTTGTGACATTAGCATAGGAGGCTGCTTCGACCCATTTGGTGAAATAGTCAATAGCCACTAAGATGAAACGATGCCCATTGGATGCAGTCGGCTCGATTTTTCCAATCATATCAATGCCCCACATGGAGAAAGGCCATGGAGATGACATGACATTCAAAGGACATGGCGACACATGAATCTTGTCGGCATAAATCTGACACTTGTGGCATTTCTTGGCGTACTTGAAGCAATCGGACTCCATAGTTAACCAATAATACCCTGCTCTCAACAGTTTTCGAGACATGGCGTGCCCACCTGCATATGTTCCAAAGGCTCCCTCGTGGACCTCTTCCATAAGCAAATTTTCTTCTTTTTCGTCCACACATCTTAGCAGCACTAAGTCAAAGTTCCTTCGATAGAGCACACCATCTGGATTCAAGTAGAAGTTACCAGATAATCTCCTCAAGGTCTTCTTATCCCGGGCCGATGCCCCAGGCAGATACTCTTGATTCTTGAGAAAGTTCTAGATGTTGTAATACCATGGCTTGCCATCAGAAGCTTCTTCTATGGCAAAAACAAATGTCGGTCTATCGAGGCGCGAGATAAAGATTCTTGGTGCATCGTTCCAGAAGTTTACTTTGTACATTGAAGATAGTGTGGCCAAGGCGTCTGCCATATGATTTTCTGCTCTCGGCACATGGTGAAACTCCACACGATCGAAGAAAGGTAACAATCTTCTTGCATAGTTGATATAAGGGATCCGATTTGGTTGGCGCGTCTCCCACTCTCCTTTGATTTAGTTGACCACTAAAGCTGAATCACCGTAGACATCAAGATTCTTGATTCTCAAATCAATTGCTTCCTCGATACCCATGATACATGCTTCGTATTCGGCCTCGTTGTTTGTACAGGGAAATGTCAACCTGGCGGTGAAGGGTATATGCGTCCCATGGGGGGTTGTAATGATTGCCCCAATACCACTGCCGTAGGAATTAACAGCACCATCAAAGATCAATTTCCACTAGGAACCCAACTCAGGACCTTCGTCCGGCAACGGCTCATCACAATCTTTCATCTTCAAGTACATAATGTATTCATCGGGAAAATCGAACTTCATTGGCTGATAGTCGTCAATTGGTTGCTCTGCGAGATACTCTGACAGAACACTTCCTTTAATAGCTTTCTGAGACACATACTAAATGTCGTATTCTGTCAGAACCATCTGCCATCTAGCAATCCTTCCTGACAGTTCTTGCTTTTCAAATACATACTTAATCAGATCCATCTTTGAAATTAACATGGTTGTATGGTTTAGCATATACTACCTTAGGCGTTTGGCGGCCCAAGCCAGTGCGCAACAAGTTTTCTCCAACATTGAGTATCTGGACTCACAGTCTGTGAATTTCTTACTCAAGTAATAAATTGCATGCTCTTTTTTCCCAGTCTCATCATGCTGACCGAGAACACAACCCATGGAATTCTCAAGAACCGTTAAGTACATTATCAACGGTCTTCCAGCCACCGGGGGCATCAGTATTGGAGGTTCCTGCAGATACTCTTTTATTTTCTCAAACGCTTTCTGACAATTCTCATTCCAAATGACCGCCTGATCTTTCTTTAATAACTTAAATAATGGCTCACAAGTGGCTGTGAGGTGAGATATGAACCAAGCGATGTAGTTTAATCTACCTAAGAAACCACGAACTTGTTTCTCGGTCTTTGGTGCTGGCATCTCTTGAATTGCCTTGATCTTTGCAGGGTCAACCTCTATGCCTTTCTCACTGACGATGAACCCCAATAACTTTCCTAACTGTACGCCGAAAGTACACTTATTTGGATTCAGCCTCAACTTGAATTTCCTCAATCTCTCAAACAGCTTTAGAAGATTCACCAGATGCCCCTCCTCTATTTGGGACTTTGCAATCATATCGTCGACATATACTTAAATCTCATGATGAATTATATCATGAAAGAGAGTCACCATAGCTCGTTGATAAGTTGCCCCTGCGTTCTTCAAACCAAAAGGCATTGCTTTGTAGCAGAACGTCCCCCATGGCGTGATGAAAGTCATCTTCTCCATATCCTCCGGCGCCATCTTAATCTGATTGTAGCCCGAAAAACCATCCATGAAAGAAAACACTGAGAATTGTACAGTGTTATCAACAAGCACGTCAATATGAGGGAGCGGAAAATCATCCTTTGGGATTTCTCTATTCAGGTCTCTATAATCAACACACATCCTGACTTTGCCGTCCTTCTTAGGCACATGCACGATGTTTGCAACCCACGAAGGATAGTTTGTCACAACAAGAAATCCGGCGTCTAACTGCTTCTGGACTTCTTCTTTGATCTTTACTGCCATATCAGGCCTGGTTCTCCTCAATTTCTGCTTAACAGGAGGACACTCTTCCCGAAGAGGCAAACGATGAACCACAATATATGTGCCGAGTCCATGCATATCTTCATACGACCAAGCAAAGACATCTCTGTACTCTTGAAGTAACTCAACTAGTCTTTGCTTGACATCACTTTGCAACGCGACCCTTATTCTGACTTCCTTCTTATCTTCCTCAGTTCCTAGGTTGATGACTTCAACTTCCTCCTGATGAGGCAGGATGACCTTCTCCTCTTGTCTTAACAATCTGGCGAGTTCTTCGAGCAGGTCTTCGTCTTCATCAATCTCTTCTTCTTCTTGAAAGATCGGATTGTCAAAGTCACACCGAGTTATAGATGAGTCTGAGTCAATGGTATCTGAAATGTGTAACCTGCAGTGATGATGATTTTATGCTTAAATGATATGCAACAAACAAACACAAACCACATCACCATTTTATTGTTTAAAAATAAAAGAAAGAAAAACAAGGATCACAAAAACTTGAATGAAAAAGACGCCTTTTCGATTGATAATGATAAAAGATTGTTTGCACAGATAACAAATAAGGCCCTACAAACTAAAGACCACTATGTTCCGGGCAGAACATAGAGCGATACATTAATCTAAACAAAGCAATTATTCTTCATAGGTCACAGAGATGAATTCCTCCATAGTCCAATTCTTCAAAACCTGGCCAACAACACATGGCTTGATCCACGCATCCATGTCGCAGTCGCAGTCTCCTTCTTCGTCAGATACGACATTTTGTTTATTGTATGCTTTTTTTATTTTATTATCTGTTTGAAATGTATATACTGAGCTAAGGGATAGAGTGACCTAAAAGAACTAAGGGTTAGTCCTAAGTTTACTCGGCAAGACGTCGCATCTTGTGCCTACGTATCCTGGATAGGGAATGGAATCAGAGTAATTGTAGTTCCCCTCGAAAGGGAGGTTAGAAACGTCTTGACTGTGGTCAAGGTTTCATTGGGGAGTAAGCGTTCATAGGGAAGCGCCTACGTGGAGTCTTGAAACTCCTATTTCTATGTTGAAATTGTTAATTGAAATTAGGGTTAAATTAAATATTCCACGGCAGGAAACCCTAAAATAGAGTGCGGCGAATCTTTGACCTAATGCTAGGGTAAAGGGTATTTTCGTCCACGGCGGGACACCTAGGCGATTAGGGTTTTGAAATGGTCAAACGTTAGGGTTATTGACTCGGCGGTCAAACGGCTAGACCTAATCCTTCGGAAGGAACATAACTCTAAATCATGCAAAACATGGCAAAATATTATATGGCCAGAAATAAAGTGCGGAAAGTAAAGAAAGCGTCGCGACGATCACTCGCGTAAATTACAAATCCCCAAAAAATGCAAAATAAAATAAACCGCGACCATGGCCTCGCGTAAATTACATCCATGGAAAAAATTACAAATATGATAACGAAATATTTAATTAATAATAATCGGAGACCGACTAAAACCTAGCGGAAAACAAATAGAGAACGTTAGTGAAAAAAAAGTTAGGCGGAAATCAATGACAAATAATAAAGCAATTAATAATGAAAGAAAGAAAAGGCAATTGGGAAATTTATTAATTTATTAATTTTGAAAAACTTTATTTTTAATTTCTGAAAAAGAAATTTAATCTTAATTTTGAAACAATGGTTTTTAATAAAAATGTTTTAGTTTTAATTTTTTTTTTAAAAAGGATTCAATTTAAATTTTTTTAAAAATATAAGTTTTAGTTTTAATTTTTTTTTAAAAAGGATTCAATTTAAATTTTTTTTTAAATATAAGTTTTAGTTTTAATTTTTTTTATTATAAGAACAGAGTTTTAAAACAAGGTTTAACTAGCAAATATTTTTTAATTAAACTAACCATTTATTATGACATAATTACAATTTAAAGAAAATAATAATAATAATAATAATAATAATAATAATAATAATAATAATAATAATAATAATAATAAGAAGAAGAAGAAGAAGAAGAAGAAAAAGGAAAAATAAAAAATATAAAAAATAAAAGGGGAAAAGTAGGCTTCACGCTGAAGCATTTCAATCTTTAGGTTTTTAGAAACCCCATCTTCTTCTTCATCACGGTGGCGGCGTCGTTGCAGCTCCTTTGAGCTTTGCTCCATTCTTGCATGGCCGAAAACGATTTCTCTCCTTCTTCTTTGGTTTGTTCCACCTGAAAACAACAGAAAAACTTTGTTATTGACAAAAAGAACTGCTCACCTCATTCGGGGTTCGAAGCGATTCGCGGTGGTTTTGCGCCGTTTGGTGGATTTGCTGACACTTTCCTCTTCTGATAAGTCGTGAGAACATCCGCCGCTTTTTCCTTTTGTGTGCTCTCCCCTTTTTCTCAAATGCAAGTCATGTTTATATAGGTAACAAATTAGGGTTAACTCTAACCTAATGCCCACTTTAAAGCCCAACTTAAAGAATTAGTCAAAACAAAAACAAATTAAAACAAACTTAAAACCCTATTTATTTACTAAATATTAAAAATATTATAAAAAGAATAAAATATTTTCTAATATTTTTAATTTTATAATTTTTGGATGTTTTTATGAATAATATGAAAAAAAGTGAAAAAATAATATTGTTTAAAAAATAATTTAAATAAAATACGAAAATAATAATTAAATAATAAAAAAAAACTATTTTTGTTATTTTTTTTATGAAAATAGAAAACTTAGAATAAAAATAAAAGAAAAACAAAAAGTGAAGAAGGTGGGATTCGAACTCTGGACCTCTCACACTCACAACTACTTACACATGGTCTCTTGCCAATTGTGCCATTTTATTCATTCGAAATAAAGTGGCACTAGAAACTATGTAAGGTAGGACAAATTGGGGATGTAACAGATGCCCCTATTTAAATAGCTTCACTGAATGATTTGAGCAGCGGAGACTCGAGAAATCGCGGTGAAAGGGATTTAAATACAGATAACCGAAAATTTGGCCCCTAGATGCAATGATATGCAATGATATGGACAAAATAACACGAACTATAATGCTGACAATGCCATGAATCTAATATGATGCGTATGATGAAAATGAAAAAATGCATGGATGCAGACGACACAACGTCACAGGGGACAGCGCAACGAGGAAATGCACTGGGGAAGAAGACTCGCGGTAGTGACAAGGTAACATAGGATCCATACGGCGGTAGGACCAGGTAAACGACAGGCGCTAGAGTTTTCGGGACGTTCCTTTAAACGAAGAGATCGAGCGGGATCTTCAGGAATCATCGGAAAACAAATACCAGGATAAACAAACATCAGAACTAATCGGAAGAACATCAAAAGAATTCTGAAAGATAACGAGGATATTTGGAAAAACATCGAATAAACTCTGAAAGATAGAAACAGACGTCAAAGACACTCGGAAGAACATCGAATGAACTTTGAAACACAACAGAGATACTCGGAAGAACGTCGAATAAACTCTGAAACACCACCAAGACACTCGGAAGAACATCGAATGAACTCGGGGAAACAGAGATTAATATCAAAGACAATCGGAAGAACATCGAATGAACTTTGAAACACACCCACGACACTCGGAAGAACATCGAATGAATGCTGGGTTGCATAACATGACAACATCTATGAGGGCATGAGATGAAGCTAAAGTCTTTGAAGGTATACCCGAAACATTTAGGGAAACGCTAAACGTACGAGAGAAGTTTTAAGACATGTCTGGAAGAACATCAGATTATGAACTCAAAACTGAAAAAACGTCAGAAAGAGCAACGTATCCGGAAAAACATCGGATAGGAGACATGTCGTATCTGGAAGAACGTCAGATAGACACGACACCGAATTGTTGATAGGTTCCAAGTAAATTGGACTTTGACCATAAGGTAAGACGTGAGTAAAACACGACCTCGGGAGAAGAATGCAAATGGGGATAAAACACCGCTGATTCCAGGTAAATTGAACTTTGTCCACAAGGTAAGACGCGGGTAAAACACGACCTCGGGAGAAGAAAAAAACAAATGGGGATAAAACACCCATGATGCCAGGTAAATTGGACTTCGTCCACGAGGTAAGACGCGGGTAAAACACGACCTCGAGAGAAAAAACAAATGGGGATAAAACACCCGTGATGCCAGGTAAATTGGACTTCGTCCACGAGGTAAGACGCGGGTAAAACACGACCTCGGGAGAAAAAGAAAATGGGGATAAAACACCCATGATGCCAGGTAAATTGGACTTCGTCCACGAGGTAAGACGCGAGTAAAACACGGCCTCGGGAGAAAAAGCAAATGGGGATAAAACACCCATGATATGCACATGTATAAGAATTATGCTATGATATATGATCACATGCAAATGCAGATGTCAATGACAAGGCTCGACTCTGTTGGTGAGATGACAAAACTGGAAGACTGATTCCTCAACCCATATATCATTGTCATTCTATTAAACTGTATCAAGTTGATAGTCCTTGTAGGAAGGATGAAGAGATGCTTGGGGATTTTTCAAGTACACTGTCCTAGATTAGACAAACTGATAATTGCTTCAGCTTATCTGATTCGTGAATCGGACTGTTTTACTGTATCCTCGAAAGGCTTGCCCCAATATGAGTCTTGAAAATTTTCTGGATAAACCAAATCTGAGAAGATCTTTCCTTGAACCAATCTTAAACTGATTCTTAGACAGGATGTAAGCGGAACTTGCCCCTGATAGGATCACTTGACCAAGTTTCTCATTATTTAAAAATTCCTTAGAGGAAAGCCATTTTGCAAACAAAAATATTCATACAAACATGGTAATGCAAAGTTCATGCGACCTTTGAAATCAAAATTATTTTTGAAAAATGAAAAATAAGTCGTTGGTCAGAACACGGTGGTTCAAGACGCTCAAAATTTAAAACAAAAGTGTATTGCCAAAATAAATGATTCACAAAGATCTTTTGGAGTCAGGTTACGCAACCTTGTTGTAGTATACTTTCAAAATAACCTTGCTTCAATTAGGTATTTTGAGGGTTATAACGTGGTCTGGTTCACGGTTTGTGAAACAAAGGATAAAGGCTCAAAATTTATTTATACCCACCCAATCTATATGATGATCTCCAGTCCTACGCTCAGTTAACTCCTATTATGCATTCAAGTTCCTATAGGTTAGGAATTGCACTGGTGGTAGCAATGATGGTTTAGAAGTCAATGGACCTATGAAAAGCAGCCACTACTTCCTTATGATATTTGGTCATTTTGACATTGAGGATTTTCAGGGTAAAGATTTAAAACTCCTCTTTGTATTATCCCTAAATTTTGCCTGAACTGTTTTACAGTCAGCGGGATGCCCCAGTTTTTCCTAAGTCTCCTTCATAGGTTTTGACTTAGCGGGCTTTTTCTTTTGATTTTTTTTTAAACATGACTGCCTGGTTTAATGATTACGGTGAACCATCATCGTTTTTTTTTTTGCTTAAAGATAATCTTTGACACTTGTTTGTTGTATGTGAAGGAAAATTGTAAGTGCGACCTTTATATGAAAGGTATATTGTATGAACACATAACCGAGTTAACTGAGAACTACCCATCCCCAGGTTAAAATTGTGTTTTTTTTGTAAAGAAAGGAACTCCAACTTTTAGGCTCGAAGGGATTGACAAGGGATTAACTTCCTTATTTCTCCAGTGTTTGGGAATTGAAACAATGCCTTACATCGTCAACAAGGTTTGATTGAAAGCATACTGACATCAATTATGGGTATAATGTTATCATCATCCTCCCTCCAATCTTAGCATATCAAAAATTTGGACAAAAAGTAAATATTTGAAAAATAAAGTATAAAGATACAAATAGTAGGCAAAATGAATTGAATCAAAAGTCGCAATGCTCATTTCATTAATGTAAAAGTACAAACATAATTTGAAAGCAAACAGCTAATACGAAATAAGGAAAATGCAAACAACAAGGAATAAAAGGCCTAGTGATAAAACCTCATTTCTGATGCACTGACAAGGGATCCTTCTGAACATTCGGATGACTGTCTGTAAAATCAAGTATCCCAGTTCTAATCAATTCACGCACTCTAGCCTTCAATGCAAAACAATGCTCCAAGTCGTGGCCTGGGGCACCCCCATGAAAAGCACAATGGAGATCGGTCCTGAACCCAACCGGAGGAGGATTAGGAGGAGGTGGCGAAGCCTTTGTGGTGTTCAGTCCTCGTCGAACCAAGTCAAGGTATAGCTCGGTGTAAGCCATGGGAATAGGATCAAAGTGGCTTTTGTTCCGTTTCTGGTTTTGTCTGATAACTGGGCGTTGAGGAGTCTGACCTGGCTGTCCTCTAGAAATCAGTATTTGAAGCATTTCAGTGAGCTTAGTCATGCCTGATTCCAACTCATCGATTTCCAATCGGATCTCTGCATTGTATGTCTCTTGCTCTGACATCCTACATCTATAGTTAGCCCTGGTCTGATATTGGTGTCGAGGAATCAGCTTGACGACTCAAAGGTACTCCGGAAGACGAGAGAACCGAGAATGAGAAACCGGGGGAAAAATGCAATGCAAAAATGTGATGTTAATGCCATGTAATGGTTCCAAGAATTTCAACGGTCGATTGGAAATATTCTCTTTTAGGAAAGTTGGAAAGAATTTTTTTTTTTGATTCTAAAATGTAGGACCTTTTTGAATTTGCAAAGGACCGTTGAATTCCTTGAAACTAGAAATGATATGATGCTTTATGGATGCAAAGCACAAATACGCACACAAAGGTCCTAGGTTAGAGGACAGTGAATGGAGTTAAGGTCTACCCTTCCCAAAAGGTAAGTACTATAGGTTAATTGTACCTGCAAAACAAGGGTTCTAAATCAGTGCCCAAAGTCATCAATCCATCCTTCGGATATTATCAACTTTCCAACTAACTCGGAGGTCGATAATATTCTCGAGAGAACCTCTTTTGAGTGTAGTATCGAGTAGCAACTATTGTAGGACTACTCCCACATAGTTCCCGCACTACGTCCTATATAAGGCCAAGGTGGTGTTAAGGTACTATGGTCCCCAGTATCACAGACTCCAATTGAAAATAGTAAAAGTTTTCACGACTGCACTCGATCAACCGAACCATTTTCGAAAGGGTCTCAACTGAGCGGTGATTCTCGAGTCGACTTGGCCGGGACTCACTCCCGGCAAGCCTCGTCGAATATCTCACCTTCCTATAATAAGGTCACTCAAGTCCGGGTTAGGACTTATCTCACAATAACAGGTATCCCCACAAGGTACAATGATATATAAAAATACTTAATAAAATATCATACAATAAGCAAAATAGGGGTAACCCTTAAAAATTAGGAGGATCCCCAGTGAAGTCACCATTTTCTATTGCGGTGGAAATAGGATATCAAACTATTAATTAGTTTGAATCACAATTCTTGATTCACAACCGCTCTTTGATTTATCCGAAGGAAAAGGTCAAAAGAGGGAAAACCTATTTTTGCATCGTAAACACAATCTGGGGAGAGACCTAGGTAAGGGGTTGATTAAGCTTAGGGAAGGTACTAGCACCCTAAACTTCTGTAGTACTCTACAGGAACCTTTTGTTTATTGTATGCTTTTTTTATTTTATTATCTGTTTGAAATGTATATACTGAGCTAAGGGATAGAGTGACCTAAAAGACCTAAGGGTTAGTCCTAAGTTTACTCAGCAAGACGTCGCATCTTGTGCCTACGTATCCTGGATAGGGAATGGAATCAGAGTAATCGTAGTTCCCCTCGAAAGGGAGGTTAGAAATGTCTTGATTGTGGTCAAGGTTTCATTAGGGAGTAAGCGTTCATAGGGAAGCGCCTACGTGGAGTCTTGAAACTCCTATTTCTATGTTAAAATTGTTAATTGAAATTAGGGTTAAATTAAATATTCCACGGCGGGAAACCCTAAAACAGAGTACGGCGACTCTTTGACCTAATGCTAGGGTAAAGGGTATTTTCGTCCACGGCGGGACACCTAGGCGATTAGGGTTTTGAAATGGTCAAACGTTAGGGTTATTGACTCGGCGGTCAAACGGCTAGACCTAATCCTTCGGAAGGAACATAACGCTAAATCATGCAAAACATGGCAAAATATTATATGGCAGAAATAAAGTGCGGAAAGTAAAGAAAGCATCGCGACGATCACTCGCGTAAATTACAAATCCCCAAAAAATGCAAAATAAAATAAATCGCGACCATGGCCTCGCGTAAATTACATCCATGGAACAAATTACAAATATCATAGCGAAATATTTAATTAATAATAATCAGAGACCGACTAAAACCTAGCGGAAAACAAATAGAGAACGTTAGTGAAAAAAAAGTTAGGCGAAAATCAATGACAAATAATAAAGCAATTAATAATGAAAGAAAGAAAAGGCAATTGGGAAATTTATTATTTTATTAATTTTGAAAAAAATTATTTTTAATTTCTGAAAAAGAAATTTAATCTTAATTTTGAAAGAATGGTTTTTAGTAAAAATGTTTTAGTTTTAATTTTTTTTAAAAGGATTCAATTTAAATTTTTTTTAAAAAATAAGTTTTAGTTTTAATTTTTTATTATTATAAGAACAGAGTTTTAAAACAAGGTTTAACTAGCAAATATTTTTTAATTAAACTAACCATTTATTATGACATAATTACAATTTAAAGAAAATCAGAATAATAATAATAATAATAATAATAATAAGAAAAAAAAGGGAAAAATAAAAAATATAAAAAATAAAAGGGGAAAAGTAGGCTTCAGGCTGAAGCATTTCAATCTTTAGGTTTTTAGAAACCCCATCTTCTTCTTCATCACGGTGGCGGCGTCGTTGCAGCTCCTTTGAGCTTTGCTCCATTCTTGCATGGCCGGAAACGATTTCTCTCCTTCTTCTTTGGTTTGTTCCACCTGAAAACAACAGAAAAACTTTGTTATTGACAAAAAGAACTGCTCACCTCGTTCGGGGTTCGAAGCGATTCGCGGTGGTTTTGCGCCGTTTGGTGGATTTGCTGACACTTTCCTCTTCTGATAAGTCGTGAGAACGACCGCCGTTTTTTCCTTTTGTGTGCTCTCCCCTTTTTCTCAAATGCAACTCATGTTTATATAGGTAACAAATTAGGGTTAACTCTAACCTAATGCCCACTTTAAAGCCCAACTTAAAGAATTAGTCAAAACTAAAACAAACTTAAAACCCTATTTATTTACTAAACATTAAAAATATTATAAAAATAATAAAATCTTTTCTAATATTTTTAATTTTATAATTTTTGGATGTTTTTATGAATAATATGAAAAAAAGTGAAAAAATAATATTTTTTAAAAAATAATTTAAATAAAATACGAAAATAATAATTAAATAATAAAAAAAACTATTTTTGTTATTTTATTTTTATGAAAATAGAAAACTTAGAATAAAAATAAAAGAAAAACAAAAAGTGAAGAAGGTGGGATTCAAACTCTCGACCTCTCACACTCACAACTACTTACACACGGTCTCTTGCCAATTGTGCCATTTTATTCATTTGAAATAAAGTGGCTCTAGAAACTATGTAAGGTAGGACAAATTTGGGGTGCAACAATAATGATAAAAGATTGTTTGCGCACATAACAGATAAGGCCCTACAAAAATAAAGACCACTATGTTCCGGGCAGAACATAGGGCGATACATTAATCTAAACAAAGCAATTATTCTTCATAGGTCACAGAGATGAATTCCTCCATAGTCCAATTCTTCAAAACCTGGCCAACAACACATGGCTTGATCCACGCATCCATGTCGCAGTCGCTGTCTCCTTCTTCGTCAGATACGACATTGATTCTTTCGAATATCATCCCACCACTGGTGAACTGAACATGTCCTTTGTCACGTGGAGCGTCTTGTGAAGAAGATGCATACGGGCTGTATCCTAATCCAAACTTATCTTGTTTGTTGGGGACGCTTACCACCTTCCCCCATCCTTGTGCTGCCCCAGATTCTACTACGGCTTTGGCTTCCTTGTATGATGACATGGCAACTTCTGGAGTTTTGACCTCCATCGGCGCCTTTTCCTTGATTTGAACAGTTTCAAAGGCCTGACACAATGTTTCATGAATTTCACCATCTACCTCCACATACTTGAATGAGGACAGATGGCTTACCATGATGTCTTCTTCTCCACAAACAGTCACAACATTCCCACCCACCATGTACTTCAACTTCTGGTGCAACGTCGATGTCACCGCTCCTGCTGAGTGTATCCAAGGCCGATCCAGAAGGCAGCTATAGGCAGGATGGATATCCATGATATAAAAAACTGCTTCAAACACCTCCGGGCCTACTTGGATAGGCAGAGTATCTCCCCAAAAACAGATCTTCGGGTCCCATCAAAGGCTCACATAATCAAATCACTAGGCGTATAATAAAGACCCTGATGATCTATCTTCATCAGTGCTTTCTTTGGCAACACATTCAAGGAAGACCCTGTATCAACAAGGACGTGCGACATCACTGTTCCTCGGCACTTAAGTGAAATATGCAAAGCCAAGTTGTGGTTTCTTCCTTTCGGTGTCAAATCACGATCAGTGAATCCCAACCCGTTACCTGCATTGACATGGGCCACCACTCCTTCCAACTGATTCACGGATATCTCTTGAGGTGCATAAGCATTATTCAAAACCCTGAGCAAAGCATTCCTGTGAGCTTCAGAACATAACAGCAACGACAAGATGGAAATTTTTGAAGGAGTCTGTTGCAAGTCATCCACAATTTTGTAGTCACTCTTCCTTATCAAACGCATGAATTCCTCGGCGTCCTTCAGCAAAGATTCCTTTTCTCTAGTCTGAGAACTTTCTTCAACCACTACTTTCCTTTTTCCTCTGTCGGTTCTGTCTGCGTTTACTTCAGGAGGTGCAAACACTCTTCCACTTCGAGTCGTTCCTTCGGTGCCTACCAAATTATCAATCGAGTCCAAGGGCGAATTCTTCAGTTCCTGCTTTTGACCATTGCAGTAGACCTCGGCCCCATAGTTCCAAGGGATTGCTTTAGGGCTCTCATAGGGTACAAGCCCTGCCTTTGTGAATACAATAGTTGGCCTTGCTGGAGGCGCGGAGATTGTGATTGTTTTGTACGGGATAGAGATGGTGGCCACCTCGTCCTTATCTTTAATGACTACCTCTTCCATATTCTTCTCACAGATTCTATCAAATTGCAATAGGCCCTCATCCATCATGCGTTGTATATGGTTCTTCAGATTCTGACATCCTTCGGTACAAATCAAACAGTTGTCACAATCCTCTCTACAGCTCGGGAACACCCCTCCTTCTAACAGCTTGCTCTTCACAAAACCTAATGGCGTCTTTAGATTCTCCACATTGGACACCAAGTTCAGGCCTTCTTCACTGACAATAGCATTCACTCCACCACCCCTACCATGGTTAGGCATGGGGTTTTGATCCACATTTGGAGCATCTTGATTGAAGTTGATAGCCTTACTATCAACAAGGTCTTGTACTTTGTGTTTGAAAGATTTACAATTATCGATGTTGTGGCTAGGGGCACCAGAGTGGAATTCACACCTAGCGTTGGCGTCATATCCGGTAGGTGGTTGGCCAGTTAGAGGTGCCATTGTCGTTTTCTAGACCAACTGCAGCTAAATTAAGTGTTGTAATAACTGAGCGTAGGGCATCGGTGGTGTGTCAAAATGCGTATCCATCATCCTTCTCCGATCTTGGAACTGTCTCGGTGCATAATTCTGTTGTTGAGGTCGTTGTTGTTATTGTTGCTGACGTGGTTGTTGTTGAGGTTGTACTGCCGGGATGGCAATACTAGCTACTTGTGGAGGTTGCTGATAATACGGTCACTGTTGACGCTGATTCAGATATCTATTTCGGTTGTTAAAGCCGGACACTGCATTTGTCTCGTTATCTCTCTTCTTCGCACCAAAAATCTTCCTTCCACCTCCAGGTGAGGTCCCCTCTCCCATTTGTATCTTTCCCATTTTAATACCGTTTTGAACCCTCTCACCGGTAATAATCAGGTCCGAAAAGCTCCCAGACATGCTAGTCACTAACTTATCATAGTAAATTCCTGGTAATGTGGCCACAAACAGATCAATTAGTTCTCTCTCCACCATGGGAGGTTGAACCCTGGCAGCAAGCTCTCTCCATCTTTGTGCATATTCTTTAAAGCATTCGTTACTTCTCTGCAATAAATTCTGAAGTTGCACTCGGTTTGGCGCTAAATCACTGTTGTATTGGTAGTGTTTAACGAAAGCTTCTCCCAGATCCTTCCAACTTCTGACATTAACTGGCTCTAAACCCATATACCATTCGAGATATGGTCCCGACAGACTATCTTGAAAGAAATGCATCAACAACTTCTCATCATCGGAGTATGCAGACATCTTTCGGAAATAGGAGCGAAGATGCACCCTTGGACACGTTGTTCCTTTGTATTTATCGAAATCTGGCACCTTGAACTTTGGAGGAATCCTGAGTCCAGGAATCAATCCTAGGTTCGACATATCCAGACCCATACTATTTTGGCTTTCAAGGCTTCTCATCTTTTCCTCAATCGCCTTGAATCTTCTATCAGCGTCGGGTTGCAATCCTACCCCAACATCTCCCTGAGAGAAAATATCTTCTTAATCATCTTGATCCCACTGGGGACCGTTGTTACCTTGTACAGGGCCCATTGGAACTGGGATGGGAATTCTAGTCGGGTTTCCTCCGCCCGGAGGGACAACCGTTGGGATAACGTCTGTTCGTGGCGTACTGTTTTCTGGAGGAGGTACAGCAGGGGTTCCACCATGTAAGACTCCACTTCCATCAACCCTTGACACCAGAGGTTGTACCAATGTCCTCAGTTGTTCTTGGCCGTTGGCTACGCCCCGCATCATGTCCATAAACTGCCCCATCCTCTCGCGAAATTCCTGAAGGTTGAGCTGAACTTGCTCCATAATCCTTTGTTGATTCCCCCTCGTAGAGTACCTGTGGAACGTCGGGTCTGCTATCCTGTGCACTAGAAATACATAGAGATAAGATTACCGGTCCCAAGAACACCTGCTATGCAAAATGATAAATGATGCGAAAGATGCAGAATGCAGAATGTTGCACCCTAATTTTTGACCTTAAGGTCCCACCTATTTTCGTTGTTTATTATTTGACTTCAATTTAATATTTATATTTTTGCGGCTAACCAATTCATGCAGCTGCAGTAACGTCAAGTGTAAATCCTTACTGTCAGGCGCTTCAAAGTACGACCTTTGGATTATTGGAAATCCTGGGTTTATTCCGTTAGTCATTTTCCTCATAGCGCTTCAAAAAGAGAAAGAAGGTTGTTCGTAGGTTTTCTTTGAGACTCAGTTTTGTGCAAATTGTTGGTGATGGACATAAGAAAATTTAAGATAACTCAATCTTAGATTCAAGCTTATTCAAGTCACTATAAATAAGATATTATGGACTCATTTAAATTGAAGAGATGAATTGCTAAAAAAGGGAGGGGGTCGAAGTTCATTTCAAGAAGTTCGCTAAGAAAAGAGATTTGTTTATGATGTAAGGCGAGTCATGGTGCCAAAGTCGAATTGTGTGTTTTTATTGGATTCTCAAAAACGGGATAACTTAAATTCGGGATTAAGATTCAAGCGGTGTTTCATTTTTTAAGCGAATAGCTAGACCAAGAACTAGGCATGTTAAGTTTTGAAGGAAGATCCATGTAGGCCCTAATGCAATGATTTATTTTTCCTTCGTACGAGTTTTCAAATTGCTCATTCAAGATGCACTCCTTTAAGCATGAAAATCAAGATTCAAAGCACGGAAGTGGGAGAATTGAAAAATTCACATTATGCAAAAGTTGAATTCATAAGATTAAAAGAAAGAAGTTTCATTTATTCCAAATGACAAAGACTGGTTTGTTGCAGAACGAAGGATCCATATACACTAGAGCACTATCATTATTCCAAGGATTTGGTTTCACTACTTGACATTGTCACAACACTTTAGTGATATAATTGTTGATTAATACAAGGATCAGACTTTATGCTACCACGGTATCTGTTAGTTTGTGATAGAACCATCATATTGCTTATGCAGAAGAGAAGTCCAAAACGCCACCTCTGACAGAACTGTTGAAACGTTTCTTCAGCATTGGTGACACACACCATGAGAGCATGCCTCCCTGAGATGTCAAAACCGCAACAAAACACATTCTCGAGCATGAAGCTTCTCCTGACCGGTTTCCTACATAGTGATAATACCGTAGTAAATATGAATGGACCAATAGGCGAAACCGCATATCTATTTTGAAGCCGGATCTCGCGCAAGAAAAACTGAGATAAGATCGGCGAATGCAAGTATTTCTTACCTCCTAAAGCAGACTATACTTCCTATGAAGTTACTTTCCGCTTAGTCAAAGGAGAACGCAAATTGACATTGACAACACGTCAAATGTATGTTGTTTTCGACCTGCCAATTCAAAACCAAAAGTTATGTGCTAAATCAAAGAGAAACAAGCAGCCCATTGATTTTTTGCCATAGCCTGTCTAAGGTAAATTCAAATAGGTTCATGGCTATTGCATTCAGCTCAAATACAACAATCGTTGCGAGTATGCAATGTGAGAGTCGCACTTACGAGGATAAAAAAACAGGAAATATCCAGAAACCAGGTTGTGATGATGAGAAGATTACCTTGAGACGAAGAGAAAGAAAGTGTTGCTCCTGTTTTACGCATCATGAATCCGCCTGCCCCTCATTATTGTTTTAGGTACCAAGCATCATTTGAAGGACTTTCCATTTTGTGAGCCATTTCATTTGGAGCTAATCTTTTAATAAAGCAAACCGAGTTCTTCATTATCCATCCAGGGCGTTCTATATGGACAGACTGAACCTTATGGCACATAACCTTTCTTCTGGGTCTGACACTATCTACAGAAAGGAGAAGTTGTTCCTGTCACGTCATGCGCAAGAATGCCAGCAGCTCCACGCACCTCTGATCTGGGACTAAACCTGCAGCGACAATACAAGGCCCTGTCAATCCTACAACTACAGCTGAATTAAAGGCTGCTGCATAATCCCCATGCTAATCACCACTCAAGATAAGAAAGCCACACAACAAGTGAAATCAACCAAATCAGGAAATTAAACCGGTCTGGATTCAAGAATTTGATCAAAAGGAGGGTATTCAAATGCAAAGGCATAAACTATTACTTTATATGACTGTTATTCAAATCCAAAGAAATTTATGCATATGTCTATAGCATAAAACAGAAACCACATCATACTTACAGTTCACATCACAATGTGGAATACATGACAAACTACACCACCATAAACTGACCAAGTTTATTCTCAATTATGCATATAGTCTAATCCCTTTTTCATTCACAGTGCCTAATTCAAATTCTGTAATGTGTAAGGAGCAGAAGTACCACCTAGTCCTTTTGTATCAGAGTTGAGTATGCGACAACTATTCTTGGACCAACACGATTCGCAAGACCTCTGTGTTCTACGCTCTTAAACCTGTCATTTGTTATTAGCTTCAATTCAAACAAACACATGGTTAATACTGACGCAAGGAAACTCCATTCACTTCACTTGTGTAAGAGACTGAACAATGTATATTGAAACTACAAGTCCAGACCTGTGGATTCCCACTACGTCAAGCAACAGCCAAGGGCGTGTCGTTAGCTAGGAAGCCTGTGATAACTGATGACTCCAACAATTTTGATCCTTCTCTACCTGAGAAGCTTCTTATCAATATTCCTCCATTATTTTTGTTTAGCACAAGCCCCTTTTCGCAGTCTGCTTCGACCAATTAGCACAGGAAAGGATAACCAAGACGAGAACAACGACATGCACAAGTGCGTTACCCCTACACCATCATCGAAGCACATGAAAAGGAAAAGATGTTCAGATACATATCAGTTTGAAGAAAATCAAAGAAGTAGAGATTGAATTGGAAAAGAAAAACATACCCTGCGTTCAACTTGTGCACACAGAACACTTGCAGTTGCTGCCCTTCATCACCAACTTCATTTTCATGGAAGCCCTCACCAGAGTGTACCAGATGTGAGCTCATTCTCTCTTCTGGGCTACTAATTCCCCTGGCCCAAAATCTCCTGCTTTCTACACCTGCCAAAACATAACGATTGGATTAGTAAATCGATTGAAGAATATACCCTATTCAAAAATTGAGATCCTATCCAGATCCTATCAGATTCCTTAGCATCCGTGAAAGATTCTTCAACTCAAATCACACAATTTGATTTTCATCAACAACATTAAACACAATCATACGAAAAAGGAAGGTTTTTGAATCCTGTCCAACATGAAAACGACAGGTCTTAATACCAATCAATCAGAAATTCAATTAGTGTTTTAAGGATCCTAAACCCCAACTCGCCTATATAAGAAGGATTTCAAAATCAAAGGAGAACTCATCTTTAAATCAAAGTAAGAGAAGAACTCATATGCGGTTTCGCCGAAGCTTCTGAAGCTCAACGTCTCCGAAGCTAGCCGCCGTCACCAGAATCACGCTCCATACGCTGATTCGTCGCCGGTAAAACTCCCTGTTTCCTCTTTGTACTGTTGATTGGTTGACGTTCTAATCTTTGTTTCAGGTATCACGTAGCTAGCGATCAAGAGAGAGAATGGGATCGGTGAGAGAGACCGAGTGAATAAGATTGGCTCCGCTAGGGTTTTTCGTCGTTTGCATTTGTTTTCTGTGTGCTTCTGTTTGTTTCAGTTGTGTTGTAACTTGATAAATTATATGCCTGCACGACCACGGTAGTACAGTGGTCCCTCACTGTTATCACCACATGATTCACCTTTTTTCTGATCACACGGACCACACCGCATGCCCATGGTAAATCAACGCGTCACATAACACTAGATCTGCATCTTAATTCTAATTAACGTTTAACTATTTTCTTTTAAAATTATAATCTGTTTTTTAACCTTAATATTAAATTAACCAAATCTTTTAAATAATGAATAATAACATCTTTTATAATAAACTTGTTTTAATTAATTAATCCAGATTTTTCTAATTTAATTATTAATACACCCTTTAATGAGTTATTTGTTAAATAAACCAATTTAATCACCCTTTTCTTTTTTAATAAAACTACTTTTTCTTAATAAAATTAATCCTTTTTTAATCAACTTATTAGAATTTTATAATATAGTTAATCACCCAAAACTCAATTGCCATTTGTCTATAATTATTATTAAAACCAATCTAGTTTTTTTAGAATAATAAGAACAATCCTTTTATATAATCAATGATTAACTCCTAAAATAATCTTGGCTTTTATAAATAACTACTTTTTTTGAGATAAAAATTTAAAACCATTTAACTTATATTTATTAAATAATATAAACTACTCACTCATTAAAATCAGTTTCGCCTAAAAATAATGAACCAACATCGTCGCTTAAAATCAATCGTGTACGCCTCGCTCCGGTCCGTTCACACACTCACATTCACAATTCACACACTTAGCGCTTTCACGCGTGTGTATGCTTACTTATTTGCCCTTTATTATTTCCGCAATTTATTTTACAAGCAATTTACATTATCGTATTTATATTCTCGCATCCATTCCATCCAAAGGAAAAACCTACACATGAGTCAACACTTGTGTGTAGTGCATCTCATTTGCATCATACTCCTGCTTGATCCTTGATCCCATTCAAGTCGATCTTCTAAGTTAGATTCTACCCCGTAGGAAGGACCCTTTTACAACTTAGAATAAACAAAACAACTCAATCCAAACAATATTCAAACATTAGAGCAAGATGTTAATCATCTTAAGCGAGATAGAACTTCCATCCCACATCAATACAATCAATATGTAGGGACTTTGCTTTAAGAGAGATAAAGGCGTACTTGTCGATAAATATCCGAGTACTAGAGCCCTTTGTTGCACCCCAAAATTTGCCCAACATTTCTTTACCTAGCTTATGTTTCATTTCATGCACATTAGCATTATCATTTGCATTTCATTGACATGTATGCAAGAGATCAAGAGGTATGATTACCAATTAAGGGCTACACAAGACTTTGAAGCTAGCTGAGAGGCTTATTCAGGTGTTCAAGGGTTGATATCCTTGTCAGAGAAGTTAAAAGATCCTCAGAGAGAGTGATTGAAGCCAAGAGGGTGTGTCTCCTAACTTGAGAGTTGTGGGAAGTCATCAGATGATTCTGAAGCCATGAAGTTAGACTTGAGGTCTTGAGAGAGCTCATGAGAAGTGTTGAAGATCACTTTCAGGCCTAGACAGGTCATTATGCAAGAATAAGAAGCCTCAGCCATGATTGGTGCAGCTAGGGTTTGACTGGGTCAACCCTAAGTCAACTGAGGATTTGAAGGAGGTTGAGACCTAATTCAAGAGCCATGTGATCATGGATTGATACATTGAGATGTTATAAGGATGATTCCAAGGTTAACTCATCATGATTGAAGAGTTTGAGAAGTTTCAGGCTAGGGTTTCTAAGACTTGACAGTGTAAAATCCCCTAGTTTGACCCCTGACTTCAAGACTATTTAACTAAAGATATGATTGTCATCTCATCTTGACCCCAACATGATTGTTGTAGGGCATGATCTTAGCTTAAATTTGAGTACTAGAAGTCCTTTATAGGGTTTATAGAACTCAATTTATGAGCCAGACAAGTTACAAGTCATCTGAGGCATGTGAATTTGGAGCTTGAAAGTTACCCAAATTGCATGACCCTTTTGCCCTAGAAGGATGATTCCTATGAACTTTTGGTCAACATGAATGTTGTTCCTTATTCTCTTATATTTCCATAGAGTACTAGAAGTCCTTGATAGTATTTGTAGAACTCAAGTTATGGCTTTGACAAGTCAAGGGTATTTTGGGTATTTGGACATTACAGGTCATTTTGAATCATAAGTCAATTTCACCATCTTGCAAGCCTCAAATGGATTTTTTTTTCAACTTGAAAGTTGTTCAAAATGATGTTTAACTTCAACCATGCATAAAGGAGACATTGAAATGGCTCAAGGAAGGATGTGGTTTAAGAAAATTTTGAAAAGGAAAGATTAAAAAGGCAAAAAATTCAAAAAAATTGATTTGTGTCCAAACAAGGCAAAATTATAGGTCAATTTGATTGGAAAATACATTTTGGAAACAATGGCAATATTACATTTTTGGTTTGAGGTCAAATTCATGCACTTCCATTTTGTTACTTCATGATGAAGTAACATATCAAACTTGGATCATTAGATTGCAAACAAGGGAATAATCACCACCAATCAATTCAATATCTCATGAGATGATGATTGCAAGCAAATTCAGGCCAGAACAGAGCAAATACACGACTGTTGCACATGGTATTTTGAAGGAGAAATTGAAAATGAAAATCTCATATGGAAGGTTACAGAAGGTTCTGGATGATTCCTTTAGCTTCTATATAACCATTAGAGTGTGTTCAGCAAGCTTTTTGGAGAAGATTGATGCTGGTTGCAGAGAGAGCAAGTGAAAAATCATAGGTGAAAACAGAAATCGTATTTGGTGTTTGAAGGAAAATCAAGCCAAATCAAGGTGTGCATTAGCTTTAGAGGAAGATTTGGAGTGAGTCTGGATCATATTGAAGGCTGAATCGAGCAAGGAGTGTGACTGTTCTTCATCTGAAACCAGGTTGGTACAAATCAACTTCTTGCATAATTTATAGGGAGATATGTAGAAACCTTCATGTGTTTAGGATCATAGTATGATATAGATGAATTCTAGGTCAAGAAACTGATGGATAGAGACAATGCTAGGTGTTGTGCAATTTCTATTGAGATGGATTTCTCACGATTCTTGGAGTGTTATTCATGTTTGGATAGTGGAATGTGATCTCTGATGAGTGTAGTTTCCATTAGTGCCATTAGTTTTAAGAAAGAGGAGAATCAAGATTTGAGTGATTTCTGAAACTTTGATCGGATTTTAAGCTAGAGGATGATTGAGAGAATTTGGAGATTGGATTTGGATTCAGTGAGAAAAATGGAGTGAGTTAGAGTGTTTGATTGCAAGAATTGATGATCTGTGGTATATACCCCGCCGGAGAAGACGGTGGCGCTGCAGCTCAGGCCACCGTCTGAGTTCTCCCTCCATATAATTTGAATTTTGGGGACGAAGCATGTGAGACGTTGGATAGCATCTTGACTTTGACTCAAACCACGTTTGCACGGCCACGATTTGGTGAAAAGTCTGAAGACTTGCTTGAGATGAAACGCAACGTTTCATTAATTGAAACGTTTTAGGCTTAAGGATTCAGATGCTAATCACACCCTACTTTTGGCCCAGCTCGTGAAATACACATTGTTGGATTGCTATTTGATACGCAGGATTTATTAATTTCTTGTATTTTCTTTATTTTTTGTTATTTCATATAGTTTAAGAATAATTCATAATAAAATAGAAAAATTAGTCAATTTGATCCATGTTTTTTTTCCCTGACTCATGAGTGAGTCTAGAAATTTAAGCAATTAAAAGATTAGGAATTCATGCATTTTTTTTATTTTAATTGCATTTTTTGTACTTTTATTTGATAATAATTCGTAATGGTTGATACCTTGGCTGATGGATTTTTGTGTGATCATTTGATGATGATTTTTGGACTGATTTTTTGTGTGTAGCTAGTTTAGATGTGCATTATCCTCTAGTAATTTTCTCACATTTTTGTGAAGAAGTTTAGGGCTGTTTTTTGTATTGGACTTTAGGTGCTCTAGTTTTAGGGTTTAACCTTAGTACCCCATAGTTTAGGATTTATTTCTAGGTCTTATTTGATGATTTGATCTCTGGATTTTGCATGGTAGAGTCATGATTGACTTAGGTTCCCATAGATATTTTTGTAGGATTTTACAATTGGTTTTTAGTATTTTAGTTAGGATTAACTTTAGTACTAGGTTTTAGGTGATCCTAACTTGCTAACTCAACTAGAATGATTTCTTTAGTTCCCTTAGATTAGGGTTTTGCTTCTCTTGCTCTTGGATGATGATGAAGACATGTGTGGGCTGCTGTGGAATGCATGGTGGAGCTTGGACTTGAAGTTTGCTCTTCCTTTGGTGTAGTTTGTTTAGGGTTAAGAATTAGGGTTTTAGGGAGATCTCTTAGAATATATTTTCTTCCTTCATGAAACATGGAAGATGTTGATTACTTCCATTCCTCCCTATGATGTAAGGTCGCATTGTGAAGGCCGCATCCCTCCTTTGGTAGGATGAGTGGCTCCTTATAAATTGGTAGAACCTTTGAGGGTTCCTTTCCTTGATGGTGGAGTGCTTAGAGGTCACCTTTGGTCTTCACTTTGCTTTCCCCTATCCCCACCTTGCTCTGGTTAGATGAATTTTTCTCCCTTGCTAGAGGATGGAGTTCCTTGCTAGAAGATTGAAGATACTAGAAGTTGCACTTCTCCTGTGTTTAAAGACTGTCTCTGGAGCTGAAGCTTGAAGATCAAGAAGAACAAGTTGACACCTGTGTGAAGGAGATCAAATAGAGAGCTGAAGCTTGAAGATGGAGTACCTTTCATTCTCTTGAAGAGGATAGACCTGAAGAACAGTTACAGACTGAGGACTGAACTGCTGTCAGAAGATTGCTTTGCTGTGAAGCTGTGGAAGCTGTTGATCTGCTTTCTTTCCTATCTGTTTGCTTTTTGTGCAATTGTATTGATGTGACTTGTTTGATTTGCTTGATGCATTAGAATAAGTTCATATTTAGATTGTGTTAAGCTAGGAGCATGATTGCATTAGAGGTTGAGTTGCTCCCTCTGCTTGTATTTTTACTGTATGGCTTTGCTTGCAGGTATTCGGTAGAGCCCAGCTCCCTTGCCTATGTGGTTTGTGATTTGCTTGATGGCATTTTATTTATTCTGTATGATTGCAGTTATTCATATCTAGCTTGAGGTTGAGACGAGCTTGTGGAGGCTGATGCCCCACACACATTTCCTCCCTCACTTGCATTGCATGCATTTTACAGTCGTTTATTGTTTACTGTTTAAGCTGATGCTTTATCTGTTTCTGTTTATCATTGACGTGATCCCCTAGGAATCTCACTTCCTTTGATAAGGAAGTGATGATTAGAACTTTATGTTGAAACCTATGCATGATAACTTCTAGGAGATCCCTGTTTCAAACCTCAACCATAGGATGAATCCTTGGCATGACAACATTAGGACTTGATAGTCTCCCCGTAGTTGTCCCTCTCTCTTCTCACCTTGAAACAACAGTAAAAAACATAATAAAGGCAAGTTAGTATAAGCGCGATATGAGCCTTAAGCTACCTGGGTAATGATAATTGAGCGGCCTCCTCTCGATCGTCTAGAATGTTTAGTATACGTCCTTTGGACGATATGCGACGCATTCGTTCCCAGGTCATAGTCTCTAGTGCTGTACAAACTATAGACAACATAAAAAACAGTTCTTCCGTAAAAGACAGAAAACAAACTTCAAACCTTTTTGCCCCGTGGGCCCGTAATTCAAAGGAAGCTTTTCTGAAGAAAAGAGTGTCGTTAACTCTCAGTTCTACCGCAAACGGTAACGCCTAAGTCTCCAAGGGTCGAGCTACGTACGCCAAACTGCTGGAACTGTTTGTTAACCCTACTCGAAAAAACAGATGAATCTGAATTCCCGTAATCCGTATTATCCCGAACTACGTAAGCTCTGATCTCTCATACCTGTTGAGAGTACGTAGGCACAATACTGACGTATTGGCGAGCCACCTTCCCCGTTACCCGTAGTTAGCCGAACTACGTTGACTCTGATTTCTCATTCTCTGATGAGAATACGTAGGCATAAAGTGCGACGCTTTGCCGAGTCATTTTCTTTTTTTTTAAGCCAGCCTTGATAGGTAGATAGATAAAATAAAACCGTCAGATAAACACAACAAGCGTGGGTCCCATCGAGTACGATGGACGTGAGGGTGCTAATACCTTCCCCTTGCGTAACCGACTCCCGAACCCAGACAATGGTTGCGATGACCTTGTCTTATACCTTTTCGTCAGGTTTTTCCAATCGTTTCCTTTCCTGTTCTGAGGGATAAATAACGAAAGGTGGCGACTCTTCTGTTTTGCCGGCACCTTATTTTCGCGGTAGCGACACCCTTCTCTTAAGACGATGCAAAGACTATTTTCCTACGATTTGTGGCGGTTAAATCTCTCTTAAAATGACAACTCGTCTTTTCTCCTAAACACAATCAACCAACCACCCTAAACCCGTAGGAACTTTGACCACAGTCAAAGAACTCCTCAAACCCTTTAGGAGAACTACAAATACTCTGATTCCACTCCCATAAGGATATGTAGGCATAAGATGCGATATCTTATCGAGTATACTTAGAAATAAACCCCTAGGTCTTTCAACCATTAAGCAGATAAACACTTAGAAATAAACAATATAAAACAAAAGGTTCCTGTAGAGTACTACAGAAACTTAGGATGCTAGCACCTTCCATAAGTTTAACCAACCCCTGAACCTAAAACTCTCTAGCTTGCATTTGCATTGCATTGCGGGAATTTCGATCTTTATCCCTTCCTTTGGACAAATCAAAAGTTCTGTTGCAAATGAATAAGATTCAAACTAATCAATAGTTTGGTATCCAAATTTCACCGCGACACAGACATGTAAATATGTTTCAGGGAAATTTCCCCCCTCGATTCTAGTTCCCTAAAGAAGAAGTTACCATGAAAAATCCCACAGACAAGTGAGCAGAATAACAACTCCTCGTATAATAACAAGCCAATCCATAGTGCACATACATCAGTTGAGTACAAAATAGAGATGACCTCAATCAATAAGCATGATGATGGTCGATATGTAAGAAGAACAACAAGATACAAAGAAAGATAAGGACAGTCAAGCTGGACGGCGAGTCCGGAAATCCACAAGCAGCTTTATCGTCTCGGGATGACCAGGTCTGGCAAGTAGACCCTGAATGAGTTGCTCTCGCCGGCTGATGGTGAGCTGTAGATTATCAACGTGCTCTTCCCAGGCTTCTTTTCCAAAGCATGCCTCAAGTCTGCTTCTCTTGGTATCGGCCCTCAACCTACACTCCTTCAGGTCTGCGATAGCTTGGTTCAATTTATGCTCGCTACGATATCTGAGAGCTTCTTCCGCTGAGATCTTCTCGTCTTTTGCTCTGAGTTGACTCTTCAACTCGGTGACCTGTTGCTTCAGCTTATCCTCTCGCTCCTTGTTGTTAGTGAGCGTGGCGTTCCATACTGATTCAAACTTGGAGATCCTTGAGTAAGCCTTTTTCAACTCTTCCTTCTTAGTGGCAAGCACACTATAGACATCATGCAAATCTCGGACTGCGCGTTCTCTGTCACCAGTCTCCTTTGTCAGGTCCGTACCTAGCTTGTTAACAAGTTCAGTCTGTCTTTTGAAGGCATGAACGACATCAATCTTCTCACTTCGGATTTGGACGACTTCTTTCTCTAATTCTTTTTTTGCTCTCTTCATCTCTTCTTTTTCACGCAACAGTTGGTTGTACTTCGGAATATCCACGGTAGTAGGTTCTTCAGGCATGACGGGGTACAAGGGTGCAACTGAGGGAAATGGCATTAGAGACTTGGCTGCTCTATCCTTGATCCAAACCACGTAGGGGTCATAAGCTCGATTGTTGCTCTTTCCTAACATTTCCTTACATCGTCTATGAATGTTACTCCATGCATACTCCATTCTAACCAAAGTATCGGCTTCTAGCAATCCGGTGAGATACAGAGATTCCTGTATCTCTTCTTCCTTAGGAGGAATCTTCAAAGCGTATCCAATTTGTCTGATCAACAGAGAGGGATTGTAGTTAATACAACCTTTCCTTCCGACCAACGGGACGTTCGGAAAACCGCTGCAACTTTATATGATTTCGGTGCCAAGTATGTCGTGATCAAACCATACGATGTTTTCTGCAGATAAACCCATCAACCTGGCAGATAAATCTGAGGTGCTAATAGTAGCAACAAACGGACTTTTCTTCGGAAGATGACTGAAAAACCACCTATACAGCAAGGGTACACAACAAGACACATTTTTACCTCTTCGGTTTTCATTCTTGTAATGGATGGAATGGTAAACATCTCCTAAAAATGTTGGCACTGGATTCCCTGAAGCAAGGATATAGAAAGCGTCTGCATCCACAAAGTCAGGAAAGTTGGGAAACAGAATGATACCATATATGCACAGAGCGAGAATGGCATTGAACGCAATCCAACAACCGTCTTTGGCGAGCTGTAAAGCCTTGTCAACTAGAAAAGGTAGAGGAAACCCATATGTCCCATTTAGCTTGGTCAATCTTCCTGAGAACGCTGAAGCAGCAAGATGAACAATTACAGCAAGTTTAACTAGATCAGGCTCGGTATCAACATGGTAAAAAGGCATCTGATCCAATACTGTAACCCCTAGTAACACAACATACTCTTCCATTGTCGGCGCCAGAACATAGTTAGGAAAGATAAAACATCTCAACTGAGGGTCGTAAAACTGGAACAGAGCATATAAGCCATTCAACTCGAACACTGAAGGCTTGCACACCAAACTGAGTAACTTCCCATAGGATTCCTTGAACTCTGCTTTCACCTTCTGATCTGCTAAAGCAACCAAACTCAACAAAGAACTGATGTCAGGAGAAGGGAGCTTGTAGGCAACTGTCTTCTTCAAGGTATCCATGTCAGAAAAGGAACAAAGATCACTAGAATCGGGGAGGAAAAATACACCTGCAACATAGATACATGTTAATGATATGCAAATGAAAATGCAAGATGCATATGCAACAGGGGATCAAGATTGATATGCTGTAGTTTGAGATGACTGGCGCTTCGCTTTAGTCATAACCACACACTGACATTAGGAACCCTCGACATCAAGAACATAAATCCAAACTGTAAAGAACCAGGTAGTCTGAAGGCTAGAGTTTCCTGCACCCCCATCCCTCTCACAGGTAAGGACTTATCCACTGACAATGTTTGGCATCCTATGCGTTCATTAGCGTCACAGACTTTCTAGAAATGATGATACGTTCACCATTTTTGGTTTGGCATCATCATCTCTTGAAGAGGCCTCACTTAGCTGACTCACAAGTGATCGGTTCCCAGAGTCGACAATCCTCAGATCCAAAATCCCTTCAAGCCCAAAGGGCCAGAAAGAAAATCGTCAAAGAGAATCTCGTCTGAGCGCGAATTTCATGGCTAGCTGGTGCATGTAAAGCATACAGACTCACCACTACTTTCCACTTCTAATGCTATGTCTATACTCAAGCCTGGGTCTGGCTTATCTCTCAACAGTATAATCCCTCCCCACAGCATAACAATAATGATATATGATGCGACAAATAAAATGCGGAAAGCAAATAAAGATAAAGCACATATGTACACACCCCAAAAATAAGCAAACAAACGCTAGGATTGACTCGCATATGGGATATTTCTGTCCCCAACAGAGTCGCCAGCTGGCGCATCTGCGAAAATCGAAGGCCGTAAATGACAGAAGAGTCGCCACCGTGCGTTATTTATCCCAAGAGAGGGAAAGGAAATGCTCAGAGAAAACCTAACGAAAAGAGGGATAAGATCGGTCATCGCAACCAAATCTCGGGTTCGGGAGTCGGTTACGCAAGGGAAAGGTATTAGCACCCCTCACATCCGTCGTACTTGAAGGGATCCACGCTTGTTGTCTATCTAAAAGGGTGTTTGAAACTATCTAGCTAAAGGCTTGAGGACTAAAAGAAAAAAGAAATGACTCGGCAAAGCAACGACGCTTTGTGCCTACATATCTCATCTGGAATGAGAAGTCAGAGTCAACGTAGTTCGACTAACTACGGATGAAGGGGGGAAGGTTGCTCGCCAAGACATCGCGTCTTGTGCCTACGTACTTTCATCTGGTATGAAAGATCAGAGCAAGCGTAGTTCGAGTTAATGGGGAACACAGGTTTGTTCAACTGTTTTTAAACGAGTACCGTTAACAAGTAATTCTAGCAGTTGATGTATGCAGCTCGAGCATGGGAGACTTAGGCGTTACCGTTTGTGGTAGAACTAAAATTTAACAACACTCTTGTTATGAAAATGATTTTCCTTGATTAAGAACCCCAAAGGGTGAAAAAGGTTTGAAGTTTTTTTGGTGTTTTTTAGAGGAGAAGTGTTTTTGAATTGGTTTGCAATTCATATCGCACAAGAGACTATAACTTAGGAGTGATTGCGTCGCATATCACCCAAAGGGTGATATACTAAACAATCAAGCCATTGAAAGGAAACCCTTCAACAAGCATTTCCCAAGTAGCTTAAGGCTCGTAACGTACAATATTCATTAACCTTTATTAGATGTTTTGGATTATTTAGGAGATGAGAAAAGAAAGACACAAACTAAAGGGAAATTGGACCCTAAATTTGTCATGCATAATGCTCCTAAAGTTGGGATGAAAGGGGAATGAAACTATCCTAATGTTGTTATACATGGTTAAGATCCTAATGTCTATCATAACCTCTCTTGAACAGGAGAGATTAGAGGTCCTAAGGGAAAAGAGACAACAAAGGAAACAAGAACAACATAAACAATGTAAGAATGTAAACATGGAATAAGGGAGGAAATTGGTGTGGGGCAGAGACCTCCACAAGCTCATCTCAACCTCAAACAACAATATGAAATATGCAAGAGAAGAAATGACAAGAAAATGCACCAAAGGAAACACACAAGTGCACTAAGATGGGATGAAATGGCCTAAACCAAGCAACATCAACCATAAGGCACAAAACCAAACACAAATGAAAGATAAACAAAATCTAAAACAAAGTGAGGATGGGAGATCATGTGAGGACAGAAAGGAACTCACAATAGACACTCAACCATGAGCATCATAAGCAAAATACAAAGAAGCACAAAGAAATCACCAAGAAAAAGTCCTCAAGGATTCCATCATTTTAGGTATGCTTCAAGTACCTCCAAAGGAGGGACCAAGCCACCTTAAATGACACTCCTAGGTCATTGGAAATCAAGGGACATAAGCCAAAAGCTCTCAAAAGCCAAAGCAAAACAAAGCACAAAGGAGTGCAAGTCAATTCCCAAAGGGAAGCACACATGTTTCACAAAGAAACCCTAATTGAAAGCTCAAAAGTAAGCAACCAAAAGAACAAGCTAAACACAATATAATGACCTAAAAATGAACAAGCATCAAGGAGGTGTGAACAGCGCGCCTATACCAAGCCCAACAGAAAAAAACAAAACAAAATAAATCTGGTGGCTTGTGTGTGATGAGGTCAAACAAGGACCATCATGGAACTCAATCAGCATCGTGTGATCATCCAGTAATCCAATCATGTGGTTGTGCATGTGACAACTCATTTAATGAATATTTAAAAGTAAACAATGTGCTTCAAGTCAAAGAGAGACTATCATGAGTCTTAATCATAACCATCCAAACGAAAAGTAAACAAATCAGACGCATGAAACAGAGACACCTAAGCATCTTCAACCTCAAAACTTGGAGGGAAGAGAAGGTGGTCGGACTGCAACTCCGGTCACCCCTACCAACGCTCCCGCCACCGCACGGACAATAACACCAACACAGTTTCATCATTTCTCCACCATTTTGCACATTTTTTGTATCAAAATTCATCTACATCTCGTGAGGAAGAAGAAAACGAGCAAAAACAAAAATGTTCACAAATGGAAACCAAAACATACCAGAATCCATCTACATGTCAAGAGGTTCAATAATATGCAAAAATGGTACGAAATAGATGCTTGAATAGAGAGAAAAAATGAAAAGTTAGTAACCTAAAACAGAGCTTCTACACAGCTCAGTGTGCTATCAAAGCTTGCAATAAAATGCCCAAAAACGTTCTAATCAACTCAAGGAATGTTTTTGGATACTTAGTTTTGGTTGAAACTCAAAGAAACTCAGAAAACGATTTTCACTCTCACTCTCACTTTTTTCAAACTGTTCTTGCTCTCCCTCTCACCAAATTCACCTCTGAGGACTTGGAAATGTTCCTAAGCTTCAGTATGTTGGATCCAGATCAAGAGGAGGCCCAATGACAGCTCCTTAAGCCCAAACCAAATTTCACTTTTTCAAACTTTTCCCACTTGAAAGGTACACGAATTTGTACTTGCCCAGCTGTAAAGATGGCATGGCTGACTTGCATAATGTCAATGCTGATCCAAGGGCTGAGGATTGCCCTTTGGTTTGGTATTATGGTGTGTTTTTGAGATGTTACTTATCATTAAAGAAAGTGTTAAAATGGCCATTAATTTGAGTTCAAAATCCATATCCAAGATTGGCATTTTATTTGGAATGTCATTTGTACTCAAAAAATGCACAAAGTTGATCCAAAATGTCTTCTCATGAATTAATTATGAATTTCCCTTTTTAAAGCCTTTTTCATGGAAATTTCATTGGGGATTCTTCAATCCAAGCCAAATCTTTGATACCTTGATGTTTGAAAATGCAAATGACCCTATTTGGGGCAAGTTTGATGTTGGAAAGATTTTCATTTGAAGTGTGCAAAGTGGTGAAATGGACCTATTATGAAAATGACCTGTAATCTTGCTTTCCCAAAATACCCCTGTCTTGCAAGCCTCATAACTTGAGTTCTACAAATAAGATGAAGGACTTATAGTACTCTTTAGAAAGATAATACCATGCCCTACAACTTTCATGTTGGCCAAAAGTTGAGGAGAAACATTCGTATAGGTCAAAAATGGCTTGGAAGTTGGTTGACTTTTGTTGACCAAAATCACATCCCTCTGATGACCTGTAACTTGTCTGGATCATAACTTGAGTTCCATAAATCCAATCAAGGACTTCTAGTACTCGAATTAAAGCTACGAACATGCCCTACAAGTTCCATGTTGGTCAAAAGTTGAGATGAAACTTGTATCTTGAGATAGGTGGTCTTGAAGTCAGGCACTAAACATGGGGATTTTACCCTGAGAACCCTAATTCAGTCAGTCCTCATACTCTTACTTCTTGATAAATTGATCTTGAAATGATATCCCATGTACCTTAAAACAAAATTCCTTGACCATAAAGACTTGGAATTGAGTCTTAATCTCCTTTAATCTCACAATTGCCTTAGGGTCGACCAGATGAAAAAACTAACTGCACCAACTTCAACTGTAACTTTCCACACTTGTCATAAACACTTGAATGAACTTCACAATGACTCTCAAGGACTCCAATGAGCTTAAATGAAAATCTCCCCTCATGAACATGGGCTTGGGATCCTCAGGTGACCTTCAAATGGCCTCCTAGGCAGGAGGTGAACCACATACACTTATCTGCTTATCCAAAGGGCTTTGCCTTGTCTCTGATGATGATAACCTTCTTGTTGACTTGAATACAACCTCTTGATTAGGTTTATAACCTTTGGCACTTCCCTCTTGCTGCACACATATATCTTGATCCCCTGTAAAAAAAATGCAAAATGCTATGCAATGCAATATGCTAGAACAAATGAAACATAAACCAAGTAAAGAAAAGGTTGGGAAAACTTTGGGGTACAACAGCTGCCCCTAGTCGCTTTCGCGAAAATAAGGTACCGGCACAACAGAAGAGTCGCCACCTTTCGTTATTTATCCCTCGGAACGGGAAAGGAAACGATCGGAAAAACCTGACGAAAAGGGTATAAGACAAGGTCGTCGCAACCGTTGTCTGGGTTCGAGAGTCAGTTACGCAAGGGGAAGGTATTATCACCCCTCACGTCCGTCGTACTCGACGGGATCCACGCTTGCTTGGTTTGTCTATGGGTGAAAAACAATCTATCTACGGATGCTAGATCTAAACGGAAAGAAATTGACTCGATAGAGCGTCGCACTCTATGCCTACGTATTCTCATCAGAGAATGAGAAATCAGAGTCTACGTAGTTCGGGAAACTACGAGTTATGGGGAAGGTGGCTCGCCAATACATCAGTATTGTGCCTACGTGCTCTCAACAGGTATGAGAGATCAGAGCTTGACATAGTTCAGGCTAACTACGGCTTAAACAGAGGTGTTCTCGGTCACACGGGGGTGAGAGATTAAGTTGACGATACTAGCGTACGCATTCTAGCAGTTAGGTGGACGCTGCTCGACCATTGGAGACTTAGGCGTACCTGTTTGCGGTAGAACGGACGTAGTATGTCGGGTTTCGAGGTATGGGAACCTACGGGAACTAGAACTACGGTCTGGTCTCAAATGCACTCGGGCAAGAGAAAAGGATAACATCAGTCGTCAGCGGGAAAGTCTCGTTCGCACGGCAGCGAGGAGAACAAAAGGTTAGTTGTTAGTGTGCTCGCTAGGACATCGCATCCTATGCCTACATATTCTCTTCAGAGAAAATCAGAGCAGCTGTAGTTCAACTAACTACGGGTAGAACGGGGACCACAGCACAAATCTCATTTTATTAATATTCGAAAGGTTACAATGATAAACTCCTAAAAAATCATACCCATCTATCATGGAAAATCTAATGAAAAAATAGTCCCCTAACAAGTGGACTTTTAATTCTACCTCTAAAAAGCGTAAAAGAAACTCCTAAAAGAAAATATCCTAAAAAGAAAATATTAAAATACTATTATTTTATTCCACTATATTTTCTATTTCCTATTTGTATATTACATATTCTTTTTCCTAAAAAAAATCTAAGCAAATGAATATAAAAGAAAATAATGAAAAAAGAGAAAAACAAAGGGGGTGCACTGCAACAGGAGGGGTGCGAGCCAGAAAAATAAAACAGAATTGGGGCCCAGCCCACTAAGCAATTCAGAAAAACAAAAGCAGGAGACAGGGGGGTGAAAAGCAAACCAGGGGTGTTGCAGCAAAACGGACAGGGCCCAGCCCAATTACACACGGAGGGGGGTGTTAGAGGAAAAACGGAGGATGTGATCAGTAAAGATGAATTGGGCCTCATCCCATTAGCCAGGCACACACTAATCCAACAGGCGGTGAAAAAAGGAAAACAAGAGGGTGTACGGACGAAAGAAATCAATGGGCCACGGCCCAATCCACATAGCCCTCTCTCTCGTTCACCCTCAGAAACCCTAATTTCTCTTCTCCATCTTCCTCTCAGATTCCTCCGTCTAACCACTGTTCACCTCTCCTCCTTCTCTCCGATCTCCATCTCTACTCTTCTCCGTTTGTTTCATCTCGTCACAAAACAATCCACCAGAAACAATCCATTTTCTTCTAGCCTTAATCTTCCACAAAAGACGCTATGGAAACGGAGATGAAGATCAGCGAGATTATCGTGACGGTCTTGGATGCGTTCGATGGAGATGCTTGATGATTGTTGGAGATTTGCGATTGCATGCTGTAGATCGCGAGAGATCCTTTGAGTCTCGTGATGGAAATCTGGAATTCTTTAACGGAAATTGCATGTTCGTGGATGAAGACCGGATGACGTTGATGAACGCGTTGAAGATCCCTTTGAACTTCTGGAGATCTTTGCTGGAATTCGGAGGTTTCTTGAACGGAGAAGTTCTCTGGTGATCGATGATGAAGACGTTGTTGAGCTGATGGATCTTGAACAGGAGTTTCAGGAAGACGGATGAAGTTCTTCAATGATTTTTGAGGATTCAGATGAAGATCCGTGGGAGGTCGTTGGTGAAGATCTTCATTCTGGAAAACTCAGAAATGGAGATGGACGAATGTTCTTGTTGAATGTCACAAACCTTGAACAGATCTCTGGAGAGTTTTGGATCTGGATGTTCTTGATGAACCATGAGCAGATCTGGAGACGATGATGAATCTATGAACGTCTTCGATGATTCTTTGAATTTCTAGAGGGATGTTGGTAGATCTTGGACGAATCTGTGAAGATGATGATGAACATGATGAGGATCGGAGGGATTTTGGGTGAAGATTCCGGTGATAGCATGAGTTTTCCGGCGAAACGGGATGGAAGAGGAAGATGAACATCCCTCATTGAATCTCAGGTTTCCGGCGAGGTTGAGTTTTCCGGTGAAATTTGGTGAAGTTTGGCCGCGAGAACCACCGTTTGATCTTGCCAGTGATGTTCTCCGGCGTTTGCATGGCCGGAAGGGGTGGGAGATAGTGGACTGATACGCGTGTCAACATGCATGGGAGAGAGGGGGCGAACGGAGGCCGCGTGTAAGGCGTAGAGTGTGTGGCGTGATGAAGTGGCCACACGTGGAGGGTGAGGTGGTGGTCCCTCAGACCGAAACGTGGCAAAATGGAGAGAGACTCAGAAAAGAAACGTGGCGAGAATGGGAAGAAAAACGTGGCAATGAAGAGAGTAAAACGTGGCAATGAATGGAGAGAGAGAGTGCTGAACTGAAACGTGGAAATTGGAGAGAGAAACGTGGCAAATGAAGTGGGAGAAAAGAGTGGACGGCAACGTGGCGAATGGAGGAGAGGAAGACGTGGCAATGAATGGAGAGCTCAGAATGCACACGCGTGGCTCCTTTATATGCTGACACATGGACAGACTTGGACTGGGCCTCCAAAAACGGCTGGGCCCACGAAAATGGATTCAGACTAATCTCTAATGACCCTAATTAAACTAATTAATACTCAATTAAAACCCTAATTAAAACAGTAATTAAATTCTAAATGAAAATTAAAACTATTCTAACCTAATTAAATCTAATAAACTCTAATTAACATCTAAACAAATGATTAAGACCTAATTAATCTCTATTAAATCCTAATTAAATTAAAAAGGAGGATTAACCTAAAAAACTCTATTAATCTCTAAACTAATAAAAACTCTAATAATTTCCTATAAATTCCACTTATTTCTATACAAACAAAAATAGAAAAATTCTATTAATTCTATTTAAAAAACCTATTAAAATCATTTTTAAAAACTCTACTTAATATCTAAAAAGTATGATTTATTCTTAAAAAGGAATTAAAACTAAAATCTATTTAAAACAATTAATATCTATTTAAAAATCTAACTAACACCTAGAAAAATCAATTAAATCCATAAAAAATTCTAGAAAATAAAGGGGAAAAATCTAGAAATAGCGAGGAAGCCGATTAAATCGATTTGTGAACTATATCGAAATAAACGGTAAAAACCCGGACACCGAGATGTCCTCAAAAACAACAGCGAGAGCTGAAAACACCGGGACGAGCACCGATTCTCAAAATACGTCCTCGTATTGGCCTGAAATGCCTGAAGCGCGATCAGAGGGTTGTAATCCCGACAAAGTCAACCTGACTGGAAAAAATGCAGTGTACGTGGTATGCAAATGCAAAATGAAATGAGTCGAAGCATGAGCCAAACTGCGATGAGTAGTTGGTCAAATTTTGGGGTGCAACAGCTGCCCCTATTCAAACGGCTTGGACCTGAAGGGTTGATGAGCGAACGACTTTCAAACATTCAAAGGTAGAAGACGGTTGAATACCAAAGAACCCGGAAATTTGCCAACTCCACAAGTACACGGTACTCTGGTGGGAACAAATCTTCGGAAGCTGAAATCATAGCTGCACGGCAACTAGCTGGAGAATTGGTCACACGGTAACCGGTAATACATGGTCGATCATGCCATCAGGCATCAGGACTCTTCGGGACTTCTCAGGTCAAGCATCAGGTTGATCACGTTAAATCATGCCATCAGGCATTCAAAGAAAACTTTCGGGCATCAGCCGGACTTCATCAGCAAGTCGAGAATAGAATTCTTGGTCAATCATGAACCAATTGGGAATATCCAAACCTCTGTCATCAGGCACTCTGCATCAGCTGAGAGAACTGCTTCATTAACAGTTGGGCTTCAATCATCAAGTCTTCAGGGGAAGTTTCAACTTCGCTGTTCAGAAACCTGCTGGGGATGACGCATCTCCGCTAGGGATTCTGGAGAACTATCAAGTAACTCTGCTCCGGGGATCCAGGAATCATTCTGGATGAATCAACTCTACTGAGGACTTCAAGAGTCATCTTGGAGAAATAACTCCATCGGGGACTTCAGGAATCGTCCTGAACCAATAACTCTGCTGGAGATCTCAGGAATCATCCTGAGCAAACGTTCTGCCGGGGACTCTAAGCATCAACTTGAGCAACCAACTCTGGTAATTTCACTGGGGATTTTAAGAATCATCTTAAGCACACGACTTCGCTGGGGAATTCAAGAATCATCTTGGGCAAGCGACTCCGTTGGGGAGAATTCAAGAATCATCTTGATCAAACCATTATGAGGAGGAACATCTGCAAAGCAAGGACGGTGGCGACCTGGCTCATGTTTTGTATGCATATGCTTTGACAATGACGTAATGCTCCACACGGTGGAAACGCTACGCGTTCATGATAAATGCTATGCAGTCATGCAACATGCTATGGCCCCATCAGCAAAATAAATGCTGAAGGGAAAAGCCTCCTGTCAAGGGGAAAGAACCACTCCAATCTCAATTGGACTCCGCCTGGGGAAATGATCTTCAGCTGACTGATGCAGGGGAACGAAGCTTTACGAGAACCTGAACCTGCTCATCTGGGTATTCAAACCGTAAACTGTCGAGGAAAACGATATCAATCGCAGAAATAAACTGCACAGCCTTCGCGGCGAAATTTTTCGGAAGAAACGACTCCGGTGGGGAAATACAACATCAGTTATTCAACGTTCTACTGGGGAAAACCAATCATGGTCCCGAGCGGCTTCCAAGGACTCGACTCTCTTAGGGGTCTGCAAACTCGGTTGAGGAAGGAGAAATCATTCTGCTTGACGGGGGAGAGTACGACTCTGTGGGGAATCTCAATTCCGATGGAGACTTAAGTCTGGCACTATCAACTACTACACACTTTAGTGTATGACTCAGCTAGGGAGATGACGTTCCTTCAGGATACATCTGATTGGGGAGAGAATCTTCTCTGCTTGGGGATACATATCAATGCTCTTGGTCCCGCATTCGGACTCTGCGGGGAGATGCTGCTATACTCTATCGGGGATATCGATCCTGATCTGCTGAGGGTAATCTTGCATACGCCTTACGGAGACTGACCCTTCTGGGTAACACCTGTCGGACTATCAAGTCTGATGAGGAACACATGTGTATCAACACTGCTGGGGAAATAAACCTAAATCTGTCGGTCAGGGAAAGCTTCAACCTCAACCCACTTAGGAAAGTAGCACGTCAGGCTAATCAACGTTCAATGCTTGGGATGGCCATATTCTGCCGGGAATATCAATCAAACCTGCCGAGGATAATCTTGATCCTACTCTGGTAAGGGATAAATGCCATCTCAGCTTGCTGCAATCTCAAACTGCTCAGGGGAAACAACCTCAAATTGTACATCTCTGCTGAGAAAATAATCCTGATTCAACAACATCAACACAGAGAATACATAATACCAATCATGGAGCTGGGATCACTCGAGTCTTGTGTCGGGGAATGTGACAACATACGAGTCACTAGGAATCATCGTGTCGAATACACTTAGGCTTTTTCTGGTTTAGGGATAGGTTTATGGTGATAGGGATTTATTTCTGGTTACCAACAAAAGCGGTTTTGAAAGGGAAATACTAGACGAGAACTAGCATTCAAGGTGGACTATCAGACGAGAACTGATAGCAACATATGTTAGGTTGTCAGACGAGAACTGACTTACGGTTTGCCAGGCGAGAACTGGGCTTTAAAACTGTATTGGCCAGACGAGAACTGGTTAAACAATAGGTTACAAAAGAGGTGACCAGACAGGGCTGGTTTCTGGTTTGGATTTCAGACGAGAACTGATCTCCGGCTTGCCAAACGAGAACTGGACTTTAAAACGATTTGGTTACAAGGTTCAGCCGAGTAACAGGTTAGGCTGTAGGATAACAATCCAATGACAGCAAGGTTTCTTCAGAAGGTTCAGGTTTCGGCAGGGTAATGACATGATTCCCCGACACTCAACTCTTGCTAGGGCGAACAAACTCATTTGAACAACTTGCCCCAGTACAATTCAACTTGCCTCAATCCGACTCTTGGGAAAATTCATTCTGAACAGAACGCAGCTGGCAACGAGACAATCTTCAGATGGCTTGCCCCAGCATCTGTACAACGGAAGGATTCATCCTCAATTAACCAACTCTCAGCACGGTTGGTTTCAATACTTCTGAAGTAACTTGCCCCTGAACGAGCGATGAGCGACTCAACGTGCCCTGATTGAACACCAGAGGGATATGCCCTCAAATCACAAGAGTTCTGGATAACTGCCCCTGATTGGGTTTCGAGAAGATCCACTTCTGATCAACTGCTTCTCGAACAAACTGTCCCATAATCAACCGATGCTCCGGGACTTGTCCTCAGACAAGCTGATTCCAAACTCGCTGGAAGTCAATGCCCCAGATTCACAGGGTTTCACGGTATACCATTCTGATCCAGACTGCTAACGATGACTATTCCCTGTTGGAGTTCCTTCGTATCAACTACTGACCTGCAATTAAAATTGTTTATTCACGAATGGTAATTTTAATGCAGTGTTCATGCAGATTTTGAAAAAATGTACTGTCACTCATTTACGTGTCATGATAGTGAGTGACGAATGAACCAAAGAGTTCAAACGTAGTGCTAATTCAATCAGTGAAAAATACAACAAGGATATGATTAGCAAATCAAGAAGGAGTCAGGTTACTCAACCTTATCGTAATGCGCTTTCAGAATAAACCCTGCCTCAATTAGGTCTTTTAAGGGTTGTATCGTGGTCGGGTTCACGGTTCGTGAAACAAAGGATATTTGGCTCAAATTATGATTTGTACCCACCCCTTCTACGTGATGATCTCCGATCCTAAAGTTCAGTTAACTTAGCTCGAGCGCTTGCCTCTTCGAGAGATATGTTGAATATTGGGAACAACTGGTTAAAGAATTCACAAGGTGTTTCGGAGTGACAGTTACTCCTCTTTCGTTTCGGTGCCTGTATCTACACGACTTTGTCCTTGTTCGAGGATTTTTCTTTTTATATCCTTTCTTTTTCATTCTTTTGATTCCCTAATTTTTGCCTGGACTGACTCTTCAGAGTTCCCTTCGATTTTTCTTTTGAAGTCCAGCGGGATGCCCTGATTTTTGCCTAAGTATTTGCTTTCCAGCTATTCTCTTTTCTTTTACTTAGAGGGCTTTCTTATTCTCTTATTTTTCGAAACAAGTCGTGCGACATTGGCGGTCTGGATTCATCCGAGAGGTTTATAACTGTCTCACTCCTGATTGGTGAGGTTTAACCATTGTGGTTGACGAGGTACGACCTCTGGGGAAAAGTGCGATGTGATTGGTCCTCGAAAGACAACACTCCTCTATAAGACTTCAACGCTCGGTCAAGCTAACTGACAACTACCCTGCCCCGGGTTAAGATGTGAGGGTTTAAAAGTCCGAAAGAAACTCCTACTTCCCGGCTCGAAGTGGTTAACAAGGGATTCTCTTCCTTATCTCTCCGGTGTTTAGGGGATTTGAAACAATGCATGTACATCATAGGCAGGGTTTTATCTGAAAGCATACGATCATCGGTTATGAGTATTCAGTTTCGTCATCCTCCCTCCAATCTTTACTAACCATAGTGATAAAGTGGAGTAAATAAAGTGCAAGTGTCAGTGCAATGCAGTAAATGAGTGACAACGACATGATTAATTCAGAAAAATGCATAGTCACTTTATTAATATTACCATTCGAAACACACAATGTTTAACAGCAAGTAGTAACTAACAGAAAAGAAACTACAAATGCAAATGATAAAAAGTCCGAGGACTGCCAATGCTGAGGACGTCTGCCTGTCTGGACCACTGGCTTCTTGCAAATAACCCTCTGAATCTGCGAGCTCAGACGGCTGAGAGGTTGTCATGCACAACCAAAACTCTCTCTGGAAAGGAAATGCACCCTTTGTCGATCAACTGTTGCACTTTTTCCTGAAAAGCTTTACAATCTTCAGTTGAATGCCCTGGAGATCCACCATGGTATCCACACTGAGCATGGGGATTATACCCAGGAGGGTAGGGCTCTGGCACGGGCTTAAGAGCTTTGGGTTCCACCAAAGAATTCTGAATCAAATGTGGAAGAATCTGGCTATACGGCACAGGCACCGGATGAGAAGGAGCATTCCTTCGTTCCAAGTTGTTACGAGGTCGGTTCTGATTCTGACGCTGACTCTGATAACCTCGGCCACGGGCTCGTGGATTTGCAAGAGGAGTGACACAAGGTTCCCGATGTGGTGCCCTAGGCACAACTGTCTGTCGAGACACGGAAGATACTGACCGCTGGGAAGACGAAGAACCAACAGATTTCCCCGATTCGACTTGAGGATACCCAACATCATTCATGATTGCATTGACCACAACTCCTTCTTCAGTTTGAAAGCTATAGAGAGATTCAGTTTCACCAGCCTGACCGCCCGAAACATTCTGGATTCTTCCAGTCTTTACACCATACTCAATGCGCTCTCCTGCCCTTACCAATTCAGAGAAATTTGGTGCCTTTCCAAGCATTCTTTCTGCATGCCTTCCAACTCTCGGTCTAGAAGCGGTGGTTGTACTCTAGCAGCAAATTCTCTCCATCTCTGAACATACTTTCTGAAAGGTTCATTGTTCTCTTGAGACAATTCTTGCAGGTGCATGCGACTAGGCGCTTCATCAAGATTGTAGTCATACTGCTTCAGAAAAGCATTGGCTAAATCCACCCATGATCGGATCTGATCACTCTCTAACTGCATATACCAACTCAGAGGTGCCCCGGTCAGACTATCTTGAAAGCAGTGAATCATCAACTTGTCATTGTGCACGAATGAAGTCATTCTTCGGCAGAACATCACCAAATGTTGCTTCGGGCAACTATCTCCTTTGTACTTTTCAAACCTCGGCATTCTGAACTTCGGAGGTAACACCAGGCCAGGAACCAGACACATGTCTGCAGCACTAGGGTTAACAGCGTCTTCACCTTTCAAGGCTTTGAATCTTTCATCCAACGCACGAAACCTTTTAGCATACACGGGAGCTAATGGGTCTTCAGTCTTTGCTATCGGGACCTCTCTTCGGGACTTTGGCACAGGGAAGGCAACACCCTGGTAGTTTGAGATATCAATAGAAGGAGAACGTTCACCTCGGACAACAAACTGCTCATGTAGACATCGGTCTTCAACAGAAGGCTGTACAAGCTGAGCTGCAGTAAGGTTGTTCACTTGCGGAAAGTCTTCGTCATGCATAGATCCATACAAAGGATTGGACGTCACAGTGAAACATGACAAGGTATCAACAAACTGGAAGCTGCTCTCTGACATAGCTACCAACAACTTTCAACTGACTTTACTGCTTGATCCTGATCAAATCTGCTTCAGCCCCTTGGTCATCTTCAACACTCACCTTCAGAATCAAAACAACGGCCGGATAAGATCTCTAACTAGCTGGAGTATGGCATGCAATATGATGCAGGAATGTTCATGCAAATGCAATGCAAGATGCAGCAAACACGGGATCACAGCCCCCACAAAGCTCTAATTGCTGCTGCGCTGCTGACGGGATAAGTCTGCTCTGACAAGAGAAAACCAAGATATCGGGTAGGCTGGAAGTCAAGTTTCCTACAAAAACCCTCCCACTCACGGGTATGGACCTAAACTGACACAAGCTCGGCATCCTATGCGTTCATCAGCGTCACAGACTTTCAAGAGGGGTGATACGATACCCAGAAGGTGTGGCATCACCAGCTCATGAAGCGGCCTCACTTAGCTGAATCACAAATGATCAGTCCCCAGAGTCGACAATCCACCAAACCAGCAACCGTCTCAACCCAAAGGGTTGAAAGAGAAGCCAACCGGGAGAACCTCGTCTGAGCGTGGATTTCATGAGACACTAGCACCTGCCAAGCAAGTGCGCGCCCACTAATTTCCACTCTAAGTCTATGGTGCACTCAAGCCTGGGTCTGGCTTCTCACTCATCAGAGCTCCCATCCCACAACAGCACAATAGCAACAGATAATAATATAGTGCGGGAAATGTAAATACATCAGTAAAATACAACACAAAAATAAACACCCACAGACACGCAAACAAGCGCTAGGATTGACTCTCGCAGGGGAACCGGAGAACCAGAGATTCTGGGTTCGATCCCCAGCAGAGTGGCCAGCTGTCGCTTTCGCGAAAATAAGGTGCCGGCACAACAGAAGAGTCACCACCTTTCATTATTTATCCCTCGGAACAGGAAAGGAAACAATCGGAAAAACCTGACGAAAAGGGTATAAGACAAGGTCGTCGCAACCGTTGTCTGGGTTCGGGAGTCGGTTACGCAAGGGGAAGGTATTAGCACCCCTCACGTCCGTCGTACTCGACGGGATCCACGCTTGCTTGGTTTGTCTATGGGTGAAAAACAATCTATCTACGGCTGCTAGATCTAAACGGAAAGAAATTGACTCGATAGAGCGTCGCACTCTATGCCTACGTATTCTCATCAGAGAATGAGAAATCAGAGTCTACGTAGTTCGGGAAACTACGGGTTATGGGGAAGGTGGCTCGCTAATACATCAGTATTGTGCCTACGTACTCTCAACAAGTATGAGAGATCAGAGCTTGACGTAGTTCAGGCTAACTACGGCTTAAACAGGGGTGTTCTCAGTCACACGGGGGTGAGAGATTAAGTTGACGATACTAGCGTACGCATTCTAGCAGTTAGGTGGACACTGGTCGACCATTGGAGACTTAGGCGTACCTGTTTGCGGTAGAACGGACGTAGTATGTCGGGTTTCGAGGTATGGGAACCTACGGGAACTAGAACTACGGTCTGGTCTCAAATGCACTCGGGCAAGAGAAAAGGATAACATCAGTCGTCAGCGGGAAAGTCTTGTTCGCACGGCAGCGAGGAGAACAAAAGGTTAGTTGTTAGTGTGCTCGCTAGGACATCGCATCCTATGCCTACATATTCTCTTCAGAGAAAATCAGAGCAGCTGTAGTTCAACTAACTACGGGTAGAACGGGGACCACAACACAAATCTCATTTTATTAATATTCGGAAGGTTACAATGATAAACTCCTAAAAAATCATACCCATCTATCATGGAAAATCTAATGAAAAAATAATCCCCTAACAAGTGGACTTTTAATTCTACCTCTAAAAAGCGTAAAAGAAACTCCTAAAAGAAAATATCTTAAAAAGAAAATATTAAAATACTATTATTTTATTCCACTATATTTTCTATTTCCTATTTGTATATTACATATTCTTTTTCCTAAAAAAAATCTAAGCAAATGAATATAAAAGAAAATAATGAAAAAAGAGAAAAACAAAGGGGTGCACTGCAACAGGAGGGGTGTGAGCCAGAAAAATAAAACAGAATTGGGGCCCAACCCACTAAGCAATTCAGAAAAACAAAAGCAGGAGACAGGGGGGTGAAAAGCAAACTGGGGGTGTTGCAGCAAAACGGACAGGGCCCAGCCCAATTACACACGGAGGGGGGGTGGGTGTTAGAGGAAAAACAGAGGATGTGATCAGTAAAGATGAATTGGACCTCAGCCCGTTAGCCAGGCACACACTAATCCAACGGGGGGTGAAAAAAGGAAAACAGGAGGGTGTACGGACGAAAGAAATCAATGGGCCACGACCCAATCCATACCGCCCTCTCTCTCGTTCACCCTCAGAAACCCTAGTTTCTCTTCTCCATCTTCCTCTCAGATTCCGCCGTCTAACCACTGTTCACCTCTCCTCCTTCTCTCCGATCTCCATCTTTATTCTTCTCCGTTTGTTTCATCTCGTCACAAAACAATCCACCAGAAACAATCCATTTTCTTCTAGCCTTAATCTTCCACAAAAGACGCTATGGAAACGGAGATGAAGATCAGCGAGATTATCGTGACGCTCTTGGATGCGTTCGATGGAGATGCTTGATGATTGTTGGAGATTTGCGATTGCATGCTGTAGATCGCGAGAGATCCTTTGAGTCTCGTGATGGAAATCTGGAATTCTTTAATGGAAATTGCATGTTCGTGGATGAAGACCGGATGACGTTGATGAACGCGTTGAAGATCCCTTTGAACTTCTGGAGATCTTTGCTGGAATTCAGAGGTTTCTTGAACGGAGAAGTTTTCTGGTGATCGATGATGAAGACGTTGTTGAGCTGATGGATCTTGAACAGGAGTTTCAGGAAGACGGATGAAGTTCTTCAATGATTTTTGAGGATTCAGATGAAGATCCGTGGGAGGTCGTTGGTGAAGATCTTCATTCTGGAAAACTCAGAAATGGAGATGGACGAATGTTCTTGTTGAATGTCACAAACCTTGAACAGATCTCTGGAGAGTTTTGGATCTGGATGTTCTTGATGAACCATGAGCAGATCTGGAGACGATGATGAATCTATGAACGTCTTCGATGATTCTTTGAATTTCTAGAGGGATGTTGGTAGATCTTGGACGAATCTGTGAAGATGATGATGAACATGATGAGGATCGAAGGGATTTTGGGTGAAGATTCCGGTGATAGCATGAGTTTTCCGGCGAAACGGGATGGAAGAGGAAGATGAACATCCCTCATTGAATCTCAGGTTTCCGGCGAGGTTGAGTTTTCCGGTGAAATTTGGTGAAGTTTGGCTGCGAGAACCACCGTTTGATCTTGCCGGTGATGTTCTCCGGCGTTTGCATGGCCGGAAGGGGTGGGAGATAGTGGACTGATACGCGTGTCAACACGCATGGGAGAGAGGGGGCGAACGGAGGCCGCGTGTGAGGCGCAGAGTGTGTGGCGTGATGAAGTGGCCACATGTGGAGGGTGAGGTGGTGGTCCCTCAGACCGAAACGTGGCAAAATGGAGAGAGACTCAGAAAAGAAACGTGGCGAGAATGGGAAGAAAAACTTGGCAATGAATGGAGAGAGAGAGTGCTGAAATGAAACGTGGAAATTGGAGAGAGAAACGTGGCAAATGAAGTGGGAGAAAAGAGTGGACGGCAACGTGGCGAATGGAGGAGAGGAAAACGTGGCAATGAATGGAGAGCTCAGAATGCACATGCGTGGCTCCTTTATATGCTGACACATGGACAGACTTGGACTGGGCCTCCAAAAACGGCTGGGCCCACGAAAATGGATTCAGACTAATCTCTAATGACCCTAATTAAACTAATTAATACTCAATTAAAACCCTAATTAAAACAGTAATTAAATTCTAAATGAAAATTAAAACTATTCTAACCTAATTAAACCTAATAAACTCTAATTAACATCTAAACAAATGATTAAGACCTAATTAATCTCTATTAAATCCTAATTAAATCTAAAAATCAGGATTAACCTAAAAAACTCTATTAATCTCTAAACTAATAAAAACTCTAATAATTTCCTATAAATTCCACTTATTTCTATACAAACTAAAATAGAAAAATTCTATTAATTCTATTTAAAAAACCTATTAAAATCATTTTTAAAAACTCTACTTAATATCTAAAAAATATGATTTATTCTTAAAAGGAATTAAAACTAAAATCTATTTAAAACAATTAATATCTATTAAAAAATCTAACTAACACCTAGAAAAATCAATTAAATCCATAAAAAATTCTAGAAAATAAAGGGGAAAATCTAGAAATAGCGAGGAAGCCGATTAAATCGATTAGCGAACTATATCGAAATAAACGGTAAAAACCCAGACACCGAGATGTCCTCAAAAACAACAACGAGAGCTGAAAACACCGGGACGAGCACCGATTCTCAAAATACGTCCTCGTATTGGCCTGAAATGCCTGAAGCGCGATCAGAGGGTTGTAATCCCGACAAAGTCAACCTGACTGGAAAAAATGCAATGTACGTGGTATGCAAATGCAAAATGAAATGAGTCGAAGCATGAGGCAAACTGCGATGAGTAGTTGGTCAAATTTTGGGGTGCAACACCCCTGTTCAAACGAATTAGACCTGAATGAGTGGAAAGAGAACGACTTTCACACCATCAAGGTAAAAGACGGTTGGATATCAAAGAACCCGGAAATTTGTCGTCCGCAGAAAGAAACCTCCAACATCGCCGTCAAGAGCCTATATCAAGTAGAATATCTGACTTCACCATCAGTCACCAACCAAGTAAACATCTGACCTCGCTGTCCGTCATCAAAATAATCTCACCTCGCCATCAGAACTCCCTATTGAAATTGGTAAAACATCTGACCTCGCAGCCAGTCTTTAAAGTCTCCTGACTTTGCTGTCATTTCTCAAAACTACCTGACTTCGCCGTCAACTTCTAAAATAATCTGACTTCGCCGTCCATTCTTAAAATAATCTTGACTTCGCCGTCATTTCTCAAAATAATCTGACTTCGCAGTCCGTTCTCAAAATAATCTGACTTCGCCGTCAACTCTTAAAACAACTTGACTTTGCCGTCCATTCTTAAAACAACTTGACTTCGCCGTCATTTCTCAACATAATCTAACTTCGCCGTCAACTTCTCAATACCATCTAACTTCGCCGTCAACTCTTAAAACAACTTGACTTCGCCATCCATTCTTGAAACAACTTGACTTCGCCGTCATTCAAAACAATCGTCTGACTTCGCCGTCCTCTCTCAAAACAACTTGACTTCGCCGTCATTCCTCGAAATAATCTGACTTTGTCGTCCACTCTCGAAACTAATCTGACTTCGCCATCCATTCTTGAAACAACTTGACTTTTCCGTCATTCAAAACAATCGTTTGACTTCGCCGTCCTCTCTCAAAACAACTTGACTTCGCCGTCATTCCTCAACACATCTTGACTTCGCCGTCAATTTCTTAACATAATCTGACTTCACCGTCATTTCTCAACATAACTTGACTTTTCCGTCAACTTCTTAGCACCATCTGACTTTACCGTCGAAAACAATATCCAATCATCGCCGCTGAAAAACCAAATCACTTGACATCGCCGCCAAAAACAAACATCCAACATCGCCGCTGAAAAACCAAATCACTTGACATCGCCGCCAAACCTTCGCTAAATGAAAGCGAGCAACAAGATCCAATGAGATTAGGATCATCCATTAATGATAATCACAAAAGAACTCCGCTGGGGAAACAACATGAGCCGGAGTTTAGCCAACACACGGGCAAAGATACTAATCATCTGCGATATTCACCTGAAACAAAGAGATAATAACCTGGCACATGTTTCAAATGCACATGTTTGAATATGGCGTAATGCTCCATACGAAATGGAAATGCTACGCGTTTGGGAGGATGCTATGCACGATGCAAATGCAAAGGAACCACATCAACAAAATAAATGTTGAAGAGAGGAAAACAACTCCGTTGGAGGAAAACTAGGCACGTCTAGTGCCTACAAACTCATGCTGGGGAGTAATAAGCCTTGGATGGCCTCCGAGATAACTTCCGGGTAAAGCTGCTCTGCTAAGCACAAATCCACTCCGCTGGGAATCAAACTCTGCTGAGGGTGGAGAATAAACAGTCTCGGCGGAGAAAACCAACCCACTAACTAGGCTAGGGATTAGGTAAGGAAGGAATCGCCATCGACCTCTACTTGGGGAAAATGAGCACAATACTCAACAACATCGACCTCTGCTTAGGAAAATGAAACAACGTCCTGGACTCTGAGGGGACATGAGCTAATTGTTCAGGCTCTGTAGGGAAGACGAAATTCTGCATCCATTCCACTGCTGGGGATACATCCACATCTACATGTCGAAAATGATCCTACTCTGCTGGAGACATCAACCTCAACCTGCTAAGGATAACCTTAAACGTATGAAGTTTCAAACTGCTGGGGGAAGTGAACACGCTTAGCTTGCGCGTTTCCTTTAGATGAGAGACCTCTGGAAAAGTTTCGAGGATGGGTGTCCTGCAAGTGAAAAACAAGCAAATATGTTTTGTGCAGCAAGTGACATCTTACTTGTCACCTATGACATTATTCAAGCAAAAACATTGTTTCAATTATGGTTAGCAGAGCCCACAAACTTATGTATGCAAAGTTTTATCAAAAACATCAGACATCTTTTACAAGCAAAACGATAAAAGTTGAATCAAAGACAAAGGTTTTCTGAATAGTATGTTTTATTGATAAATAGCCTGTAAATAGGCAAATTTACAAGGGGACACAACTCCTGAAATGAGAAAGCTGCGTAAGCAAGATACAAAAATGCACTAGAATATACAAAAATATCGGCAATGTGGCACAGACAACCATCATAGAACGACTCAACTATGACTCGCGTGACTTCGACGCCTTTTCGATGCTTCGTCTTCTGAAGAGATTGATTTGGACGGATGATTCTCGAGTCTTCCCATAATCCACTATGCTTTGAAGATCTACGCGCAGACCGCAGTCGTTTGCTTTTCAAATCCCTAACTTTTGCCTGAATCGCCCTTGCGGGTTTTCGATTCACCGGGATACCCATTTTTGCCAAAGCCGCCTTTTCAGGTTTTCGACTTTGTGGGTTTACATCTTTTCTTTTTATCCCTAATTTTTGCCCGAACCTATCTTTTTATGGTTCGCCGGGATGCCCCATTCTTGCCTGGATTTTCTTTTTCTTTCCAGCGGGTCTATTTATGCAAAGTATTTTTTGACTGTGCCCGCGTTCACGGGGGACGTAAAATCTTCACCATCCATGGTCGAAAGTAGCAAGGCTCCTCCGGAGAAGACTTTGCTCACAACATACGGACCTTCATAATTGGGAGTCCATTTGCCCCTGTGATCATTCTGTGGTGGGAGAATCCGCTTTAACACCAAATCACCTGCCTAAAAGCTTCGAGGATGTATCTTCTTATCAAAGGCTTTCTTCATCCTGCTTTGGTATAGACGACCGTATGCGATGGACGCCAACCTTTTCTCATCCATCAGACTGAGCTGATTCAACCTATTCTTCACCCATTCCGCTTTATCTAGTTTGACATCAGCTAGAACTCTAAAGAAGGTATCTCGACCTCTAATGGTAGGACAGCTTCCATACCATACACCAACGAGAAAGGAGTTGCCCCGGTTGAAGTACGCACCGAGGTACGATATCCATGCAAAGCAAAAGGCAACATATCGTGCCAGTCCTTGTAAGTTACAACCATCTTCTGCACTATCTTCTTTATGTTTTTGTTGGCCGCTTCCACAGCGCCATTCATCTTTGGACGATAAGGAGATGAGTTGTAATGCTCAATCTTAAAGTTCTGGCACAACTCCTTCATCATCTTGTTATTCAGATTGGAGCCATTATCAGTACTGATCCTTACAGGTATCCCATAACGACAAATGATGTCTCTCTTGATGAACCGGGCTACAACTTGCTTTGTGACATTAGCATAGGAGGCTGCTTCGACCCATTTGGTGAAATAGTTAATAGCCACTAAGATGAAACGATGCCCATTGGATGCAGTCGGCTCGATCTTTCCAATCATATCAATGCCCCACATGGAGAAAGGCCATGGAGATGACATGACATTCAAAGGACATGGAGGTACATGAATCTTGTCGGCATAAATCTGACACTTGTGGCATTTCTTGGCGTACTTGAAGCAATCGGACTCCATAGTTAACTAATAATACCCTGCTCTCAACAGCTTTCGAGACATGGCGTGCCCAGCTGCATGTGTTCCAAAGGCTCCCTCGTGGACCTCTTGCATAAGCAAATTTACTTCTTTTTCGTCCACATATAGCAGCACTAAGTCAAAGTTCCTTCGATAGAGCACACCATCTGAATTCAAGTAGAAGTTACCAGATAATCTCCTCAAGGTACTCTTGATTCTTGAGAAAGTTCTGGATGTTGTAATACCATGGCTTGCCATCAGAAGCTTCTTCTATGGCAAAAACAAATGTCGGCCTATCGAGGCGCGAGATAATGATTCTTGGTGCATCTTTCTAGAAGTTTACTTTGTACATTGAAGATAGTGTGGCCAAGGCGTCTGCCATATGATTTTCTGCTCTCGGCACATGGTGAAACTCCACACGATCGAAGAAAGGTAACAATCTTCTTGCATAGTTGATATAAGGGATCATATTTGGTTGGCGTATCTCCCACTCTCCTTTGATTTGGTTGACCACTAAAGCTGAATCACCGTAGACATCAAGATTCTTGATTCTCAAATTGATTTCTTCCTCGATACCCATGATACATGCTTCGTATTCGGCCTTGTTGTTTGTACAGGGAAATGTCAACCTGGCGGTAAAGGGTATATGCGTCCCATGGGGGTTGTAATGATTGCCCCAATTCCACTGCCATAGGAATTAACAGCATCATCAAAGATCAATTTCCACTGGGAACCCAACTCAGGACCTTCGTCCGACAACGGCTCAGCATAATCTTTCATCTTCAAGTACATAATGTCTTCATCGGGAAAATCGAACTTCATTGGCTGATAGTCGTCAATTGGTTGTTCTGCGAGATACTCTGACAGAACACTTCCTTTAATAGCTTTCTGAGACACATATTGAATGTCGTATTTTGTCAGAACCATCTGCCATCTAGAAATCCTTCCTGACAGTGCTTGCTTTTCAAATACATACTTAATCAGATCCATCTTTGAAATTAACATGGTTGTATGGTTTAGCATATACTGCCTTAGGCGTTTGGCGGCCCAAGCCAGTGCGCAACAAGTTTTCTCCAACATTGAGTATCTGGACTCACAGTCTGTGAATTTCTTACTCAAGTAATAAATTGCATGCCCTTTTCTCTCAGTCTCGTCATGCTGACCAAGAACACTACCCATGGAATTCTCAAGAACCGTTAAGTACATTATCAACGGTCTTCCAGCCACCGGGGGCATCAATATTGGAGGTTCCTGCAGATACTCTTTTATTTTCTCAAATGCTTTCTGACAATTCTCATTCCAAATGACTGTCTGATCTTTCTTTAATAACTTAAATAATGGTTCACAAGTGGCTGTGAGGTGAGATATGAACCGAGTGATGTAGTTCAATCTACCTAAGAAAACACGAACTTGTTTCTCGGTCTTTGATGCTGGCATCTCTTGAATTGCCTTGATCTTTGCAGGGTCAACCTCTATGCCTTTCTCACTGACGATGAACCCCAATAACTTTCCTGACCGTACGCCGAAAGTACACTTATTTGGATTCAGCCTCAACTTGAATTTCCTCAATCTCTCAAACAGCTTTAGAAGATTCACCAGATGCCCCTCCTCCGTTTGGGACTTTGCAATCATATCATCGACATATACTTCAATCTCATGATGAATCATATCATGAAAGAGAGTCACCATAGCTCGTTGATAAGTCGCCCCTGCGTTCTTCAAACCAAAAGGCATTACTTTGTAGCAGAACGTCCCCCATGGCGTGATGGAAGTCGTCTTCTCCATATCCTCCGGCGCCATCTTAATCTGATTGTAGCCCGAAAAACCATCCATGAAAGAAAACACTGAGAATTGTGCGGTGTTATCAACAAGCACGTCAATATGAGGGAGCGGAAATCATCCTTTGGGCTTGATCTATCCAGGTCTCTATAATCAACACACATCCTGACTTTGCCGTCCTTCTTAGGCACAGGCACGATGTTTGCAACCCACGGAGGATAGTTTGTCACAGCAAGAAATCTGGCGTCTAACTGCTTTTGGAATTCTTCTTTGATCTTTACTGCCATATCAGGCCTGGTTCTCCTCAATTTCTGCTTAACAGGAGGACACTCTTCTCGAAGAGGCAAACGATGAACCACAATATCTGTGTCGAGTCCAGGCATATCTTCATACGACCAAGCAAAGACATCTTTGTACTCTTGATGAGGCAGGCTGACCTTCTCCTCTTGTCTTAACAATCTGGCGAGTTCTTCGGGCAGGTCTTCGTCTTCATCAATCTCTTCTTCTGCTTGAAAGATCAGCTTGTCAAAGTCACACCGAGTCATAGACGAGTCTGAGTCAATGGTATCTGAAATGTGTAACCTGCAATGATGATGATTTTATGCTTAAATGATATGCAACAAACAAACACAAACCACATCACCATTTTATTGTTTAAAAATAAAAGCAAGAAAAACAAGGATCACAAAAATTTGAATGAAAAAGACGCCTTTTCGATTGATAATGATAAAAGATTGTTTGCGCACATAACAGATAAGGCCCTACAAAATAAAGACCACTATGTTCCAGGCAGAACATAGGGCGATACATTAATCAAAACAAAGCAATTACTCTTCATAGGTCACAGAGATGAATTCTTCCACAGTCCAATTCTTCAAAACATGGCCAGGGACACATGGCTTGATCCACGCACCCATGTCGCAGTCGCTGTCTCCTTCTTCGTCAGATACGGCATTGATTCTTTCGAATATCACCCCATCACTGGTGAACTGAACAGGTCCTTTGTAACGTGGAGCGTGTTGTGAAGAAGATGCATACGGGTTGTATCCTAATCCAAACTTATCTTGTTTGTTAGGGACGCTTACCACCTTCCCCCATCCTTGTGCTTCCCCAGATTCTACTACGCCTTGGGCTTCCTTGTATGATGACATGGCAACTTCTGGAGTTTTAACCTCGATTGGCGCCTTTTCCTTGATTTGAATAGTTTCAAAGGCCTGACACAATGTTTCATGAACTTCACCATCTACCTCCACATACTTGAATGAGGACATATGGCTTACCATGATGTCTTCTTCTCCACAAACAGTCACAACATTCCCACCCACCATGTACTTCAACTTCTGGTGCAACGTCGATGTCACCGCTCCTGCTAAGTGTATCCAAGGCCGACCCAAAAGGCAGCTATAGGCAGGGTGGATATCCATGATATAAAAAACTGCTTCAAACACCTCCGGGCATACTTGGATAGGCAGAGTTATCTCCCCAAAAACAGATCTTCGGGTCCCATCAAAGGCTCGAACGATCAAATCACTAGGCGTACAATAAAGACCCTGATGATCTATCTTCATCAGTGCTTTCTTTGGAAACACATTCAAGGACGACCCTGTATTAACAAGGACGTGCGAGATCACTGTTCCTCGGCACTCAAGTGAAATATGCAAAGCCAAGTTGTGGTTTCTTCCTTTCGGTGTCAAATCACGATCAATGAATCCCAACCCGTTACCTACATTGACATGGGCCACCACTCCTTCCAACAGATTCACGGATATCTCTTGAGGTACATAAGCATTATTTAAAACCCTGAGCAAAGCATTCCTTTGAGCTTCAGAACATAACAGCAACGACAAGATGGAAATTTTTGAAGGAGTCTATTGCAAGTGATCCACAATTTTGTAGTCACTCTTCCTTATCAAACGCATGAATTCCTCGACGTCCTTCAGCAAAGATTCCTTTTCTCTAGTCTGAGAACCTTCTTCAACCACTACTTTCCCTTTTCCTCTGTCAGTTCTGTCTGCGTTTACTTCAGGAGGTGCAAACACTCTTCCACTTCGAGTCATTCCTCCGGTGCCGACCAAATTATCAATCGAGTCCAAGGGCGAATTCTTCAGTTCCTGCTTTTGACCATTGCAGTAGACCTCGGCCCCATAGTTCCAACGGATTGCTTTAGTGCTCTCATAGGGTACAGACCATGCCTTTGTGAATACAATAGTTGGCCTTGCTGGAGGCGCGGAGATTGTGATTGTTTTGTACGGGATAGAGATGGTGGCCACCTCGTCCTTATCTTTAATGACTACCTCTTCCATATTCTTCTCACAGATTCTATCAAATTGCAATAGGCCCTCATCCATCATGCGTTGTATATGGTTCTTCAGATTCTGACATCCTTCGGGACAAATCAAACAGTCTTCACAATCCTCTCTACAGCCCGGGAACACCCTTCCTTCTAACAGCTTGCTCTTTACAAAACCTAATGGCGTCTTTAGATTCTCCATATTGGACACCAAGTTCAGGCCTTCTTCACTAACAATAGCATTCACTCCACCACCCCTACCATGGTTAGGCATGGGGTTTTGATCCACATTTGGCGCATCCTGATTGAAGTTGATAGCCTTACTATCAACAAGGTCTTGTACTTTGTGTTTGAAAGCTTTACAATTATCGATGTTGTGGTCGGGGGCGCCAGAGTGGAATTCACACCTAGAGTTGGCGTCATATCCGGGAGGTGGTTGGCCAGTTAGAGGTGCCATTGTCCTTTTCTAGACCAACTGCAGTTGAATTAAGTGTTGTAATAACTGAGCGTAAGGCATCGGTGGTGTGTCAAAATGCCTATCCATCATCCTTCTCCGATCTTGGAACTGTCTCGGTGCACAATTATGTTGTTGAGGTCGTTGCTGTTGCTGTTGTTGACGTGGTTGTTGTTGAGGTTGTACTGCCGGGATGGCAATACTAGCTACTTGTGGAGGTTGCTGATAATACGGTCGCTGTTGTTCACTGGTACAATCCTGCCTATGATATAGGAGTCTACTTTGATCGATGCAGAAGCTTCCCAAATATACCACTCATAGGAGTAAAATGAGGGATCAACTACAATCCAGCCTTGGCTAGACGTCAATTTGGGTTTCCGATGAATGATAAACCCACCAATGTGCTCTTATTCGGTTTCTTCTATCTCAACACTAAAGTAGCAGAAAATACAAGAAACAACATAGTTGATGCTTGGGAGGACATCCAGAAAAAGACAAAAGCTGACCTAGGAAAAAGAAACTGCGTAGCTTTTGAACCATTTACTCGATGGGTCCAGTCTAGAGCAAGGGATTTGAAAATGCCATATCTCCCAGAAAGGAATACACAGATTGTCATCGCATCATCATCCTCTGCCATTCCTATTGAGAAGATGGAGGAATACCAAGAGTTACTTGCAAGAGCTCAACTTGAGAGGGACACTTGGGAAGGAAAATATCATACACTTTCATCCGAAACAACAAAGCTCATCAGAGAAGTACAAGAAAAGACGAATTAATAGATTGGCTCGAACAACGAGTGATTGATGGGGAAGCAACAAAGGAGAATTTATTTTTCTCCAGTATCAAACCCACTCAAAGCATTCATGAATATTCAAATATCCCTCCAACCTCTGGAGCCTGGAAAGGAATAGTGGATAAATTGGTGATGGAAGATGCAATTCTGAAGAAGTTGAAGAGGCCTCGCATCTGAAGTTCTTAGCTTAGGCTGTGGAACCTAGTTTCTTGATGTAACCTAGGCTTCTTAAATTGTGTCTCAAAAGTTGTAAGTTTTTCCAATAATGAATGAAATGAGGGTTTGGCACAATTGATCTCCTGAGTTTTGTAAAACCAATTGCATTTGCATTTGCATGTTTGCATTTTACTAACCATTCAAGGAAATTCAAAAAATTTCTTTTACAGGCATTGATATGGAACGACGAAGCAGGTTTCCGTTTCCAAACCTAAGGTTAGGTAACCTCAGGATCCTGGTAGGCCTTGTCAGGAACCCTTCCGCTTTCATCATGAAGTACAGAGATCTTCTGCCATTACTCAACATTCGAGTCAACAAGGACATGCTGCAAGCACTCGTAGAGTTCTACGATCCAGTATATCACTGTTTTATCTTCCCAGATTTCCAGTTGCTCCCAACAATAGAAGAATAATCTGCTTACTTAAGGATTCCTTTTACCTTTAAAGCTTCTTATGGGAAACCAAAAAGAAGAGACGTCGCCAAGGCGCTGCATATCAGGCCAACAGAGCTGCCTGTTGAATTGGTAACTAGGAGTGGTTTCTCTAGAATAGAAGCAAGACCATTCATGGTGATGGTCGAATTTCATTACGATAACAGGAATTTGGGAATCTTTGAGGCAATCTTAGCATTCATAATCTATTGTCTGTACTTGTTTCCATGTTGTGACAAATTCATCAGTGAAGAGGCCATCCGGCTCTTCATCATCAAGAATCCTGTGAAGACTCTGTTGGAAGATACATATATCACCATCTATCATTGAAAGGTGTACGACCTTGGGCAGTTCTCATGTTGTATGACTTTGCTTCGCAAGTCGTTTATTTCTCACTTGCCTAGAACTCAAGTCTTTTGGAACCTCCTCAACAAAGAAGCATGGGTTGAAAAATTAATAACCCTCAAACACTATGATATCAAATGGTATGATACCAAGATCAGTGGTATTGCTATGATCCCGAGCTGTGGAGATTTCCTAAACGTACCCCTCATTGGTACTAAAGGAGTTATCAGCTACAATCCAATTCTTGCTCGCCGCCAGCATGAATATTTAACAGGGCCAGAGCCAGATATGCTAAGAGCCTATTTTTGTGAAAAATGTAGCAATGAAGAGCTTGAAACACAAGCTAGTTTTGCTTGGCGTCATCCTCATTTACAAGGAATGCCCTAGAGGAGAATGCAAGTTGTTTAACCACAAAAGCCTATCTACTTTGGTCAAAGGAGATAGCCTTGAGAATATTTTACACTCATACCTATGAGATCACCATGGAGCCTGAGATTCTTATGTCTAGGAAGGAGTTGAAGTACGCTTTGGTCAAAGCGGAACGTGAAAATGCTGAACTGTGGGAGATATTTCATCAGAACCAACTCCAGCCCATGCCTAAAAAAGGGGAAGGATCGTCTAGTTAGAACGATCGATACTTCGCCATTTCCTGCTTTTTCATCAAGATTGTAATCTTTTTTTGTATTTGCTTCTATTGTAATAAAGGTCTTGCTTGTTAGCAAGAGCCATCTATTGTAATGGATCTCAACTTATCAATGAAAAAACTTGCTTTTAAATCACGTTGTTACATGTGTTTCTAACTTTGTTTGTAAATAAAATTGCCATTTTTCCTTGAATGGTCGGTTTTGCATTTGCATATCATTCTGCATAGTCTTGCATGGGTTCCGCAGCTCATCTGTTATTCTTTTCCGCCAGAGGGAGGAAAGAAGTCACACTGAGTTCCCACAGATACAACACCTGAGCCAGAGCTTAAAGGAAGATGGCCAACCACAACCAGAGAATCGACCAGATCGACAATAACATCGAAGGAATCAAAGACAACGTCAGTTAGATTATAGAAGTTCTCAATGGGATCAAAGCAAAGATGGATTCACAGGCTACTGCGGTCTCTAAAATCATTACATCAGCAGTAAATCCTCCTACTGTTCCAGCTTTGACAACCGAGTTTCCGTTCGGCATATCCATGGATTTTCTGCCTCCGCTCAGCAATCCTCAACCATTCAGCTTTCAACCACAAGTTGTTCCGATGACGACAAAATCCTCTTTTCACCCAGGCAGGAGGTCCGACACATGCTCGACCTATTTTCAACAATCATCAACCAGTATTTGATATAGCCGATGGTTCCGAAATAGAAGATGAAAAACACGAGAAGTTGAGGGTAGAGATGGACATCATGGCTAAGAGAATGAAAGCTATTGAAGGAAGCAACGTCTTTGGATCAGACGCCAAAGACACGTGTCTAGTGTCAGGGTTGGTGTTTCCACCAAAGTTCAAGATGCCAATGTTCGACAAGTACGAGGGATCCACTTGTCCAAAAGTTCACTTGATCATGTATTTCAGACAGATGGCTCCGCACATCGAAAATGATAAGCTATTGATACACTGCTTTCAAGATAGCCTCATGGGAGCATCTGCCAAGTGGTACCTGATTTTAGACCAAGCAAAGATACATTGCTTTCAGGATTTGTCTGATGCTTTTATCCAGCAGTATAAGTACAACATGGATCTGGCCCCAGATCACCGTCAGCTTCTTAGCATGACGCAAAAGAGTACTGAATCCTTTAAAGAATATGCACAAAGATGGCGCGGGACAGCGGCTCAAGTTGAGCCATCCCTGACTAAAAAAGAGTTAGTTGATTGGTTTGTAGACACCGTTAAGCCTGAGTTCTATGAGAGGCTAATCAGCAGTGTCGCAAAAAAAATTTCCGACATTGCAGCCGTGGGAGTAAAAGTTGAGGCAGGGTTGAAGAGTGGTAAAGTATCAAATTCAGCTACTAGCTCCAGCACCGATGCTACCAAGAAGCCAACCAGCAGCTTTCATAAAAAGAAAGAAGGTTAAGTGAGCATTGTGACACATGAAAGAAGAGCACAAAATCAAAGGAGTCAGCGACAACGGTATCAACAACCACCGTATGTGGGAGCAGTGACACTTGTCTTCCAACAACAACAAGTTCAGCAAGGAGTACCCAACTAGTATCAACAATATAATCAGAAACCATACAACAATAAACAAGCGCAATAACCTCAAGTCTAAGCTCCAAGGATGAACTATCAAAGTGGGAAGCCAAGAATACAACCCATACCCATGAGTTATACAGAATTGTTCCCTATGCTGGTAGAAAGAGGGCTCGTCAGGACAAGGAAATTTGGAGCTCCACCTAATCCTTTACCTCACTACTATAATCCAAATGTGCATTGCCCTTTTCACGAGAACGCCGTCGGGCATGATCTAGAAGGTTATTTCACACTTTAGCACATTACCCGAGAATTAATAGAGAAGAAGATATTGTCATTTGAGGACAATCACCCGAACATGAAGGACAATCCTCTACCAAACCATGGTGGGGTAAATTCCATAACCAAAGAAGGGGAAGAGCCTGAAATAAAGATAGTCACAACTGCCTCTGAAGTAAAGATACCATGGGTAGAATTGCATAAAAGGCTTGCTTGAGCATGGGTACTCAAAAGTTCTCATGAAAACTGTGAGGAATGCAGACTGAACCCACAAGGTTATGACCTTGTGCAAAAGGATATTCAATCGTTAAAAGATCAAGGAATGTTGCAGATTAGTAGCCGAAAGAAGGAGGAAGTGGCAATAATTGAGCCAATGTTCAATATGCCTGGAGAATCCAATAAAAAGCGGTCTTCAGAAATAACAACAACCATGCAACCAGGCACAAAGCTCTCTGGCCGATATTCCACGATGATCCTGCACCCAAGTTTGGAAAGGACCAACCCAGGTTCGATCTGAGAAGAGGAGCTGGTCCTCACACAAGGTCTATAACACCTAAATATGATTATTCATGGTGTAATGAAATTATGGGAAAGAAGTATGAAAATGTCACCAACATTGTTGGGGCAAGCAGAATGACCCGAAGTGGTCGAGTATATCAGCCTCGAGCAAGCCTTACAGTTTTTCAATTAACCATCGTTCCTAAATCAACTGCCAATGCTCCTAAAGCTGCTAACATTGTTCCTAAGGAAACCTTTCTGAAAGAAATAATTTCTAAGGAACCCACCAGCAAAGGGAAAGAGATCCTCAAAGACGGCAAGGAAGAATTCTTGAGAATCATCCGCCGAAGTGATTATCAAATGGTGGATCAACTTAATCAAATGCCATCTAAAATTTCCATCATGTCATTGTTGTTGAGCTCCCCTGCATATTGTCAAGCCTTGATGAAGATATTGACACAAGCTCATGTGACAAAGGATATCACAGTGGGGCAATTTGACTCAGTCGTTGCAAACATCACAACATGCAACACCTTGACCTTTGACGATAGTGATCTGACAGCCGAAAAGCGCAAGCACAACCGTGCCTTGCATGTATCTGTCAAATGTGAAGAGGACACACTAGCCAGAGTGCTTGTTGATACAGGGTCTGCGTTCAACGTGATGCCTAAGAGGACTTTAGCCAAATTTGCCTACCAAGGAGCTGAAATGAGGCCCACCTCCCTAGTTGTAAAATCTTTTGACGGCTCAAGAAGAGCTATGATAGGGGAAGTTGATTCACCAATCATGATAGGCCCTCAGATCTTTGAAATCACTTTTCAAGTGATGGATATCAATTCGGCTTATAGTTGCCTACTGGGAAGACCATGGATACACACAACAGGCGTTGTCACATCCACTCGACACCAAAAAATGAAGTTCGTCGTTGATGACCAGTTGGTCATAATTCATGGAGAGGAGGATCTGATGGTGAGTAACTTGTCTTCCTTCAGATACATAGAAGCTGATGAAGATGCGCTTAAAACTGCTTTCCAAGCCTTGGAGATTGCCCACGTTGTGTTGGTTGACCAGTCAGCAATAACCCGTGGTCCATCTTTTGCTTCCGTTCAGAGTATAAAGACTACAATGAAGACAGAACTCCCATTGGGATAGGGGGAGCTCATAGAAGTTAAGGCTCGTGCGAAAAATGAAAGACAAGGGTTGGGTTACAAGCCAACTCTAGAAGATGCACCTGAAGAGAGCGTCATGGGGAAGAAGACCTTGAAAGAGATATTGTAGCACCCCGAAATTTGCCTTTCCGTTTTAGCAGTATCTGGCTTTTGTTTCTTTGCATTTTTTACATTTTTTGCATTGCATAGCATCCGTTCTTGAGACAGGGGATCAAGGTTTTCCCGTGGCTCAGTTTTCATCTCAGTGCATGAACCTGAACAGCGAGTATCAGAGTCCCTGGCATTTATGTTGCCCAGCGGTCGAGCGGCCGATTTTATTTTATTTTGCAGGATAACTTCAAGAAGCAGCACTCAAGCTCATATTAAGCATTCTTACAGCTGCAACATTCAAGAACGAGATTCAGCAACCTAACAGAGCTCCAAACGGCTGAAAACGGGCAGATTTCCCTCCAAAAGGCGCTAATTTCAAATTTTTGAAGGTGTTAATCGGTTAACCCATATGGTTAATCGATTAACCAAGTCAAAATTAGGGCAAATTGGGGTTTTTAAAGGTGTTAACCGATTAACCTATATGGTTAATCGATTAACTAGTGCAAATTTTTCCTCTGCACGTGAATTTTCAATACAAGTCATTTTGGAGTCCAATTTTGGTCATGTGCAAACTTGATTTTCACTTTGGGAAGGATCTAGAACCTATTTGAAATTTGGTTAATTTCATTTTCCCCCCAAATTCCTATTCCTCATTCCAAACCAAAATTCACAAACCATATTCCAAACCTCTCATTTGGATCCAAGCCTAAGTGATATTTAAGTGATCCACTCCAACCTCAAACATCTAATCACTCACAATTCACTCTCATTTTCAGAATTGATCTCATTCACACTCAATTCTCTCTCAAGTTTCTCTCAACTTGTTCATCTTCCAAAACCTTCACCAAAGCTCTTTTCCATTGAATTCTTTGATTCTTCCATGGAATCAATGAATTCTTGAGCTCTAACCTCCATCCATCATCTTCATTGGATCAATTTCTCCATCCAATTTTCGTGCAAAATTGGATCTGAACTTGGAAGTGATTTTGGAAGTGATTATTTGGAGCAATTTGGTTTAATCTTGAAGGATCTTCATTCCTACTACAAGAATTGGTGTGGATCTTGAAGTATTCTAGACTTCTAGCATCGGATATGTTCAACTACATTTGAATCAACACTAACCGGAGCAAATCTCTGCTCCGAAGGTTGGATCCGAATCTATTTTTAGCTTATTTGCATAATCATGTGGATTTTCATCTTTGATTGAATTTTGGTTAATTTGATCCGTTTGATCCATGATTTGGTTGTGTTAATCTGTTTACATGTTGTTTGAATCATGATTTGTTGGTTTGATTTCGTGATTAAGTGATTATGCGATCATTCGGTTGATCAGATAAGTGCTTATTTGCTAAAAATGTTGTTCTGTTACTATTTTTCTGCTGTTGGCACAGTGTTAATCGGTTAACGCATATGGTTAACAGATTAACCATTTCAAATATCCAAAATTTTCAAAGTTTTCAGAGTGTTAATCGGCTCACGCATATGGTTAACCAATTAACATGAACAAAATTCTAGATTTTCAAGCATTTCTAAGTGGTTAATCGGTTAACGCATATGGTTAACCGATTAACACCGTGCCAATGGGTCTGTTTTGCTGGTTTTCTTGCTTGTGTGGGTACCGTTTCGCGTCAAATCATCGTAGTTCAATACGATGCATTAGAAGTGAAATGTTCTGGACATTTTGTCGCTGTTTTGGTTGTTTAATCGAGACTTCGTCGACTTGTGTTTGTTTTCCACTTGGATGCACACTTATGTGTTGTTATTCATAGTGATGATGTTCATGTTTGCATTTCCTCTTGTATTTTGCATCTTTATTTTCAACATTAATAAAGGCCAAGATATGCTTGTGGTGGTGTTTACCCCACACTTTTTCTTCCCTTTGCTTGTGTGTTGCATTCCATGTTTGCATCTCTTACTTGTGATTGAATTTACTTGGTGCTTTCTTGTGCTTTTTTCCATGATCCCCATAGGTTTCCTAGTCCCTCCGTTTAGGATGGGAGTATGAGAGACATTAGGTGTTCAATCCAAGCATGCTAACATCAGGGTAGATGTTCCCCCTTTTAATCCTAACCTTAGGACCACTTTGCATGACAATGTTAGGGCTGAGTTTCCCTTAGACCTTCTATGCGTCTCTCTTCTTCTCATCTCAAAACAATTCTAACTCATCTAATAAATGCGATGAACGTTGTGCGCTAAGAGCCTTAAGCTACATGGGGAATGACAAGTGAGGGGTCTCCTCTCGCTTGTCTAGAGTGTTTAGTGTACGTTCCGTTTGGGGGCGATACGCGACGCATTCGCTTTTATGTCATAGTCTTTAGTGCAACGTGAATCACAAACCGAATTAGTTCACTTCACTAAAAAAACTCAAAAACAAACTTCAAACCTTTTTCCTTCGGGATTAATCGGAAACCTTTTTTCGTAAAAAAGAGTGTTGTTAAGCTTTGGTTCTACCGCAAACAAGCATTGTCCCTAACTGCTGGAACGGAGGTTTAACCCTACTCGGTTAAAACACTTAATCAACCTGTGGTTTCGTGTTAGCCCGAACTACGCTTGCTCTGATTTCTCATACCATATGAGAATACGTAGGCACAAGACGCGATGTCTTGGCGAGCAACCTTCCCCCTTTCGCATGTAGTGAGCCGAACTACGTTGACTCTGACTTTCCCAATGCACGAGGGAATACGTAGGCACAGAGCGGCGATGCTCTACCGAGTCTCTTTTCTTTTCTTTTTGTCTTGTGAGCCTTTAGCGTAGATAGTTAAACACACCCTTAGATAGACAACAAGCGTGGATCCCGTCGAGTACGACGGACGTGAGGGGTGTCCAAACCTTCCCCTTGCGTAACCGACTTCCAAATCCAGGACTTGGTTGCGATGACCTCGTCTTTTCCCTTTTTCATTAGGTTTTTTCCGATCGTTTCCTTTCCCTCTCTTTGGGATAAATAACGAAAGGTGGTGACTCTTCTGTTTTTCGCCGGGTGTTTTTCGCAGTTGCAACAACTGGGGACTGTGATGGTTCCTTATGCGAGTCAATCCTAGCGCTTGTCTATTGCGTCTTTGGGTGTTTACTGTTGTGCAGTTATTTTTGCTTTATATACATATATGTTGTATATTATTGCATTTGCATTTTATTATCACATTATGTTGCTGTTGTACCGTGGGTTGGGTTGTTCCATTGAGAGATAAGTCAAACCCGGGCTTGAGTATACACACATGATTAGTGTGGAGAGTAGTGGGAGCTTGTGTGGCGTTTGACCATGCAATAGCTCGTGCAAAATTCACGTTCAGACGAGGTTTTTCTTTGGAAATATTCTATCCTACGCATCTGGTGCAGTTGAGGGAATATTGACTTAGAGAGACTGTCGACTCTGGAAACCGCTCATTTGGGAAGTCAGCTAAGTGAGGCCGTTTCGTTTGACTATGATGCCAAACCAGAAATGGTGAACGTATCATCGTTTCTCGAAAGTTTGTGACGCTGACAACCCGCATAGGATGTCGTACCTTTCAAGACTAGAACACACATGTGAGAGGGGATGGGTTTTGTAGGAAACATGGCCTTCAACCAACCCTGGTTTTCTTGGCAGTGCGGACTTTTGATCCTGAGTACTCCGTTTTTCTGTTATCTCAGTGTTCTGATTAGAGCGGAGCTCTAGTTGAGTTCAGCCAACGGCACAACTGCGAGTTTGAGCATTGGATACCTTGATCCCATGGTTGCATCTGCATAATCCTCTAGCATTTAACATTGCATATCTATGTGTTTGGAAGGTTCTCGTCTCTCCTTTGATTCTGGTACTGGTTTTCTGAAGAGAGGGGGAATTGTTGTATACAAGTTTCTGCCACTTGAGTTAGGGGCTTTATTTGGTCTGATCTCTGTGGCTGAGCCTGACGTCTTTGAAATCTTCAGGAATAATTTTATCTGATATAGGAGAAGATTATTGTTGTGTTTGTATCCATCCTTGTTGTTCTTGTTTATTGAAACTAGAATCAAGGGGGAGATCTCCCTGTGAATATATAGACATGTTTGCATTTTGCATCTCGCATTCTTATTTGCATCGCAGGTTGTTCTTGGTGGCCTCGTGTTCTTATATCCGTTTGGTGTTCAACAGTTATATGATTGAGCAGCTCAGTTTCCACAAATATCCAACTCGAGGGAATCAGCTAAAAGTAATGGATCAGGTTCAAGCCGAATTGCAGGAATTCAGAGCTCGCATGTCTCAGTTCATGGGGTTGATGCAGAATGTTGCCAGTGGACAGGAGCATCTGAGAACTTTAGTGCAGCCTCTCATTGACGCTCCCAGAGTCAATAACAATGGAGTTGATGGTGTTTTCCCTCCGGTTGGTGGATCTGTTCCACAGGGTATCCCTACTGTTGTCGTACCTCCGGGCGGAGGAGCTGTGAATGAGAATGGTAATGTTGCTGGTGGAAGTGTGGGCACTATGCACCGGGCTACTGGCCCTCAGTGGGAAGATCACCAGAGTGATATCTTTTCCATGAAGGATATGGAAGGTGGCTTGCCAACTGAAGCTGACTGAAGGTTTAAACTGATTGAGGAAAAGATGAAGTCTTTTGAGAATCAGAACTCGTTGGGCCTTGACATGTCAGATCTTGGTCTAGTTCCTGGGGTCAGGATTCCTCCCAAGTTTAAGGTACCAGATTTTGAAAAGTACAAAGGGACAACCTGTCCTAGAGTACACATCCGAGCCTACTTCCAGAAGATGTCTGCGTACTCCAATGATAAAAAGTTGTTAATGCATTGCTTCCAAGATAGCCTGGCAGGAGCATCTTTGGAATGGTATATGGGGCTTGAGAGAACTCATATCCGCAGCTGGAGAGAATTGGCTGAAGCTTTCGTGCATCACTATCAGTATAATAGTGATCTGGCACCGAATAGGATACAATTGCAGATTCTATCACAGAAGAGTACTGAGAGCTTCAAGGAGTACGCCCAGAGATGGAAAGACTTAGCAGCAAGAGTATAACCTCCCATGGTGGAAAGAGAGCTGACTAACATGTTCATGGCTACATTGCTTGGACTGTATTATGAGAAACTGATAGGTTGCATGTCTGCAAGTTTTTCAGATCTGGTGATAGTATGAGAAAGAGTCGAAAGCGGTATCAAACTGGGAAAGATCCAAGTTGCTCCTGATTCTTTTAAAGATACAAAGAAGCCTTATGCTGGGAAAGAAGGAGAAACTAATATTGTGTATGCTCCAACTGCGGCTCAACAATCAGCCCGATACCAACAACCTCATGCTCCTCAGCAGCAAACTCTCGGCGCCAGAATCGGAATGGGCCTCGCAACAATTTGGAAAGGAGGAATGCTCCTTTTCATCCAGTCCCTATGCCGTATAGTGAGCTTCTGCCACATTTGATTCATAACTCATTGGTGGAGCCCAAGACTCTCAAGCCGGTTCCAGAGCCATACCCTCCCGGGTATGATCCCACTATTCAATGCGGATATCATGGAGGATCTATGGGACACTCAACTGAAGACTGCAAAGCCTTTCAAGCCAAAGTGCAATAGTTGATTGACAAAGTATACATTTCCTTTCCTGAAGGAAATTTGGTTGTGCACGTCGACCTCTCATCTGATTGAGTTTGAACATGGCTGACTCAGCAGCAAGTCAAGATCTGAAATCTCGGTTCCCAGAATCTGGAAATCTTTGTTTTTTATCATGTCATTTCTTTGCATTTGTAGTTTCTTTTCTGTTCAAGTGCAAATCTCACTTGTAAAACTGTATTGTTTTCAATTGATAATGATAATAAAATAAATATGCATGTTTTGATTAAATCTATTTATGTTCACTTATGTTTTTAATTGATGTCTAATGCTTGTTTAAGCGGAATCTGGGGAGGATGGCGAAGTTGAAAGACGAAAACTTCCAATTGTATGCTTTTGAATAAAACCTGCTGATAATGTACAGGCATTTTTTCAAATTCCTAAACACCGGAGATATAAGGATGATAATCCCTTGTCAACCCCTTTGACCCTAGTAGTAGGAGTTTCTTTCTGAAAAACAAAAAACCCTCAATCCTAACCTGGGGCAGGGTAGGTGTCAGCTAATTTGACCGAGCGTCCAAATTGCGAAAGGAGTGTTCCCGTTCAAGGATCAAGCACACTTGTACAGGTCGTGCCTAAAAAAACCCTTGCTGACCAAAGAGTGAAGCAGTCACAATCCCTTTAACAAGTCAGACAAGCCGGTGTCACACGATTTGTTCAAAAAAAAAAGGGAAAAAAGAGAAAAGAATCAAAAGAAGAAGCCCGCTAAGTCGAATATTAAAAACAAGCGACTTAGGCTAAAAGTAGGGCATCCCGCTGGACGTTGAAATCAAAAGAAGCTCAAAAGAGCTAGTCCAGGAAAAAGTTAGGGAAAGTTAAGCAGAAAAGTGAAAAGGATTACAAAATAAAAATCCTCGAAAGAACAAGTCGTGTGACTCCAGGCACCAAAGACGAAAAGCGAGTGACTGTCACTCCAAAAACTTGTGGTTTCCTAAACCATCACTCCTGTCACTCAACCTTTGAAAGGTGAGCGCTAGTGTCGAATTAGCTGAACGTAGGATTGGAGAACATCAAGGAGAACGGGTGGATTAAAATAAGCTTTGAGCCTTATATCCTTTCTCTCAAATCGTGAACCTGACCACGTTACAACCTTCAAAAGTCCTAATTGAAGCAGAGTTGTTTCGAAAGTATACTTCGGTAAAGATCGCGTCGAAAATGACTCCTAAAAGGATTCCTCTTACCATGTTGATATTGATGTTGACATTCTGATAAGTGATTCGTTCGCTTTATGTCACAAATGTTTTTCCAGTGAACAGACTTGGATTTCAAAACTATCATATGCATTGCATTAGTATATCTTTTGTGCAGAACAATCTGTTTTACTTGCGAGTAAGCACTTGACATCAGGAAAGTTTCCACAGTGGAAGGTTGATCAGGATAGAATGCAGAATGCCCACTCCATTGAACTGAGGCAAGCTATATCAAATGATCATATTGAGGGAGTCAGCCATCCGAAAGTTAGTTAATCTGGGGCAGGCCATCCCAAGAGCACATAAGCTATTCTTATCCAGAAGGCAGTTAATCTGAAGCATCTCTTTGAGGTTCAGAATGTTGAGGCAGTTCATGTCAAACCATCAGGGTACGAAAAGTGCAGGGTTCCTTTCGAGGAAGTTTTACGGAGATCCCACAGGCTGGGGCAAGCCACCCTAAGAGCAGAAGAATTTTTCCTCTCCGTATCTTCAGAGCTTACTAGCATTATTCAACCAAGGACGAACCCTTTCATGGTACGGATTCTGGGGCAAGCCATCTCGAGGTCGTCTCACGGCAAGATTTTCTTTTCAAGATGAACGTTCTCTGAGATCAGACTAGGGCAAGTGGAATTACACCGGGGCAGTTACTCAAGCGAGTTTATTCTCCTCAGCCAGAGTTAAGTGTCGGGGAATCGTGCCGTCACCTCACCAAATAGCCTGAACCCGTTACCTATCAAAAATGTGTAATCGAAATCATTTCCAAAGCCCAATTCTCGTCTGGCAAACCTCTAAAGTCCAGTTCTGGCCTGGACAATCATTTGGTAAGCACCAGTTCCTGTCTAGTATATGTCAGATTTTCCACCAGTTCTTGTCTGGTCACTCTTTCTGTAGCCCACTGTTTAACCAGTTCTCGTCTGGCAAACACGGTTCCAAAGTCCAGTTCTTGTCTGGCAAACCAGAAATCAGTTCTCGCCTGATATCCCAACTACAAATTCAGTTCCCTTCTGATACCCAAATCGGTAGTCAGTTCTCGTCTGACAGCTTAACCTTTCGTCACCAGTTCTCGTCTGGTAGTCAGTTCTTGCCTGACCTTGTCTTGAGAAACCAGTTCTCGCCTGGTAGCCAGTTCTCGCTGTCGCTACTGCGAAAAAAGGTGTCAGCAAAGACAGAAGAGTCGCCACCTATTGTTATTTATCCCAAAGAAGGGAAAGGAAACGATCAGGAAAAACCTAGCGAAAAGGGATAAGATCGGTCATCGTAACCAAATATCGAGGTTCGGGAGTCGGTTACGCAAGGGGAAGGTATTAGCACCCCTCACGTCCGTCGTACTCGACGGGATCCACGCTTGTTTGTTTATCTAAAAAGGTTGTATATCTATCTACCTATCAAGGCTGGTTCAAAAGAAAAAGAAAGGAGAAAAATGACTCGACAGAGCGTCGCTGCTCTAGGCCTACATACTCCCTCGTGCAATGGGAAAGTCAGAGTCAACGTAGTTCGGCTAACTACGGGTGAAGGGAAAAGGTTGCTCGCCAAGACATCGCGTCTTGTGCCTACGTACTTTCATCTGGTATGAAAGATCATAGCGAACGTAGTTCGGGATAAAACGGAACACAAATTTGATTCACGCGTTTTTTACCCGAGTAAGGTTAAACTACAGTTCCAGCAGTTAGGGACAACGCCTGTTTGCGGTAGAACCGAAGCTTAACAGCACTCTTTTCAACTGAAAAGGTTTTCTTTGACTTAAGACCCCAAACGGCAAAAAGAAGTTTGATGTTTGTTTTTTGTCTTTTACGAGAAGAAGTGTCTTTTATGAATGTTAGTAATTCATACTGCACTAGAGACTATGACTTAGGAGCGAATGCGTCGTATATCGTCCTAAGGACATATGCTAACACTCTAGATAATTGACAGGCAACCACCTAATCATCATTTCCCAAGTAGCTTAAGCCTCGTAACGTACAGTACAAACTTGCCTTTATTAAGTGTTTTACTGTTGTTTGAAGATGAGAAGGAGAAAAGAGGAATCTATGGGGGAAACTATCAAGCATCCTATTGTTGTCATACAATATGGTCCTAGTGTTAAGTTTGAAGGGGAATCTACCCTATTGTTATCATGCATAGATTCATCCTAGTGTCTGTCATCACTATCCTTATCAAAGGAAGTGAGAGCCCTAAGGGAACATGTTAAAGGGAATTAACAGCAACAACAAAAATCATTAAGCAGATGAGTACAACTATCAAGCTACTGAAATAAGAACATGTATGGATATGTAATGCATCAGCACAAGCAGAAGGAGGAAGCCTCAACTTCTAATGCAAACATGACAAGCATAGAAGAAAAAGAAACACACAAGCAAGGGAAAGTATGAAAGCAGATAAACAACCAAGCAAAGGGAGGATCACTTCAACCTTTAAATGCAATCATGATAAAAAGAACAGAAACAATCAAGCAAAGGGAGACTAGCTCAACCTTTAATGCAATTATGCACCTAAACAAGAGTCTCTACTCATGCAACTCTATCCTAATGCATCACAGCAATCAAGCAATCAATCAAGCAGTCCATCAGGCAAGCAAGGAGAAAACACTCCATCAGGAGAGAGGCAACCAAGAAGAGTAGCAAGGAAATCATCCCAAGGCTACATCAGGTTTAGATGAGAATGGTAGAACCTATAAGTAAATCTAAGGTATCTGTGTCATTGTGTATCAATACAAGAGTCTTCTGAGGCTCAATCTCTTTATGGAATGCACATTAGACTTCCCAAAGGGAAGTCCAGGCTCTCACAAGAGAGATCCTCAGATCAATGGACAGAGATTGAAAGGTGGAACCTAATAAACAACTAGGGTTTTAGGTTCATTGTGTATCAACACAAGAGTTCTCTGAGGCTCAATCTCTTTATGGAATGCACATTAGACTTCCCAAAGGGAAGCCCAGGCTCTCACAAGAGATTTCCTCATATCAATGGATAGAGATTGAAAGGTGGAACCTAATAAACAACTAGAGTTTTAGGTTCATTGTGTATCAACACAAGAGTCCTCTGAGGCTCAATCTCTTTATAGAATGCACATTAGACATCCCAAAGGGAAGTCCAGGCTCTCACAAGAGAGATCCTCAGATCAATGGATAGAGCTTGAAAGGATGATGGGAAGCATGGTGTATACCAAAGGTATCCACCATGGCACTCAACCAATCATCTCAAAGATTGTATCCTCAAAGGTTTTACCATTCATGGTATGCCTTTAGTCCTTCCTTTGGAAGGACTAAGCTATCACAAAGGAACCCTAAATCATAGGATAAGGAATAGGGAAGGAAGAAAATCAAACACCTAAAGCTTCTAAAGAAACCACAACAATTAAACCCTAAAAGAAGTCCATCCTAAGGGAGCTAATGCCTTATTGAAAGCTTGAAAACTACCTTACAAAGGTATCAACCTAGGTACAAAGGGTTCATGTAATGATTGAATGCTTAAGATTTGCTAAAAGTTCACTTAAAGGCAAAATTATGAGAAGGTCATGTGTAGAACACACTAAAAACAGCCATAAGGTAAAATCTAAGACAAATAGGAAATCACTCCTAAAAAATCTAAGAAACATTCTAAAGATCACTTAAGGTCTTAAGAGTCTAGGGCTAAAATCTTGGATCAAAATTCTAATCCTAAGGGTATTAACAGAGAGCAGCATCCTAAGGTGTGCTATGGAAGGTGTAAATGGGAAGGGTCCTAAAGATTCAGTTCAAAACCTATCCTAAGGGCATCTAAAAAATCATAGAAAAATACTACAAAGCTACTTAATACATCAACAATAAGTACACAAAAAATCAGGAACTCAATTCAAATATCTATCAAGACATAAATTCTACAAGATGAACATACAATTTCACATTTATTAAATGGCTATTTAAAAGGAAAATGTGCAACTAATGAAAAATGAATTTAAAATGGAATTAAAAAATACAAAAAATTAATAGGCATCTCAATTCAAGTTCATGATTTTTTTCCAGCATTTATTGGCATTTTTTAATATTTTAAATGAATTAAAAATGAACATGTAATAAAACATAAAAGGCAAAATATCCTTCTTGGTCCCTTAACTATACCTCGGGGTTCATTTTGGTCCCTTAACTTTAAAAAGTTCCATATTGGTCCCTTAACTCTTCAAATGTTCCATATTAGTCCGTTTTGATCTATTAGCGACGGATTTAACGACGGTTTTTTGATTTTTTTTTCCGTTGCTAATAGGTCAAAAAGGACTAATATGGAACGTTTGAAGAGTTAAGGGACCAATATGGAACTTTTTAAAGTTAAGGGACCAATATGGAACTTTTTAAAGTTAAGGGACCAAGAAGGATATTTTGCCAACATAAAAATAAGAAAAAACAAATGAAAATAACTAAATCTGCATCTCAAATAGCAAATATTCTAAGTTGAAAATGGCATTGGGCCCAGAAAGGGGGTGCGCTTATCAAAATAAGGCCCAGGTCCATCAGGAATTCACATGATCACATGCGCTCAGTTGACTACAGCCTACCGTAGGTCTTAATCTCAGCCCTTAGTTCATTAAGTAACCAGATCTAACGCATGCTATCTAGCCACGTCAAAAGTCAATGGTCAATAAAGCTGAAACTCATTCACAGCCATGGGATGAGGATACTAAGTCAAGAAAGTCACAAGATCGGACGGTCATCAGATCGTCTTCTTCATTTAAATCTGAGAAATGGAGGGAGAAACCAGTGGCGGCCGGAGAAGACTCTGGCCATCTTCTCCGGCGAGAGCTACAGTAGCTCTGCCCGGAAACTCAATGAAACTCTACAAATTTGGTATCAATCTCTTCGTCTCACTATCCTGATCAATAATATGAGATTAAAATTCATTTTCATCCATGGAATCATCCAAACCAAATCCATTTCATTCTTGTGCTCTGCTAACAACTATCACCAAATCCAGATTTCTTTACAATAGTCGAATCCTCATGATATGTACATCCGTAATCCATGATTAAAACTCAATTCTAACCTAGGAATAGCTCAAACCGAATCAATCTATATCTTGTGTCATGGCAAGAATTCTCACGAACAACCTCCAATTCTAACCTAAATCCAACTAGGAGTCTCAGGGATCCTAACAACATGCATAATAGGTTCTACTTCCTCATAATTTAAGTGAAAATGGAAAGAAAAAAAACCTGTAAAGAAGCTTCAACAGAGGCACGATCTTGTGATGAAACTTGCTCAGATCAATCCAGAAACACTCTATGATTGGTGATGAAGCTTTCTTGATGCTCAAATTTGCTTGAAGAGGCCTGAATCTTGGAACCCGATTTTCACCCTCAAGCTCACTTTTTCTAACTACTTCTTACCTTTTCTTGCACCAAAACCATCCAACCTTCATCTGAAAACGATCCAGAACTTATATAGAACATGTTTGGATACATTTCAGGCCCAATGGAGGTCCAAACAGCCCGATTGGAAGTTCAGTTTTTCTTCACTTTTTTGCTTTATGAACTGCACGAAAACAGAGCTAATTCACTTCCAAATTGATCCATTTTGCTTGCTGGTGATGTAAGGAGTGTGGATGGCTGAGATTGAAGCCTTGGAAATGCATCAATGGTTGATTTGTATTTTGTTTCTTCAAGCTTAAGAAACATGAGGAAAGACCATGTAAATGACTTCAATTCTCAAATGTGGTAATTGCATTGTGCTTAGAATGCATTGGTGACTCAAAAAATGCATTCAATTCTCAAATGTGGTAATTGCATTGTGCTTAGAATGTATTGAAATCATCCCTTGAGGGTCTCAACATGTCCTTCCATTATCACATGGCCTTGAAACTAGGTCTCAACCTATTTCAGTTCACCTGTTGACTTAGGGTTGACCAAGTGAAACCCTAGTTGCACCAATCTTGGTTATAACTTCTTATACCTTGCATAATGACTTATCCAAGCTCCATACTGACTCTCAAGACATCTCATGAGCTCTCTCAATGCTTGACACCCATATCCATGGATTCAAAAATCATCTGATGATCTCCCACAACCATCAAGTTAGGAAATGTGCACATATGGCTTCAACCACTTCTTTGGGGATCTCTTACTTCTTTGATGAGGATATCAACCCTTGAACATTTGAGTGGATACTCTTGAATAGCCTTAGAACATGGTGGTAGCCCTTCCTTGGTAAGCACAAATCTCTCAATCCCCTGCATATGAGTGATGGTATGCAAATGCTAATGCTATATGAAATGCAAAGAAAAAGGTTAGGCAAATTTTGGGGTGCAACAGCTGCCCCTATTCAAACGGCTTGGACCTGACTGGGTGAGAAGCGAACGACTCTCAGAAAATCAAGGTAAAAGACGGTTGAATACCAAAGAACCTGGAAATTTGCCAACTACACAAGTAAACGGTACTCTGATTGGTAAAACTCTCCGAAGACTGAAATGACAATTGCACGGCAACTGGCTGGTGAATTACTACTTCAAACCTTCGTCCAACTTGGTCATCAAATTGGGATGCAACCACTGATTCAACAGTGACTGATAAAGATAGCTGATTTTGCCGTCAGGCACTCTGCATCAGCTGGCAGAATTTCTTAATCTCACCTCCGGACTTCCTCATCAAGTCGGTAAGGAAATTTGACATTACTGTCTGACTTCATCATCAAGTCTGGAAGACAATTTCTGACATCGCTATCGGGCTTCGTCGTCAAGTCATCGTAGGACTTCGTCATCAAGTCTAGAAGAACGTTTCTGTAGACATCGTAGTCTGAATTCATCATCAAGTCTGGGAGAAAATCGTTTTCATTGTCGGACATCGTCATCAAGTCTGTAAAACACTTGTGGTGTCGCTGCCGAACTTTATCATCAAGTAGGAGGAACATTGGCTGTTGTCAGACTTTGTCATCAAGTCTGTGAAACATTTGCCATTGCCGCCAGAAACCTTCTAGGGATAAAACTTCCTGACATCTCTGTCTGACCTCCTCATCAAGTCTAAGGGAAATTTCTGACTCCGTTGGGGATTCTGGAGAACTTCCTCACGCAACTCCGTCAAGTATCGACCTCAAGTCGAAAGGACACATCTGACGTCACCGTCAAGTATCAACCTCAAGTCGAAGGGAAACATCTGACCTCACCGTCCAGTATCGACCTCAAGTCGAAGGGAAACAACTGACCTCACTGTCAATCATCTGTTGGGGACACCATTTTCGACCTCACCGTCAGGCCTCCGTGAAGTTGTTCAACAACTACTGACATCACCGCCAGACGGGTAGAGAACCATAATCTAGGTAAACATTTAACGTCACCGTCATGACTCTATTTCTAATATGCCAATATCATCGCCGGACAACCTTACCAACAAGAAACACCTGACTTCACTATCATATCTTCATCGGAATCCTTCCAACATCACTACCGGATAAACACAAGAAACATTTGACTTCACCGTTGCATCTTCATTGATAACATTCCAACATCACCGCTGGATAATGATATCACCCAGAAACGCCTGACCTCACCGTCATATCTTCGTAGATAACATTCCAACATCACCGCTGAATAATCATAAGAAACAAGAAAACGTCTGACCTCACCGTCATATCTTCGTCGATAACATTCCAACATCACTGCTGGATAATAATAACAAGAAACGTTTGACCCCACCGTCATATCTTCGTCGATCACATTCCAATATCACTGCTGGATAATCATACTATCAAGAAACGTCTGACCTCACCGTCAAAATTAAGCATCTGACTTCATCGTCGGACAATCACATATCTGATACACATCTGACCTCACCGCCAAGAGCATCTGACTTCGTCGTCGGACAATCAAATATCTGATGCACACCTGACCTCACCGTCAAGATTCACTAATCAATTGGAGGAAATCCTCTGACATCACCGTCAATCCTCTATTGGGGTTAACATACCTGATCTCGCCACCGGTCGTCCCTGAAGTTGGTAACCAACTACTGACATCACCGCCAAGTAAAGCATGAAGCTGATAAATCTATGACATCACCGTCAAGCAATCTTCTCTGATAACCTCCTGACATCACCGTCATATAAATGGAGAATCACAATCTTAATAAACTTTTGACATCACCGTCAGATATCCATAAACACATCATCTGAATTGGATAGCCACCAAATTACTAAACAACTGACCTCGTCATCAACCAATCATACCTTTTGATAACCAATTGACATCACCGTCAGGCCCTGATAACACTCTAACCTCGCCGTCAGAAAATTGAGAAACGTCTAGCATCACCACCAGACCAACAAAGATCTGAGAAACAACTGGCCTCACCGCCGGAAGTCATACTGATAAGCCCTTGACATCAAAGTCAAATAACTAATCGAACAATTAAACTTCTGACATCACCGCCAGACTCTGCAAAGTTGATGAATGTCTAACCTCACCGCCAGCCTCCCATGCACGGGATAAACATCTGACATCACCGTCAGGCAAACAGAAAGCTGGTACATCTAACGCCACTGTCAGATAAACACAAATCTGATAATCTCTCTGACATTACTGTTAGAACTCCTTCAATACTGATGAACGTCCGACCTCACTGCCAGAACCACAGGACTGAGAAGCGTCTGTCATCATTGTCAGAACTCCACATTGCTAATAACCTCCTGACATCACCACCAGAATAACACAATCGGTAAACATCTGATACCGCCGCCAGATGTCCATCATATCGATAACCACCTGACATCACCTCCAAGCATACATCTAACCTCACCGTCAGACTACCATAATGTGGAGAAACACCTGACATCACCGCCAGAACGCCCGACATCATCGTCGGACAAACCAAAGTTGAAGACTTTCTGACGTTGCCGCCAAACAACCATTGGATATAATGAGCAACGAACATCCCATCTGACCTCACCGCCAGACCAACCATGGGATACACGCGTCTAACTTTACCGTCAAACTTTCACTAAATAAAAGTGAACCACGCACCTTGCTTTGGAAACTCTGGAAGGGCTTTGACCGAATAACTCTACTGAAGGAACACCTGCGTAGAAGAACGGTACCCGCCTAGCTCATGTTTCACATGCATATGTTTGACAATGGCGTAATGCTCCACACGAAATGGAAATGTTACGCGTTTAGGGTAGATGCTATGCATGCATGCAAAAATGCTACGGAACCAAATCAGCAAAATAAATGTTGAAGGTAAAACCCTCCTGTCAAGGAGAAGGAACCATCCTGATGGGAAGAAGGAATCATCCTGCTGAGGAAGTGAACCACACCAATTTCAATTGGACCTAACCTGGGGAAACGAACCTCGTACGGCTTTCCGCGGGGAAACAAAGTTCTACGAGAACCTGTACTTGCTCAACTGAGTATACAAACCTCAAACTACTAAGGAAAGATGCCGACCGCAGAAATAAACTGCACGACCTTCGCAGATAGAACTTTCCTGAAGATACGGACTTCGATGGAGAAATATAGCAACAGCTATCCAAACACTCTCTCTTGCTGGAGAAGACAAGCGATGGCCTGAACGACCCTCCAGGATTCGGCTCTCTTAGGGGGAATATAGAAACAGCTATCCAAATACCAGGGATAAGGGCAGACCCTTAATTGCTCCTTCCATCCTGCATACCACTCTACTGGGGGTATAGATACCAACTCCAGTTGTTGGGGAATGGACTCTGGTTGGGGAGAATCTATCTCCGCTTGGGGAGACAACTTAATGCTTACAATCCCATATTCAGACTCTGTGGGGAAGCATAACTGAATCTACTGAGGAGTAGGCTCGGAACTCCACATATGCTTCTGCTGAAGATATGACGAGGATACGCTTCTGTCAGATGCCCCAAGGGTTATGACCTTGCAAAATGATCTCTGGGACATTTTATCCTAAACAGAAAAAATTTTCCATGAAACGAACTCGAGATGGCTTGCCCCAGAATCTATAACAACTTTTGATAAACTTTGCAGATATGGAGAGGAACAATTCCTTCATCTTTGATTTTGCCCCAACCTGTGGGATCTTCGTAACATCCTCTCGAAAGGAAACCTGAGATCTCTATACTCTAGCGGTTTGATATGAACGGCCTTAGAGCTTTGAACCTCACGGAGGTGCTTCGAGTTAATCGTCTTCAGGGTAAGGATAGCTTCGGCGCTCTCTGGGTGTCCTGCCCCAGCCTTGTCATAACTTTGCCCCTGATTGGCCGATTTGGGGGGAGCAGTACCCTTGGCGGTGGGAGATTCATCAAATCTCGACCTGATTGCCCCGGATCAACTGACTTTTGGATGGCTGACTCCCATGTTGTGATCATTTGATATAGCTTTCCCCGGTTCACCGGAATACTCAGGCGTTCTGCATCCTATCCTAATCAAACTTTCCATTATGGAAACTTTCCTGCTGTCAAGCGCTTACTCGTGAGTAAAACAAACTGTTCTGCATAAAAGACATATCAAATGCAATACACATGACAGTTTTGAAAATCCAGTTCGGTTCATTGGAAAAAATTTTGTGACATTAAATGTATGAATCATTCATCAATATATCAACATTAATACAACGCTGTAAGAGGAATCCTTTCAGGGAGTCAGTTTCGATGCGATCTTTACCGAAGTATACTCTCGAAACAAACCTGCTTCAATTAGGACTTTTAAAGATTGTAACGTGGTCAGGTTCACGGTTAACAAGGAAGGATATAGGCTCAAAGTTCATTTTAAACCACCCATTCTCCTTGATGTTCTCCAATCCTAACTTCAGCTAATTCGACCTTAGCGCTCACCTTTCATATGTTGAGTGGCAGTTCAAGAAATCACACTTTTTTTGGAAGTGACAGTCACTCGTTTTTCGCCTTTTGCCTGGAGTCACACGATTTCGTTCCTGTTTGAGAATTTTTCTCTTGTAATCCTTTTTGTTTTTTGCTTTTTCGCTTTTTCATTCCCTAACTTTTTCCTGGACTAACTCCTTTGAGTTTCTTCGATTTTGAAGTCCAGCGGGATTCCCTTATTTTTGCCTAAGTCGCTTGTTCGTAAGATTCGACTTAGCGAGCTTTTTCTTTTGATTCTTTTCTTTCTCTTTTTTTTGAACAAATCGTGTGACACCGGCTTGTCTGACTTGTTTGAAACGAGATTGTGATTGTTTCACTCCTGATCGGTCAGCTTTAACCATTGTGGTTTTTTAGGCACGACTTATAGAGGTGTGATTGATCCTCGAACGGGCACTCCTTTTGTAATTTGAACGCTTGGTCAAATTAACTGACACCTACCCTGCCTCGGGTTAAGATATAGGGTTTTTCATTTTCAGAAAGAAACTCCTACAACTAGGCTCAAAGGGGTTGACAAGGGATTACCTTCCTTATATCTCCGGTGTTTGCGGATTCGAAACAATGCATGTACATCATCAACAGGTTTTCAACCAAAAGCATACAATCAGAAGCTTACGTGTCTTTCGATTTCGTCATCCTCCCCGGACTCCGCTTAAACCAGCGTTTGAAATAAATGAAAAGTAATAGAGTGAACACGAATGGATTAATTCAAAACATGCATATTTATTTCATTATCAATATCAATTGAAAAACAACAAGTTTTACAAACGAAATTTGCAATTAAACAGGAAAGAAATTACAAATGTAAAGAAATGACATGATAAAATGCAGATTGCCAGCTTCTAGGAACTGGGCTTTCGAACTTGATTTGCAACTGAGGCAGCCATCTTCAGAATTACTCGTCAAAGTCGGTCTGAAATGCTTCTGAACCTTCGTTCTCAGTGAACTCTTCCATAGCATGTACTGATACGCCCACCTGGCTGGATGAAGAAAGTTCATTAATCTGAATACCCTGAGGTGTGATCGAGAACCTGTTGGCGTCCAATAGAGTCTGAACCTGGCTCTTAAGCACCTTGAAGTTTTCAGTTGAGTGCCCCTGTGCCCCAGCGTGGTAATCACAATGGGCGCTTGCAATAAAACCTGGCGGATATGGCGGAATCACCAGGCTAATCTCCTTTAGCACTATCTGACCAACCTTGATCAAATATGGCAATATTTAACTGTATGACATGGGTAACCGCGTGAACTGCCTTTCTAGCTTCTTTGGTCTTTGACTTGCATGCTGACGCAGCGGACGACGGTATGACCGTTGACGCCGGAAGGGAGATGATGTATGATGCACGGACCCTAGGGTTTGTTGACTCTGAACGGTCAAGACATCCTGAGATTGAGCCTGAGATACCAAGGACTCTTTTTGTTTGGATGCACTCATCCTCAGGTTTAGCCCCGGAATCGGCAATAGCTGCGGGCACAGAGATTTAGAGGTCATAAATTGCAAGGCATCCTCTGGGTCCAATGTAGTTTTAGGGATGAAAGTAGGAGTGTCCACCTTTTCGGGAATGCCTGGAATGAGATCCTCTGCTATACTCGTGTCGCCCGACGTGAACATAACGGCCTTTGAGTCAATCAAATCCTGAACTACGTGCTTAAAAGCCTTGTAGTTCTCAACATGGTGCCCGGGTGCCCCAGAGTGGAAGTCACAATGGGAGTTTGCATTATAGCCTGATGGTGGCTCACCAGTTAGTGGAGATAACTTTCGTAGTTCGACCAACCGAAGCTGAAGCAAGACTTGCAGTAACTGGGTATAAGTCATAGGGATCTTATCAAAGATTCTGCCGGGTTGCTTCAGCCTCAGAGCATACCTCCTGGTCTTAGGATTGTCTTGGGGAGCGAGAGGTAGTTGTTGACTGTCGCTACTGCGAAAATCGGCGCCGGCTATGACAGAAGAGTCGCCACCATGCATTATTTATCCCACGAAAGGGAAAGGAAACGCTCAGAGTAAACCTAACGCAAAACGGGAAAGGAATGGTCATCGCAACCAAATTCCTGGATTCGGGAGTCGATTACGCAAGGGGAAGGTATTAGCACCCCTCACGTCCGCCGTACTCGACGGGATCCACGCTTGTTTTCTAGTACGGATTGTATTCTATCTACTCTACAGGTCTGGGTTAAAAAGAAAAGAAAAGACTCGGCAAAGTATCGCACTTTATGCCTACGTATTCCCGTCTGGAACGAGAAATCAGAGTCAACGTAGTTCGCCTAACTACGGAAAGGAGGGAAGGTTGCTCGCTAGGATACGGCATCCTATGCCTACGTACTTTCATACAACATGAAAGATCAGAGCAAACGTAGTTCGGGCTACGGAAGACACAAACTTGTCTGACTGTTTTTTATTACCTTATGAAAGGGTTTTTCTTGATTAAGGGTCCAAGCGGACAAAAATGACACTTTGATGTTTGTTTTGAATCTTTTACGAAAGAAGTGTTTTTTAGTCTGTTTGCAATCTCTGACGCACTAGAGACTATGATTTGAGAGTGACTACGTCGCGTGTCACCCAAAGGGTGCCACACTAAGCAGCCAGACTACTGGAAAGAAGCTCTCCAGCAACCCTTTCTCCAATAGCTTAAGGCTTGTAACGTACGACATCGATTAACCTTATTACTGTATTTTAGAGTTGTTTTTGAGATAAGAAGAGAAAGAAGCTCTAAAAAACCTAGGGTTGAAAAGGGAATAAAAACTAACCTAATGTTGTCATGCATGGATAAGAATCCTAATGTCTGTCATAATTCCCTCCTGCATAGAGGAAATCAGAGATCCTAGGGGATAAACAAAAAAGAAAGCAAGCAAATACAGTAAAATGCATGCAATGCAGCAATACAAGCGAGGCAAGGGAGTCCCGCTCAACCTCGAACCTGGGAAAACAATAGGCAAAGTGAATCAATATTCACTTCAAACCTTAGGGGAAAGCTATACAAGCCAACAAGCAATACAGAAAAACACAAACCACAGCAGAGGAGGCAGCCCAAGCAACAACACCAAACTCATACAGCAAACAACACAAGCAGCAGCTCTGACAGCAACAGCTGATTAAACAGCAAAAAGTTAATAGCAACAACCTTCATCTTCATGAATAGTCCCTATCTTCAAGTTTCACTAAACCTTCAATCTTCAACAAGCACCAACCTTTAACAAGCTTCAAACTTCAACAAGCAACCATCCTAGATCAGCAAACTTCAACCAGTAAACAGCTTCAACATGCTCCTAACTTCATCTTCAACAAGCAATAAAACCATAGCTTCAACAAGCAACCAACTTCAACAAGCACAAACTCCTAGCTTCAACAAGCATCAACAAGCACTAAACTTCTCTTTACCAAGCTTCAACAAGCACCTCCAAGGGAGAATCAAGTAATAATATCAAGTTGAAATGTTAAGTAACTTAATGACCACCAAAGGAAGCCACTAAGAACTTAACATTATGAGAGAATGGCATCCTCAAAGTTCTACTCTTAAAGCATGCCATTCATCCCTCCAAAGGAGAGATGTGACTTCTTTAAGAGGACTTTATGTCATTGGATTGAATGGAGATGAACAATATACTCCATGTTTGAAGAAACAAGCAACTAGTCTAATGCTCTTCCTAAAACCCTAGTTTCCCTAAGCTCCTGACAAGCACTCCACAAGAGGACAAGGCTTCAACTCCAAGCTTCTTCAAGCACTCCATATCAACATCAACATGTCTTCATCTTCATCCAATCACAAGAGCACCACCGCCCTAATCTAAGGGGAACTATTGAATTAAACTAGTCAAGTTAGTGTATTAGAAACACCTAGAAGTTAGTCCTAAAACTAAATCTAATCAAAATACTAAAAATGGTTGTAAAATCCTACAAAAAATTCTAAGGGTTCCTAAACCTATTAAGAATCACTCCATACAAAAACCAGGGGGTTAACCATTCATTAAGACCTAAAACTATGCCCTAAACCTAAGGGTATATTTTTAGTGTTCAAAATAGCCTAAAATTCTCTCACAAAAATATGATAAAATTTCTAGAGGTACATGCATATCTAAGCTAACTATACCAAAAATAATCAATCCAAAAATCCACACCAATTATCCATACTAAAATCAGCAAGACCATGCATCAAACAAATTCAAAATAAAACCAATTAAAATGAAAAATATGTAATTAAAATATAAAATTTATGAATTAGTAAAATTATGATCCTATTAAATTCTAGACTCTTTACGGAGTCAGGGGAAAAAAATCTCACCTAAATTGCTTAATTTTCCTATTTATGGTGAATTAAATCCTAACTATGTGCAAAATGCAAAATAAAAGAAAATAGATGAAAATTAATAAATGCGCGTGTGAAATAGCAATTATATCCAGTTATAAACCAAGCATGGGCCTAAGGGGGGTGCGCGTATCAAACTGTCTTAAGCCCAAACCAAACTAAAACAATCAGAAAAATGAAATGGAAATTGGAAAACGTTTGTGCTGAATAGCAATGGTTTCACGTTCATTTCAGGATATGGGCCTAAGGTGGGGTGTTGATAGCAACTAAATGACTAAGCCCAAAAAAAAAAACTTAAATGAAACGCAGAGTTTTGATTCTCATTCTCACTCTCTTCATAACCCAACTTGCAATCCTGGCCGTGTATTGGTAGATTCAGTCAAGAGTCAACCCTAATCCAACGGGTCCTGTTCATCTTCTCCAAGTATTCAAAACTGAGAGGGAAAATTGGGACGGTGGCCTGAGCTACAGCGCCACCGTCGTCTCCGGCGAGACAATCACAAAAATGCATCAAACACCAAACTGAAACACCCTATCTCACTCCAAATTTCATCCTGAGCACGAATATAATCTCCAATTTCAATGATTCTTCCTTTAAATCCAAAACCGATCAAATGTTCAGAAATTCACCCCAATCTTGATTGTCACGATTCTTGCAATTAATGATCCTAGCATGACCTACACTCTTCAGGCTTCAAAACTCACTATCCAAACATGCTTGAAACCTCAAGAATCGTGAGTTATTCTTCTCAACAGAAAATGGCATCACACTTAAAGTGTCTCTAACTGCTCAATTCTTGTACTGAAATCCATCCTAACAAAGTCTACAACCTATCCACATGATCATTTCTACTTAATTCCCTATAATCTAGAGCAAAAAATGAAAGATTCAAACCTGGTGTAAATGGATGAACAGAGTAGGTTTTCCTTCGAATCAAGCTCCAATCTTCTCCAGAATCACTCAAGAACAACTTCCCAAGCTTCTCCAATCAACAATTTGCAATGAATCCTCTTCAATTCCAAAACCCGATTCTGATATGCAATGTGAAAATTTCAGTTGCTCTCTCTTGATCCTCTTCACTTCTTGCCCAAAAAATGACCTGAATCAGTTGCAATGCATATATAGAGTGTGTTGGAAACCTCTAGAAGGATCTGTAACTAACTGAATGAGATTTTGAATTTCTCATTCTCTTCCAATTTCTCATATGTAACAGTCAGGTTTTTCTCTGCCACAGCTCTTGACTTCACTTGAAATGAGTATCTCATGAGATTTAGGATTGAATGGGAATGGTAGATCCCTTCTTTTTGATCCCATGGTGTGTGATTGAAGTGTTACTTCCACCTTAAGTTACAAAAGGGAAGTGCTTGAAAATGACCTCAAATGTAAAATGTAATATTGCCAACCTTCTCCAAATGCATTTTCTGATCAAAATGACATATAACATTGTTCAATTTGGCCACAACAATTTCCCCCAAATTTTGGCCTTTTAAGGTGTATTAAAGTTCCTTTTCAAAGTCATTCCAAATGAATTTGTGTTCCAAGCCAAACCAAACTCTCATAACCACTTGGTTACACTCAAAACATCATTTTGAACAAGTTCCATGTTGAATAATTTTCCATTTGAAGCTTGCAAGTTGGAGTTATGGACCTATGATCACAAATGACCTATAATCACCAATACGCAAAATACCCTTGGCTTACAAAGATCATAACTTGAGTTCTACAAATCCTATCAAGGAATTCTAGTACTCTATGGAAATCTAAGACCGAGATATACAACTCTCATGTTGGCCAAATATCCATTTGAAAACTCCTTGAAGGGCAAAAGTTGCTTGGAAGTCAAGTGACATTCACAGATAAATTTCATAGTCATCTGATGACCTGTAACTTGCAAGGACCATAACTTGAGTTATATAAATCCCCTTGAGGACTTCTAGTACTCAAATTAAAGGTATTGAGATGCTATAAAAGTTTCATGTTGGCAAAATATCCATTTGAAACTTGTATTTTGACTTATGTGGCTTTGAAGTTAAGCACTAAACAGGGGATTTTACACTGAAACCATAATTTAGCAAATTCCCACATTCTTGATTCTTCTTTGCTTGATCTTGGCACAACACCACACATGTATCAAAATACCAATCCATGAATCCCATGACCTCAAAGTAGGCTTTGATGCTCTTCAATTACTAAATGGACCAAGGATTGACCCAGATGAAACCCTAGTTGACTGCACCTCAACTGTGGCTCTCATACTTGAATCAATGACTTGTCTCAGCTTCAATAGGGCCCTCTAGGCATCCCATGAGATCCATACACACCTCAAATTCACATTCCATGTTTCACATTCCACTGATGATTCTCAATATTCCTCAAGATAGGAGCAAAACCCACATGTAGACACTCAAACTTCTCAAGACTTCAAATCACTTCTTGATGGCTTGGATGATCTCTCAATCTTGGATAACACCTCTTGCTAGGCTCTTCTCTTGATAGACACCCTTGATCCCTTGTTGGAGGCATGCTATGCTATGATGTGCAAATGATTGAACTATGTACATGATGTAACTATGCAAATGAAATGCAATGAAACACAAATCAGGCAAGAAAAGGTTGAGCAAATTTTGGGGTACAACACTGACGTGGCAAATCTGGGATCTCAGGTCATGCCACAGGTCTTCGAGGCACATCACGCCTTGGGATAGGTTCCATGGACAAAAGCGGAACGAGCATCTCTACTGCAGCTTTAGGCACCTGGTCACCTTCTTTTCTGAACACCTTTCTTACTACCTCCATGATCAAACCCACCTGAGTTTTCAACTGCTGGTTCTCCTCTCTGAGTACCTGCTGGTTCGAACGCAACTCTTGCATGTCCCCCATAACCTACCTCATTTGGCCTCGGACCTCTCTCAGCTCTGCTTGAACCTATTCCATGTCTAGCTTCTTGATGTCTGAGATTCTGAAGAAAACCCGGATCAGGACAATAAATCCCAGCCACGAACACCTGTTATACAAATGGAATGCGAATGTTATGTTCGAGTATTTCCAAGGAATCTGTTTACTCCGGTTCATGTTTTATACAAACAAACCACAAGGAAAATATTTAACGCTCAAGAGCGAGTTTCGAAGTTAAGATCCTTGGAAATACCAGAACATGTATGTCAAAATACAAACATGTCGGGATGATGCAAATGCAAATGCAAAGATGCAACAAGAGATCAAGATTGCTTGATGTCGATTGAAGGACCAAAGTTCTGCTCTGACGAGAACACTGAAGGTGAGAAAATTATTTAGAAGGGGGGGTTGAATAAGTATGACAAATAATGAAAGATTCAAACACAGTTATTTTTATCCTGGTTCGTTGAACTCAACTACTCCAGTCCACCCTCTCAAGAGTGATTTGCCTTTCTCAGTCAAGGACTTAGTCCACTATTTAATCAAACAGATTACAATAGTAACACCTAAGAACAATTGTTCTTAGTCTTCTCAAGAGCTACTGATCCCAATTGGATCCTCTTAAGGAAACCTTTTACAATCAATGTAAAACTAATACAAGAGTAAGAATGCTTCTAAAAAGCTATTATCACAACTGTGATATTTCTCTTAAGTTTAAGAACAATGTTACAGCAAATAAAATAAAAGAACTTTTGAGAGTTTTGCTTTGATAAGTGATTTTTTTGCAAGAAGTTTGGTACTGAAGAAGATGGAGTGGACTTCTTTATATAGGCACTTAGATCCATGAATTCTTCTCAACATTGAAGGTTGTGCTGAAAAGCCTGGTGCCTTTTGTCTTTACATTGGAGGCTGTGCTGAAAAAGCCTGGAGCCTTTTGTCTTTTACTTTGCAGAAACTTTCCTTAGAATGGAATGCATAGATAAAACCTTTTTGTCTGTGTTCTTGTGTCTAGCATAAAAGAGGAAAGAGCTGTTGAGATATGCCAACGTACATATTCAAATCTTCTTCACTAAGTAAGTTCAGCTATCAACATAAAAGTCTGGATCTTCAGAATCTCCAGAGTAGAGATCTTCTGGATCTGCAGAGTCTTGGGATGTTCTTCAGATTATGTTGAATCAGAGTATGTGCAGCTTGTGTGCTTGAGCGTGTAGTTCTGTCAGAGCAGAGTCTTCTCTATCAGATTCTCAATACTTATGCAGCGCAGTATCTTCAGATTCTTCTGATGACTAAGCTTCTGAACTCTCAGAGTCTTCTATTCTTTAGAGGCTTCTGCTTCAGAATCTTCAGTAGATAGCACTCAGATTCTTCTGGAGGCAGCGTTCAGATCTTCATCTAAGATGCTCTTGAACCTTTGAAGCCTTTCATAATATCATTGTTCAGATCCAAATTTGCTCTTTAAGAATATTTTCTTTAGTACCTGTAGCAAACAGTCTAGATCAAATTTAGAGTATATAATTCTTGAATACAAAATTCATAAGTGTTATTATCAAAACATAGAGATATTACTAAGAAACAATCTGTGTTCTTACAATCTCCCCCTTTTTGATGATGACAAAACATGAGAGATTTTGTTCAATAAAAAAATATGAATTATAACTCCCCCTGAGATTAACAATCTCCCCCTGAAATAAATATTCTAATAGAAGAAAACACTTCCCTTTTTGATTAAGTATATTTCAGATACAGAGCCTGATGCAAAAGGTTTGACTTTCAGAATCAAATCTTGATGCCAGATAATTATGACTTCCTTCAGTCAGAGCGCCTGGTTATCATCTTGCTTGAATTATCTTCCAGAGTAAAGATATCAGAGTAAGCTATCAGAGTTGATTGAATACTCAGATTTGCTTTGAAGATCAGGTTCTGGTTGGAAACGTCTCAGGGTAACTTCAATGAATTATGTCAGATATATCAATGTAATCTGAAAGACTTAAATTCAAAGTAAGTTAATAAAATGTCTGAATTTCAGTTTTAGTAATTGCTTATAGTTTGAACAATCAAATTTCTCTTTTTCTCCCCCTTTTTGTCATAATCAAAAAGATTTTTAAAGACATAAAGATACAGAAGAAAAGAAGCATATAGAAGCAAAAACATCAACCTTCATTTGAACATATCAAAGTTCACAATCAAACAGATAGATGCCAAAAAGCATAACACAACAATAAGAAAACAACAGAAGCAATAACATGTGCAAAAACGTCAAATAAAACTAAGTCTGGCGTGAGGCAATAAGGGTCAGAAGCTCTGTCATTTTGGCAGTTGACTCTTCTTTCTTAGACATCCAGGTCTTAATCTCATCAGTTGTCTTCTCTTGCTTTACCATCCAATCTTTTATTTCCTTGACATCATTCATAAGCTCTGTGACCACAGATGAAGAAGGAGCAGATGCAGTAGCAGCAGTGTTCTCTTCAGACTGGTTCTCTTCAGAAGCTTGTTCAGCCATTTCAGATTCAGGAGCCTCTGGAGGAGCAGCTTCCAGAAGCAACACAGGAGGAGGATGAGGCATGTTCATCAGAGTTATCTTGATTAATTCTGCAAACTGAGTCTTAGCAAGCTTAGAGCATTTAGCTCTAACTTTTAAAGCAGCTTTGTTGAACATCTAGATGAAACGCTTCCAAGCAGCATTTGAAACAGCTGGATCCAAACTTGACATGCACACATCCTTAACACGAGAATATTCAGAATCTATCTCCTTCTTGAATATTTCAAACATAGCATTAACACATGATCCTAGATCTGACTGTTCAGACTGTTCAGAGGGTTTAGGATTAGGAGTGTTAACAGGAGTAGGTTCAGATGGTTGTGGTTGAGGTGATGTTGGTTGAGATGTTTGGATGTCAGATTGAGGGAGTTCAGATGGTTGAGGAATGGTTTGGGTTTCAGATAGATTGGTTTCAGATGGTTGAGGGATGGTTTTTGTTTCAGATGTTTGAGTTTCAGATGGTTTAGAGATGGTTTTCTGAGGTGGGGAGTTGGGTGGAGTATGAAACATAGAAATGTTAACATGTTCCTTCATAGCAATGTCAGAACGTGCTTGTTTGAGAGACTCTGGTTCAAAATCAGATGAATCAGATGATTCACAATCAGAAGATTCTTCTGAGTGAACAGATGTTGAAGAAATGTTAATGGATTGATTAAGGGGTTCTATATCCAGAATATCTTCAAAAAGATTTGGATCTTCTGATGGAACTGGTTGTTCAGAGTGTTCAGTTTGAACAGTCTCTGGTTGGTTTGGTTCTGAGATGATTATATCTGGTTGGGAAATTTCTGGTTGTGGAATTTCTGGTTGAGTAGGTTGAGGGGGTTCAGATGTAGTATGAGATTGGGGTTCAGAGGGAATTGGTACAGAAGATGGTTGTGAATGTACTGGTTCAGATGAAGGTGGTTCAGATGAAAGGTTTGCAGATTGTTTGGGTTTAAAAGTTCTATGTCTAAGGTTTGGAGAGAGTTGAGGTGATGAAAGGGGTGAATGAACAGCAGGTGTAGGATCAGATGTTAATACCTGATGAATACTGTCTCTAATCTCTTCCAGAGTAGCATCTCTAGAATTGATTATGGCTTTCTTTACTTCTTTCTTCTTCTTCCTTGGAACTTCAGATACTTTCCTTTTCTTCTGAACCGATCCTTCTTCAGCTTTTCTCTTACTACGCCTTTCCTTCATCAGATTGGGCATTTCTTCTCCTTGTTTCTAAACAAGGTTAGCAGGTAAAGGAATTCCTTACTTCAGACACTCTGCAATGTAAGTCCAGACAATACCTTTTGGTTCATCTGCACTGAACATTGGAAAATCTTCTATGGGTATCCTTCTGCCATTGACCCCCTCAGAGTTTATCTTCCTTAGTTTACCATTCAACTCTGAAATGATCTTCATTCTTTTCAGAGTGAGTCCGTTTATCTCAGATCCAATGATGTATGACAGATCCTCTGTTATCTTTGCATCTGTCAGATGCTTCACCAACTTGTTTTCTATAAGGATGTCTGAAATTAGTCTTCCCAGAGGTATCCAAGTTCTAACTTTCCCAGCTTTAGCTCTGACCTCTTCTCTAGTCTCTTTGACATGAGTCAGAAGATGACTGAAAATCAGATAGGGCATATCCACCTTAATATTCTGGCTGATGCAGTACATGAAGTACAGATGCTCTGAACTCACATAGTCTGGTGAGTTGGTTGACTTTCTGTGAAAGATTGTACTCATAAATATCTTTGCCCAGATCCTATAGATAGGTTTCAGATCTTTAACCTTACTTGTTGGTGTTCAAGATAAAATAATCTCTTCATATACCTTAGCCATATCAATGCGCGAGGAGGCTAGGTTTGTAACACCATCAGATTCTTTATAACTGAACAGTTGCCTAATTAGTTTCTCAGTTATCACTATCTCCTTCCCAAGGACAGATGAGTGAATGAACTTAGGACCAGCACTAGCGTGAATCCAGAATTCCTTTACAAGAGTTGGGTATACAGGACCCATTAGTCTCTCAAAATACTTCTCCCAGCCTTGAGCTTTAATGGCAGTTTTTAGGTCAAACCCATTTTCTTCTATTGATTCAAGATCAACGAAACTCTCACACAGAACCTCAAGATCCACTACTGGAGTAAATAGAGTGCGTTCTGGTTTCTTGTACATTATATTTTTGTTGGAGATTTCAGAAGCATTTGATGTAGAAGCCATTGATGAGGATGAAGCTTTTGATTTGGGTTTAGGGTTTTGGTAGAGGTTGAAGAGGGAACAGAAACGCATAAGTGTAGTGAGTGTGAAAAGTGTGAAAATAGTGTGATAGGTGGTATTTATAGAAAACTAAAAAATCAAGCATTGGGCACATCAATGGACACCTACGCACATTTACACATAGTATTTAATGAAAGTAATCATTTCAATTTAAAATTATGACAATTGGGGGGAAATCCAAGAAAAATGAGATTTTCAAAGCAATACCTCAAACGTCAATTCAGTAGAGCACTCCATCTTTTCAGATACTGAGTGACACGTGTTTGCTTTGTATGTGCATCTGATATCTCTCAAGAAACGAAACATTTCCAACGTTCAGATCTTCTGAGTTTGTTAGTTCAGATTTTCACACAAATAAATCAATTAAAGATAAATGAACAAATAATCAGATGAAATGCTTCAGATCTTTAAACATTTTGCATCTGATAAGTTGCCTCTGATAAATATTACTCTGGACAAAAATCCATACAAATATTTTTCAGAATGAACTTAAACCTATCTTCAGCAAGGGGTTTTGTGAAAATATCAGTCCATTGATGATCTGTATCAACAAAGGCTAGATTTATTACACCCTTCTGAACATAGTCTCTGATGAAGTGATATTTAATTTCTATATGTTTAGCCTTAGAATGTAAGATTGGATTTTTTGACAAACATATAGCAGAAGTATTATCACAGAAGATAGAAAGATTACTCTCATAGATCTGATAATCTTCTAACTGACTCTTCATCCAGACCATCTGCGTACAACATCCAGAAGCAGCAATGTATTCTGCCTCTGTAGTTGATAGTGCAATAGTGGGTTGCTTCTTGCTGTACCATGAGATCAGATGACTTCCAAGAAACTGACAACTTCCAGAAGTGCTTTTACGTTCAACTCTGTCTCCAGCATAATCAGCATCACAGAATCCAACTAATAAAAATTCATCAGATCTTCTGTAACACAGACCCATGTTAGTAGTACCTTTCAGATACCTTAGAATCCTCTTAACAGTTGTTAAGTGTGATTCTCTAGGATCTGATTGGAATCTTGCACATAAGCAGACACTAAACAGAATATCAGGTCTAGAAGCAGTCAAGTAAAGAAGAAATCCTATCATACCTCTGTAGAGTTTCTGATCTACCTTCTTACTTACCTCTTCCTTACCTAGAGTGCTTGTAGGGTGCATTGGAGTCTTTGCCATCTTACTATCAACCATGTTGAACTTCTTCAGAAGCTCTTTAACATATTTGGTCTGATGTATGTAGGTGCACTATGGAGTCTGGTTGACTTGGATTCCCAAAAAGAATCTCAATTCTCCCATCATGCTCATTTCAAACTCTGCCTGCATACATTTAGCAAACTCCTTTCCAAGCATAATATTTGTTGATCCAAAAATAATATCATCTACATATATTTGACAAATCAACAGATCTTTCTTAAGAGTTTTACGGAATAAAGTTGTATCCACTTTTCCTCTGATAAAATTTTTCTTCAGAAGGAAATTGCTCAACCTCTCATACCAAGCTCTGGGAGCTTGTTTTAAACCATAAAGAGATTTTTTTAGTTTAAAAACATGATCTGGAAAGTTTTCACTTTCAAATCCAGGAGGTTGGTGGACATATACTTCCTCTTCTATAATACCATTAAGAAAGGCACTTTTAACATCCATCTGATATAGAGTGATGTTATTTTGTGCAGCAAATGAAATAAGAAGGCGTATAGATTCTAACCTTGCCACTGGAGCATAAGTTTCAGTGTAATCAATACCTTCTTGTTGACTGTAACCTTGAGCAACTAGCCTTGCCTTATTCCTTTCAACTTCTCCCTTTTCATTCAACTTATTCCTGAAGACCCATTTTGTTCCAATAACATTGAATCCTTTAGGTCTAGGAACCAGATCCCAAACTTCATTTCTGGTGAATTGATTTAGCTCTTCTTGCATGGCAATAATCCATTCATTATCTTTCAGAGCCTCATCCACAGATGTTGGTTCAATTATTGACACTAAGCCAAACAATGAAGATTCAGATGTTCTGAGATAGGATCTTGTCCTGATTGGATCATATTTCTTTCCAATAATCACATCTTCTGGGTGAGATGCCTTGATTCTGGAAGAAGATCCTCTGACATTTGATCTTTCAGAAATGTGTAAGTTGTCCAATTGAGAAGATAAGGGAATATCATCTGGAGTTGCTTCAGATTCCTTCTCTTTAGCCTTTTCTGCCTCTGATCCTTCAGAGTCTGTGAGAATCACTTCTCTATCTGCAGAATTCTCAAACTGCTTTGGCTTTTCAGAGCCAAGCTTATCATCAAATCTTACATGAATAGATTCTTCCACAATCTATGTTTCAGTATTGAATACTCTGTAGCCTTTAGAGCGTTCAGAATAACCAAGCATGAAACACTTCTGTGCTTTGGAATCAAACTTGTTAAGATTCTCTTTAGTGTTAAGTATATAGCAAGTACATCCAAAAGGATGAAAATATGATATGTTGGGCTTTCTATTCTTCCACAGTTCATATGGAGTCTTTTTCAAGAGAGGTCTTACAGACACTCTGTTCTGAATGTAACAAGTTGTGTTAATTGCTTCTGCCCAAAAGTGTTTTGCCAGATTTGTCTCATTGATCATGGTTCTGGCCATTTCTTGCAGAGTTCTGTTTTTCCTTTCTACAACCCCATTTTGTTGTGGAGTTCTAGGACAGGAAAAATCATGAGCAATGCCATTTTCAAAAAAATATTTTTCAAAATATTTATTTTCAAATTCACCACCATGATCACTTTTGACTTTTATAATTTTGAAATCTTTTTCATTCTGGACTTGCTTGCAGAAGTCAAAGAACACAGAATGTGACTCATCCTTGTGTTTTGAGAACTTTACCCATGTCCATCTACTATAGTCATCAACAATGACTAATCCATACTTCTTGCCTCTAATGGATGCAGTTTTCACTGGTCCAAACAGATCAATATGAAGTAATTCTAGTGGTTTGGAAGTAGAAACAACATTTTTTGATTTAAAAGATGATTTTGAAAACTTCCCTTTTTGGCATGCTTCACAAAGAGCATCTGAGGTGAACTTCAGATTAGGAAGTCCTCTGACAAGATTAAGTTTATTAATCTGAGATATACGTCTCATATTAATATGGCCCAATCTTCTGTGCCAGACCCATTGCTCTTCATTAACAGACAAGAGGCATTTAACATTCTGAACTTTAAGTTCTGAAAGATTTATTTTATCAATGTTGTTTTTCCTCTTACCACTAAATAGGATAGAGCCATCCTTTTGACTAATAGCTTTACAACATTTTTTATTAAAGGTAATATCATAACCATTGTCACTTAATTGACTTATGGATAATAAGTTATGCTTTAACCCTTTAACAAGTAAAACATTAGTAATAGAGGGAAGTTTACCATTTCCAATGGTGCCAGATCCAATTATCTTGCCCTTCTGATTCCCTCCAAACTTCACATCACCTCCAGATCTAAGTTCCAAGCTTTGGAACATAGACTTTTCTCCTGTCATGTGTCGTGAGCATCCAGAGTCCAGGTACCATGATTGGCGTCCTGACCTTGCTGCTAAGAACAACTGCAACAGGAATTATTTTACTTTTAGGTACCCAGATCTTCTTGGGTCCTTTAGGGTTAGTTGGTATGTAGGTTTGTCTAAACTTCTGTTTTTCAACATAATGTTTATTCTGACTTGCCTTGGGTTTAAACACATAAGTATTCTTCTCAGAGCTTGTGTGTTTAATGTCATTTAAGTGACCAAACTTAAATTGAGAGTACAAAGGTGTCTTCTTGATGAAGAGTTTGTCAACAGATTTTGGATTACTTCCAGAGGAAGATTCATATCCAATACCTCTTCTACTGTTCCCACTAACACCATAGATCATAGAAGCCATCTTGCTTCTGTCTATGCTCTTAGTAAGGAATCTCTGAAAGCTAGAGTCATATTTTTCTAAAATGTTTTCACATGACTTAGCCTCAGATCCAAATTCTTGTTGAGTTATTTCAAAGTCATTTTTTATTTTCAGATTAATTTCTTTTTGCTCAACAAGTTCTGTCTTCAGAAGATCAATCTCAAATTCAAGACTGCTTTTCAACTTCTTGTATTTGAGTTTGATATTTTTATAGCTTTTCAGAACTTCTGATAAAACTTTGACAAGTTCTTCTTTAGTAAGTTTAGCCATTACCTCTTCAGCGTCATCGTCAGATTCAGAATCAGATTCAGATCCTGAAGTTCCTTCTTCCTGATCTTCTGTGCCGGCCATCAGTGCAACATTAGCACATTCTTCTTCTGATTCAGAAGATGATTCAGATTCATCTGAGTCATCCCATGTTGCCATCAAAACCTTCTTCTTTTTGTTAAACTTCTTCTTGGGTTTTTCTTTTTGAAGTTTAGGGCAATCATTCTTGTAATGCCCAGGTTCTTTGCACTCATAGCATACAACTTCTTTCTTGCCAGATCTTCTGTGCCTAGAAGATTCCTTTCTCTGATCAAATTTTCTGAAGTTGTTGAACTTCTTTCCCTTGTGCTTCCAGAGTCTATTGATCCTTCTGGACAGCATGGATAATTCATCTTCTTCTTCAGAAGAAGATCCTTCAGAGCTTTCTTCAATGACCTGCAAAGCTTTAGCAGATTTATTAGATTTTAAAGCAATAGATTTACCTTTCTCTTTCTTTTGAGGTTCATCTTCCTCAAGCTCAATTTCATGGCTCCTCAATGAGTTGATGAGTTCTTCTAAAGAAATCTTGTTCAGATCTTTAGCCATCTTCAAGGCAGTCACCATTGGTCTCCATCTGGTAGGTAGACTTCTGATGATTTTCTTTACATGATCTGATGTGGAGTATCCCTTGTCCAGAACCTTTAGACCAGCTGTGAGGATCTGAAATCTAGAAAACATAGTTTCTATATTTTTAGACTCTTCCATTTTGAACGCTTCATACTTCTGTATAAGCGCCAGAGCCTTGGTCTCCTTCACTTGAGAATTTCCCTCATGAGTCATTTTAAGTGACTCAAACATTCCATGAGTTGTTTCTCTGTTAGTAATCTTTTCATACTCAGTATGAGAGATTGCATTAAGCAATATTGTCCTAGCCTTATGGTGATTTTTGAAATCCTTCTTCTGGGCTTCTATCATTGATTTTCTATCAACTTTCTTGCCATCCTCATTTGTAGGATGTTCATAGCCATCAATAACCAAGTCCAACAAATCAGCATCATACCCAAGGAAGAAACTTTCTATCATGTCCTTCCAGTAATCAAATTTCTCTCCATCAACATGGGAGGCTTTATGCTGATTCTATCCCCTTCATATTTGTTACAGTTGGATGTAGAAGCATCACCCATAATGACAAACAGATATATATCAAAGTAACTTTTCTCACTGGATCTTTACTGACACGGTTAAGTGGTAGCACACGCAGAACCGGAGCTCTGATGCCAACTGAAGGTGAGAAAATTACTTAAAAGGGGGGGTTGAATAAGTATGACAAATAATCAAAGATTCAAACACAGTTATTTTTATCCTGGTTTATTGAACTCAACTACTCCAGTCCACCCTCTCAAGAGTGATTTGCCTTTCTCAGTCAAGGACTTAATCCACTATTTAATCAAACAGATTACAATAGTAACACCTAAGAACAACTGTTCTTATTCTTCTCAAGAGCTACTGATCCCAATTGGATCCTCTTAAGGAAACCTTTTACAATCAATGTAAAACTAATACAAGAGTAAGAATGCTTCTAAAAATCTATTATGACAACTGTGATATTTCTCTTAAGTTTAAGAACAATGTTACAGCAAATAAAATAAAAGAACTTTTGAGAGTTTTGCTTTAATAAGTGATTTTTTTGCAAGAAGTTCGTTACTGAAGAAGATGGAGTGGACTTCTTTATATAGGCACTTAGATCCATGAAGTCTTCTCAACGTTGAAGGCTGTGCTGAAAAGCCTGGTGCCTTTTGTCTTTACATTGGAGGCTGTGCTGAAAAAGCCTGGAGCCTTTAGTCTTTTACTTTGCAGAAACTTTCCTTAGAATGGAATGCACAGATAAAACCTTTTTGTCTGTGTTCTTGTGTCTAGTATAAAAGAGGAAAGAGCTGTTGAGATATGCCAACGTACATATTCAAATCTTCTTCACTAAGTAAGTACAACTATCAACATCAGAGTCTGGATCTTCAGAATCTCCAGAGTAGAGATCTTCTGGATCTGCAGAGTCTTGGGATGTTCTTCAGATTATGTTGAATCAGAGTATGTGCAGCTTGTGTGCTTGAGCGTGTAGTTCTGTCAGAGCAGAGTCTTCTCTATCAGATTCTCAATACTTATGCAGCGCAGTATCTTCAGAGTCTTCTAATGACTAAGCTTCTGAACTCTCAGAGTCTTCTATTCTTTAGAGGCTTCTGCTTCAGAATCTTCAGTAGATAGCACTCAGATTCTTCTGGAGGCAGTGTTCAGATCTTCATCTAAGATGCTCTTGAACCTTTGAATCCTTTCATAATATCATTGTTCAGATCCAAATTTGCTCTTTAAGAATATTTTCTTTAGTACCTGTAGCAAACAGTCTAGATCAAATTTAGAGTATATAATTCTTGAATACAAAATTCATAAGTGTTATCATCAAAACATAGAGATATTACTAAGAAACAATCTGTGTTCTTACAAACACAACACAACTCTGATAATAAAGAAACCTCTGATATCAATGTTACTGATTCAAACTGTCAAGAGAAAACCAGGTTGTCTGAAGGTCAAGGTTCCCTGCATAACCCCGGTCCCGCTCACAGGTATGGACCTATCCGCTGATAAGGTTCGGCATCCTATGTGTTCCTCAGCGTCCCAGACTTTCAAGAAATGATGATACGTTCATCATCTCTGGTTTGGCATCATCACCTCCTGAAGAGGCCTCACTTAGCTGAGTCACTGATGATCGGTCCCCAGAATCGACAACTCTCAAGTCTAATATCCCCTCAAGCCCAAGGGGATGGAAAAGAAATCATCCAAGAGAATCTCGTTTGAGCATGAATTTCATGGGAAACTAGTACATGCAAAGCATGCACGCCCCCACTACTCTCCACTCTAGTGCTATGTTTTCTCTCAAGCCTGGGTCTGGCTTTTCACTCATCAGAATCAGTCCCCTCCCAGAACAGCACAATAATGACATAATATAATGCTGAAAAATAAAATGCGGGAAAATAAAATGCGGGAAAGTAAAGCTACAGTACAACAGGTATGTATAAAACCCAAAGATTAAAAAAACGCTCTAGGATTGACTCGCATAGGGAACCAGAGTCCCCAGCAGAGTCGCCAGCTGTCGCTACTGTGAAAAAAGGTGCCGACAAAGACAGAAGAGTCGTCACCTATTGTTATTTATCCCAAAGAAGGGAAAGGAAACGATCAGGAAAAACCTAGCAAAGAGGGATAAGATCGGCCATTGTAACCGAATCTCGGGGGTCGGGAGTCGGTTATGCAAAGGGAAGGTATTAGCACCCCTCACGTCTGTCGTACTCGATGGGATCCACGCTTGTTTGTTTATCTAAAAGGGTTGTATATCTATCTACCTATCAAGGCTGGTTCAAAAGAAAAAGAAAGGAGAAAAATGACTCGACAGAGCATCGCTGCTCTGGGCCTACGTACTCCCTCGTGCAATGGGAAAGTCAGAGTCAACGTAGTTCGGCTAACTACGGGTGAAGGGGAAAGGTTGCTCGCTAAGACATCACGTCTTGTGCCTACGTACTTTCATCTGGTATGAAAGATCAGAGCGAACGTAGTTCGGGATAAAATAGAACACAAATTTGATTCACGCGTCTTTTACCCGAGTAAGGTTAAACTACAGTTCCAGCAGTTAGGGACAACGCCTGTTTGCGGTAGAACCGAAGCTTAACAGCACTCTTTTCAACTAAAAAGGTTTTCCTTGACTTAAGACCCCAAAGGGCAAAAAGAAGTTTGATTTTTTTTGTCTTTTACGAGAAGAAGTGTCTTTTATGAATGTTTGTAATTCATACTGCACTAGAGACTATGACTTAGGAGCGAATGTGTCGTATATCGTCCTAAGGACATATGCTAACACTCTAGATAATTGAGAGGCAACCACTCAATCATCATTTCCCAAGTAGCTTAAGGCTCGTAACGTACAGTACAAACTTACCTTTATTAAGTGTTTTACTGTTGTTTGAAGATGAGAAGGAGAAAAGTGGAATCTACAGGGGAAACTATTAAGCTTCCTACTGTTGTCATACAATATGGTCCTAGTGTTAAGTTTGAAGGGGAATCTACCCTACTGTTATCATGCATGGATTCATCCTAGTGTCTTTCATCACTATCCTTATCAAAGAAAGTGAGAGCCCTAAGGGAACATGTTAAAGGGAAACAACAACAATAACAAAAATCATTAAGCAGATTAGTACAACTATCAAGCTACTGAAATAAGAACATGTATGGATATGCAATGCATCAACACAAACAGAAGGTGGAAGCCTCAACTTCTAATGCAAACATGACAAGCATAGAAGAAAAAGAAACACACAAGCAAGGGCAAGTATGAAAGCAGATAAACAACCAAGCAAAGGGAGGATCACCTCAACTTTTAAATGCAATCATGATAAAAAGAAAAGAAATAATCAAGCAAAGGGAGACTAGCTCAACCTTTAATGCAATCATACACCTAAACAAGAGTCTCTACTCATGCAACTTTATCCTAATGCATCATAGCAATCATGCAATCAATCAAGCAGTCCATCAGGCAAGCAAGAAGAAAACACTCCATTAGGAGAGAGGCAATCAAGAAGAGCAGCAAGGAAATCATCCCAAGGCTACATCAGGTTTAAATGAGAATGGTAGAACCTAGAAGTCAATCTAAGGTATCTGGGTCATTGTGTATCAACACAAGAGTCCTCTGAGGCTCAATCTATTTATGGAATGCACATTAGACTTCCCAAAGGGAAGTCCAGGCTCTCACAAGAGAGATCCTCATATCAATGGGCAGAGATTGAAAGGTGGAACCTAATAAACAACAAAGGTTTTAGGTTCATTGTGTATAAATACAAGAGTCCTCTGAGGCTCAATCTCTTTATGGAATGCACAATAGACTTCCCAAAGGGAAGTCCAGGCTCTCACAAGATAAATCCTCATATCAATGGACAGAGATTGAAAGGTGGAACCTAATAAACAACTAGGGTTTTAGGTTCATTGTGTATCAACACAAGAGTCCTCTATGGCTCAATCTCTTTATGGAATGCACATTAGACTTCCCAAAGGGAAGTCCAGACTCTTACAAGAGAGATCCTCAGATCAATGGACAAAGCTTGAAAGGATGATGGGAAGCATGGTGTAAACCAAAGGTATCCACCATGGCACTCAACCAATCATCTCAAAGATTGTATCCTCAAAGGTTTTACCATTCATGGTATGCCTTTAGTCCTTCCAAAGGAATGACTAGGCTCCCACAAAGGAACCCTAAATCATAGGATAAGGAATGGGGAAGGAAGAAAATCAAACACCTAAAGCTTCTAAAGAAACCACAACAATTAAACCCTAAAAGAAGTCCATCCTAAGGGAGCTAATGCCTTATTGAAAGCTTGAAAACTACCTTACAAAGGTATCAACCTAGGTACTAAGGGTTCATGTAATGATTGAATGCTTAAGATTTGCTAAGAGTTCACTTAAAGGCAAAATTATGAGAAGGTCAAATGTAGGACACACTAAAAAAAGCCATAAGGTAAAATCTAAGACAAATAGGAAATCACTCCTAAAAAATCTAAGGAAAATTGTAAAGATCACTTATGGTCTTAAGAGTCTATGGCTAAAATCTTGGATCAAAATTCTAATTCTAAGGGAATTAACAGAGAGCAGCATCCTAAGGTGTGCTATGGAAGGTGTAAATGGGAAGGGTCCTAAAGATTCCGTTCAAAACCTATCCTAAGGGCATCTAAAAAATCAGAGAAAAATACTACAAAGCTACTTAATGCATCAACAATAAGTACACAAAAAATTAGGAACTCAATCCAAATATCTATTAAGATATAAATTCTACAAGATGAACATACAATTTCACATTTATTAAATGGCTATTTAAAAGGAAAATGTGCATTTAAATGAAAAATGAATTAAAAATGGAATTAAAAAATACACAAAATTAAAAGGCATCTCAATTCAAGTTTATGATTTTTTTCAGCATTTATTGGCATTTTTTACTATTTTAAATGAATTAAAAATGAACATGTAATAAAACATAAAAATAAGAAAAAAGAAATGAAAATAACTAAATTTGCATGTCAAATAGCAAATATTCTAAGTTGAAAATGGCATTAGGCCCAGAAAGGGGGTGCACTTATCAAAACAAGGCCCAGGTCCATCAGGAATTCACATGATCACATGCGCTTAGTTGACTACAGCCTACCATAGGTCTTAATCTCAATCCTCGGTTCATTAAGTAACCAGATCTAACGCATGCTATCTAGCCACGTCAACAATCAATGGTCAATAAAGCTGAAACTCATTTACAGCCATGGGATGAGGATACTAAGTCAAGAAAGTCACAAGATCGGACGGTCATCAGATCGTCTTCTTCATTTAAATCTGAGAAACGGAGGGAAAAACCAGTGGCGGCCGGAGAAGAATCCGGTCGTCTTCTCCAGCGAGAGCTACAGTAGCTCTGCACAGAAACTCAATGAAACTCTATAAATTTGGTATCAATCCCTTCGTCTCACTATGCTGATCAATAATCCGAGATTAAAATTCATTTTCATCCATGGAATCATCCAAACCAAATCCATCTCATTCTTGTGCTCTGCTAACAACTATCACCAAATCCAGATTTCTTTACAATAATCGAATCCTCATGCTATGTACATCCTTAATCCATGATTAAAACTCAATTCTAACCTAGGAATAGCTCAAACCGAATCAATCTAAATCTTGTGTCATGGCAAGAATTCTCACGAACAACATCCAATTCTAACCTAAATCCAACTAGGAGTCTCAGAGATCCTAACATGTATAATAGGTTCTACTTCCTTATAATTTAGGTGAAAAATGGAAAGAAAAAAAACTTGTAAAGAAGCTTCAACAGAGGCACGATCTTGTGATGAAACTTGCTCAGATCAATCCAGAAACACTCTATGATTGATGATGAAGCTTTCTTGATGCTCGAATTTGCTTGAAGAGGCCTGAATCTTGGAACCCGATTTTCACCCTCAAGCTCACTTTTTCTAACTGCTTCTTACCTTTTCTTGCACCAAAACCATCCAACCTTCATCTGAAAACGATCCAGAACTTATATATAACATGTTTGGATACATTTCAGGCCCAATGGAGGTCCAAACAGCCCAATTGGAAGTTCAGTTTTTCTTCACTTTTTTGCTTTGTGAACTGCACGAAAACAGATCTAATTCACTTCCAAATTGGTCCATTTTGCTTGCTGGTGATGTAAGGAGTGTGGATGGCTGAGATTGAAGCCTTGGAAATGCATCAATGGTTGATTTGTATTTCGTTTCTTCAAGCTTAAGAAACATGAGGAAAGACCATGTAAATGACTTCAATTCTCAAATGTGATAACTTCATTGTGCTTAGAAAGCATTGGTGACTCAAAAAATGCACTCATATGCCTTGAAATTATTCATTTTGAATTAAATTGAATTTTTGACTTTAAATGCCTTTAAAGTTCCTTTTTATAAAATTTTCTTCAACCAATCCTCAATCTATATCAATGAATCCTTGGTATTTGATTGAATAAATAACCCCATTTTGAGCAACTTTCAAGTTGGACAAATTTGCATTTGAGGTATGCAAAGTGGTGAAATGGACCTATAACCAAAAGTGACTTATAATCTTACTTTCCCAAAATGCCCTTGCCTTGCAAGCTCCTAATCTTGAGTTCTACAAATGCAATCAAGGACTTCTAGTACTCTTTGGAAATCTAATAAGATAAGGAACAACATTCATGTTGGGGTCAGGGACAGGTGAGACCTCCTTCTAGGTCAAAAATGGCATGGAAATTGGTTGACTTTCAAGTACCAAAATCACATTCATCTGATGACCTGTAACTTGTCTGCTTCATAACTTAAGTTCTATACATCCTATCAAGGACTTCTAGTACTCAAATTAAAGGTAAGAACATGCTATACAAGTTCCATGTTTATGTTAGAATGAGATGTGTTGCACCCCAAAATTTGCCCAACCTTTTCTTAACTTGGTTTATGTTTCATTTCATTTCTTTCTAGCATTTGCATTGCATAGCATTATACATTGAACAGGGGATCAAGAGGTTGTGCATATCAAGATGATTCTACTCATAGGGTTGAGCCTAAGCAAGGGGTGTTACTCAAGTTTTAATGGTCATCAAGTCATCTATAAGTGGGCAATGGTCTTGTAAAAGAAGGGATGGATGTATGTGGGTCAGCTCTTAACTTGGAGGTCAGTTCAAGATCATCAGAGGATTGTGAATTCATGATTATGGAGGTAAGATGTTGAGAGAGCTCATTGAGTTCCTTTAGGGTCATTGTGGAGCTCACCAAGTCTTTATACCAAGTGTGGAAAGTTACAGTTGAGGGTGTTGCAATTAGGGTTTTCATCTGGTTAATCCTCAGTCAATTGTGCAATTGGAGGAGATTAAAACTCAATTCAAAGTCTCTATGGTCATGGGATGTTGTGTTAAGATATATGAGACATTATTTCAAGTTCAATTCATCAAGAATCAAGAGTGTGAGAAGTTACTAAATCAGGGTTCTTATGGTAAAATCCCCTATTTAGTGCCTAACTTCAGGACCACCTATCTCAAGATGAAAGTTTCATCTAAACTTTTGACCAACATGGATCTTGTAAAGCATGTTCCTAGCTTTCTTTTGAGTACTAGAAGTCCTTGATTGGATTTATAGAACTCAAGTTATGATCCAGACAAGTTACAGGTCATCAGATGAATGTGATTTTGGTCAACAAAAGTCAACCAACTTCTAAGCCATTTTTCACCCAGAAGGATGTTTCTCCTCAACTTTTGGCCAACATAAAAATTATAGATCTCGGTCTTGTATTTCCAAAACGTACTAGAAGTCTTTCATCTGATTTGTAGAACTCAAGTTATGAGGGTTACAAGTCAAGGGTATTTTGGGAAAGTGAGATTATAGATCATAAAATTATAGGTCCATTTCACCAACTTGCACACTTCAAATGAAGATCTTTCCAACATCAAAATTGCTCCAAATGGTGTTATTTGTTTAGCCAAGCATTGAGAAGTCATGGATTTGGCTTGGTTTGAGGAATGGATATGTGAATTTTCATGGAAGAAAGTTTAAAAGGGTAAATTGGGAATTAATTCATTTTTGAACATTTTTGTGCAAATGAGTACATATTTTTAGTGCAAACTACATTTTAAACACATTGGTATTAATAGAATTTGAATTGGGTGAGTGTTGATGAGCCATTTTCAAGATTTCTTCATCATGAAGTTACACAACAAACATCAACCATTGAGATTAAACAAGGGCTAAATCCTAGCCATTCACACTCCATGTGTTACCAGCAAGCATTTTGAGCCAATTTGGAGCCAAATTGATGAGATTTTTGTGCACATGAGAGAGCTCCAAATTCAATTCCTTGGGTTTTCAATTGGGCTGTTAGAGGCTGAGATTGGGCTTTATTTCTATCAAGATCCATCACATATAAGATTTTGATCATTCACAAATCATCAGAACTGAGAATTCGAGGCAAATTGCTCAAGAACAACTTTGAAAAAGTGGTGGAAACTCAAAATTTGAATTTGGAGAATCAACAAGTTTCAAGCCAAATTGTGAATTGCAAAAGCTCTATTGAGGATCATTGAACGATTCTGGACATTTTTCTGCAAGCTTAAGCTCTAATTGAAGGCTCAGTGGAAGTTCTTCACTAGGTAATTACAAATCAACCTTACACTCTAAATATGCCATGATTCATTGCCACTTTTGCATATTTGAGACGTAGAAACAATGTAGATCATTAATATATAAAACGAACTAGAATTTGTGATGATTGTTGGTGAATGCTCAAAAATGTTTGGATCTATTTTGGCTTGTTCTTGCGTGCTTTTGCTTGTTTGTTGATGGATCTGTAACCTACATAACCTCTAGATGATGTTTAAACCAAATTGAGTGAGTTTTGGTGAACTTTGGATTTTGATGCACAAACTTAATGGCTTCGGGTTGCTCTCATCGTGCATGATAATTGAATTTTGATGGTGGATTTGAGATCCTCGTGATCTCTATATGAATTTTGATATAAAATTCGTGCAAAACGGTTGAGTTTTGGTGTGGCTGCTTGTTGTTGTTGGTTCACGGTGGCCGGAGCTCATGAGGAAGATGACCGGAGCATTTCCGGCCACCTCTGGTTTCCCTCCTTGTTTTTGTGAAGAAGATGATTACGTGGCATTGTGTGGTTCGCATGATTTGAATACTTTTCACTCCAACGCCTCTGATTAAGACCTACGATAGGCCATGTTTGACTGAATGCATGTGATAATGTTTGAATCCTCATTAATATGCTGGCACCTTCGTGGCCTCTTGATTTGATTACCAGAAGATCATGCGCGTGTGGTTGATTTCCACGTTAGTCCACTGTTGACTCTTGCACACATGATTGCCAGGTTTATTTGTTTTTCTTTGATTTTCTGATTGGGCTTAGTGTACGCGTGCTATCCACACCCCCTGTTGGGCCCAACACATTTTTTCACTTCATTGGGTTGCTGTTTGCACCATTTGTTTTTCATTTTCTTTTATTTCCTTTTTGATTTTTGTTTTATTTTCTGTCTCAATTTAAATCAAATAAAATATCTCCAATATTATAAAAATTCAACAAAAATATTTTTTAGGAACTTTGAGATGTCTAATATTTTTTGGATATTTTTATTTTATTTTTCAATTTAAAAAAGAATTAAATATTGGAGTTGTTTTAATTGAATTGAATTGTGACATTGTTTGCTTTTGCATTTGTTTCTCTCATTCCTTTTTGATCCAATGAATAAAAATTGATCCTCATCTCAATGATGAGTTGGTCAATTTTTGAGGACCATTTTTCCCCTGTTTGTTGACTTTTGGGTTGACTTTTGTGGCTCTTCTTTTTGTTCTTGTTTCCCCCATCTCAAAGTGGTACATCTAAATGAATTGTTTCTTTTGATGGTGCTTTGAAGGGATATTTGTCTTGATCTTCTGGCCTCTGGTTGCCAACATGTTTAGCTTATTTGTGTATTTTATTTGGTATTTTTTGAGCATTTTTCCTATTTTTGAAGTGACTTGCAAGTTAGGTCATTTCATGGGACAGCTCACATAAGTGCATGACCTAGTTTGAATTGGAAATGACCTTTGTGGATCCAATAAGCTCTCAACTCTTCTTGTTTCACATTTTAGACATGTTGAGCTTTCTTCATGTTCATCTTTAGGTTAAAAGTATGTTCATTGCTTGTTGATTGATGCATTTCTTTTTGAGCTTTCAACTTGAACTCCTATGTGATGCATATTTGCTTCCTTTATGCTCTTGCTTGCATTTCTTCTTGTTTTGTTTTGATATTGATTGTGAGCTTTATTATCTTCATCTCACTTCTGTCCAATGACCTTAGAGTGTCATTTAAGGTGGCTTGGTCCCTCCTTTGGAGGTATTTGAAGCATACCTAGAATGATGAATCCTTGAGGGCACTTTTGGTGCTTCTTTGCTTTTGATGAGTGATGCTTATGGTTGAGTACCTATTATGGGGTCCTTGCTACCCTCATTTGGTCTCCCATCCTCACTTGGCTTTGAGTTTTGTTTTACCTTTCATTTGGTTTGATTTTGGTGGTGTGGTTGATGTTGTTTGACTTAGGTCATTTCATCCCACTTTTTGGTGCATCTTTGTGTGGTTTGCTTTTGTTTGTTTAATTTCTTCTTGTGAACTTCTCCTTCTTCTCTTTTCTTGAATTTCCATATGCATTCTTGGTTGAGATGAGCTTGTGGATGCTACTTCCCCACACTATTTTCCTCCCACTTTCATTCTACTTGTGCATCTTATGTTTGCATCCTCATTTGCATATGCATTCTTCTTATTCTTCTTCTTTTCCTTTTCTTTGCCATGCTCCCCATAAGTTCTATAACCTCTTGAGGTTATGATAGACATTAGGTGCCTAACCATGCATGATAACATTAGGTAGTTCCCTTTTGAATCCCAACTCTAAGTCCACTTTGCATGATAACTTTTAGGATTGATTAGCCTCCCATTAGTTTTCTTTCTTCTCTTCTCATCTTCAGACACTCATAAAACACTTAATAAAGAATGACAAATGTAGCACGCTACGAGCCTTAAGCTACTTGAGAAATGATAATTTAGGGGCCTCCTCTCAAGGACCTAGAGTGTTTAGTGTATACCCTTTGGGTGATATACGACGCATTCGCTCTTAGGTCATAGTCTCTAGTGCGACATGAGTTGCAAATCAAATTCAAAACACTTCTTCTCTAAAAAACACAAAAACACTTCAAACCTTTTTCATCCTTCGGGATTTTAATCAAGGAAATCATTTTCATAAAAGAGTGTTGTTAACTCTTAGTTCTACCGCAAACGGTAACGCCTAAGTCTCCAATGGTCGAGCTGCATACACCAACTGCTGGAACTATTTGTTAACCCTACTCGGGCCTAAAAACTTTTGAACCAACCTGTGGTCCTTTTAGCCCGAGCTACGTTTGCTATGATCTTTCCTACCAGATGAAAGTACGTAGGCATAAGACGCGATATCTTAGCGAGCAACCTTCCCCCCTTCTTTACCCGTAGTTTGTCGAACTACGTTGACTCTGACTTTCCCATTGCACGAGGGAGTACGTAGGCACAGAGCGGCGATGCTCTGCCTCTTTTATTTTTCCTTTGTCCCTAAGCCTTTAGCTAGGTAGTTTCAACACACCCTTTTAGATAGACAACAATGCATGGATCCCGTCGAGTACAACGGACGTGAGGGGTGCTAATACCTTCCCCTTGCGTAACCGACTCCCGAATCCAGACATGGTTGCGATGAATTTGTCTTTCCCTTTTTCTTTAGATTTTTCCGATTGTTTCCTTTCCCTCTCTTTGGGATAAATAACGAAAGTGGCGACTCTTCTGTTTTTTCCGCCGGTGGTTTTTCGCAGTTGCGACAAGATGAAACTTGAATCTTGAGTTATGTGGTCTTGAAGTTAGGCACTAAACCAGGGGATTTGACACTGTCAAGCTTAGAAATCCTAGCCTAGGAACTTCTCTCACTCTTTATCCTTGACAAGTTGTGTCGCTACTCGAAAAATGCATTGTGCAACGATGGGGAGGAGAAAAAGATAGACAGAAGCATCGCCACCGAACTTTATTTATCCCATGAGGGGAAAGGAAAATATCGAGAAAACCTTAAGAAAGATATGGATAAGATGGTCTCGCAACCATGAACGGGTTCGGAAGCCGGTTATGCAAGGGGAAGGTATTAGCACCCCTCGCATCCATCGTACTCGATGGGAACCATTTGCTTGTCGATGTGTGAATATATTTGCTTAAATATTATGCTATAAAAGTGTTCTAAAAGATAGGGAGAAGGGTTAGGAATTGGGAAAAGAGAGAAAACGGGGGGAAGAAGAGAAAGGACGGACTCAGTAGGATTTCGCGGTCCTAGGCCTACGTATTCTCAACGGGTATGAGAAAGTCAGAGTCGACGTAGTTCGGGGATACGGATATATGGGGGAAATATGCTCGGCAAGGATTGTGGCCCTTGTGCCTACGTATCTTTACTTGAAAGAAGTAAAGAATTAGAGCAGCCGTAGTTCGGCCTACGGTTCGTTAATGTTTTTATGGATGATGTTATCGTGCGCATTCTAGCAATTTAGGTGTTTTACTGCTCGCATGTGAGGATACTTAAGTGTTACCTGTTTGCGATAGGACGGATGTAACATATCCTTTTTGAAATGATTAGATTTTCACCATGCAAGGCAAGATGTTGAATTTGATTGGTTGGATTGTTTTTAGGGGGCGAGATAAGTCCTCGGATAGTAACCCCTACGGGTAGTACCCAATTCTTTACCTCAAAGTTTTTGTTATGAAAGGTGTGGCGCAGTGTCTTCGTATTGAAAGATGAGTATCAAGACCACACACATTATAGTGAGTATCCTGACACTCGGAGAGGAAGAAGACTACACTTAATCCTCTCTCTTTAATTCAATGCAAAGAGAACTTCATTCTCTTATTAAAGGTGTTTTTGGTTTTGAATGGTAAGTGCTTCGTGACAGAGAACCATACGTTAAACGTCAGCACTCGGGATAGGAGAAGGCATACGCCTAACCACTCCACGACCATTCAAGATTTTGTTATGAAAAGAGTTTGAAAATGCACTCGGTACGGGACCGAGGTTTTAGGTGAGAAAGTTGCGGAAGGAAACTGGGAAAGGAGGTAGTAGAAAGAGATAGGTGATGGATAAAGTCGCGTCTTCATATTGAAAGACGAGTATTGAGACCACCCACACTACAGTGAGCATCCCAACACTCGGAGAGGAAGAAGTCTACAGTTAATCCTCTCTTTTTAATTCAATACAAAGGGAAATTGATTTCTTATTGAAGAGATTTGAAAATGGACTCGGTACGGGACCGAGGTTTTCAGGAGAAAAGGGATTGAAAACGTACAAGCGTCTTTATATTGAAAGACGAGTATTGAGACCATCCACACTACAGTGAGCATCCCAACACTCGGAAAGGAAGAAGTCTACACTTAATACTCTCTTTTTAATTCAATAAAAAGAGATATTGATTGTTTTATGGAAGTGTTTTGAAAAGTCACTCGGTACGGGACCGAGGTTTTAGGGGGAAAGGTTCTATCCTAACCTAATGAAAGATGAAAACCAAAGCAATATCTTAACAAAGAAAGGGGTACGTCTTAATAAAGATGGAAAGGGATCTTTAACAAAGATGCATATTAAAAAAAGATGAGGTTTCAAAGGGGTTACAAGATGACGTGTATTTACAGGCATCATGCCTATGCAATGAAGTCACAACAAATGTAAGTGTGAAGTTTAAAAACTTCAAGGGGATTCTACATGTTAATCAAGTGAAACAAATATGATGCTTAAAAACAAAAACAATACAATCAAAAACACAAAAGGTTGACAAACAAAATCTCACATCAAGCACAACAACCAACTTAAGAAAAATGAATCAAAAACTTTGAATGATTAGGAGGTAAAAACCCTAAAAGAAACATGAAAATGTTTTAATGCAAAGTGTTTTCAAAAATAAAAATATTACGATATTAAAATACCATGTGAAAATATGCAAGAATATGAGAAATTTGCAAAAATAACCAATCAAAAATAATAAATATTGACAAAGTTATGATATTTGGAAATTTAATGACAATTAAATAAAACCAAAGATTCTTAGTAATTAAAAAGAGAGAGGGCGCTTGGTGGGTGTTGAACCCACCACCTTGTGGTTACAAGCACAAAATCCTACCAAACCAACCAAAGGCACGCACTTGATGATGAGAGGAAAGAAAGAGAGAAAAGGGTGAAAACCAGAAAATATGAAAATAAAACAAAAGGGTTGATCTCCACTTGGATCTAACCCAGGTCATGGCAATGGCAAGGCGTGTTACTAACCACTGGGGTGGCGATACATCCATTGTATAATTCCACCCCATTTGCAAATATACCTAAACATGCGCAAATTCCTGGGCTGGGCTAGGCAAGACTCAAGGACAAAAACACCAAAATACGATTTCGTCATAACTTAATCAAATCTCAACCAAATTTAACAAAATTTTAGTCAAACTTTCTTGGAATTTCATAAGGAACACGATGGTATCAACAATTCTTTCAAATAATACACACAAAATAAAACTCGATAGAACATGCAAATGAGAGTTTGAAAATGCATTTTCCATGTCAAAGTTCAAAACAGAGGCAGACAAATGTAGGTGAGGGCTGGAGCAAATTTCAAATATGATGTGGGATGAATCTTAGCGGAAATTTGGATCAAAAACACTTAGAATGGGGAAATGGCATATGAGTTGCTATGATGGATGTTTGAAATGCATTTTGATACTTAAAGGTCAAAACAGATGCAATTGAAGGTGGGCAATGACTTGAGCAAGTTCCACTTGTGATATAGAATGAGTTCTAACAGGGAGTTTGATTAAAAGACACTAAAGTGAGAAAGTGGCACATGAGTTGCATCAAGGAGCATGATTTGGACATAAGCCAAGGCAAAGTGGTTAAAATGGGTGAATTCAAGACCAATAATGGTATGCCCATGCTGGAAATCTGTCACAGATCAATTTCTATATAAAAAAGATCCAAAATACAAATAGAACAAAACAAAGTAAATGAGTTGCAACAATCATGAGTTGAACATTGAAACAGCATCGTCCATAACAAGACCAAAATCATTACTAACTCATGCTGACGGAATCAAACCAACCATGGCTTAATGCACAAAAATGACATCAATCATCCAAGGATCTCTAAACCAAACTGTTAGCAAAGGATAGAAAACCTAGGGGGCTGTTAAGTCATAGCAGCACTTCCCTTATGATTCATAAAACATGATAGAACACAAAAGTATATCCAAGGCACAAATGAGTTCCAATCATCAACAAGCTATGAACTTAGCACACATAAACCACCATATTTCAAAAGAGAACAAAATGGCATTAAAGGTTAACTCCCTAAAACAGAAACTGACAGTGGAAAAATGCCACAAACATATCAAGCAAGTGATTGATTTAAACAACAACTAAGTTTGTTTATGTGAGCAGTGGCACAACAGTTACACATATGATCAAGGCCTGCACAACACACTTGTATGCTCCAAAAAAATTGCTAACTACCAAATAAGAAAGGCCTGCATACAGCTGGTCTCAATATGAAGTGGATATTTATGACAGCAAGAAAATGGTTAAAAAATCACTTCCAAACAAATCCCCCTCAACCAAAAATACACTCTTATCATGTGACATGGAACAGGCAGCTAACAAGCATAAGCTAACAAACTTAGCCTCCAAGAACAGTTGTAGAGGGATTCAAAATATCATGACTTCACAAAGATGAATTTTTGACAGTGAGATTAAACCAAGACTTAAAACATCATTAAACAAACAAAGTGCCTTGTTTACCAATAGCAAAAGGAGCAAAACTGTCATGATCAGAAAGTTGGTTTATTGCAACATTTGTTCATAGACAGTCCTGAAAGTACTAAATTCAACATGATCATGCTAGTACCATTCATCAATTCTGTGTCTCAATTGTCTAACAGATTTACAAGCTGAAAGGGGTTCACTCAAGACAATAAGCTAATGGCCCTCACTAAATACAATCAAACTTCTCTAAACAATCAGACCAAGAAAACCGGCTCTCAACAATCAAATAGTCCATACAAGACCTCATTAACACAAATCTGGCTCCATTCTACCCAAACTTCTTTTCATGAAAACACAACCTGGCAACAACTAACTAAAAATTGATAAACTTAGTCTAAAGCAGTCATTGACAACATCTGTGGACCCTAACATGACAATGCCTATAACCAATAACCATTAGTCCAAATTGTTCACAAGTGCAAGCTCACACATTCTATGGAAGTATTGTGCACACTTGTCAACATGCTAGATTAAGTATGCATTAAGTAACAGAAACCACAAGCATGACTAGGAATTGAACCAAACCAATCTAGGCCTAAGCAGAATTATGAGTTTGACAGCAAATAATGTGGACATGACAGCCACAACTCAAAACAGAAGTGCTTATGATGAGATGAAGGTATGCACAACTTCCAAATATATTATTCATGGATTCTACATGCCAAGATCAGTCAAAAACAAGTTTAAACAAAATCTGTCATGCATGTTGCAAGGTGAAGCTTGGAACAAAAATGTTGAAATGCTGTTGGAAAACATGGACAGTCATGATGCAGCATACCTGCCTCAACTCAATACACATAAAGTGATTCTCATACCTATCACAAACATGAGTTCAAACACAAATTGCAAGAGGACTTATCATAGAGATAACAGCACATGAAGTGAAACATTAAACAGAATCTGGCAGCAGCTTGTACTTGAACAAAAAGGCTTGAAATGCTATTTGAAAACAAAGACAGTTCATGGCAGCATACATGCTTCACCTCATCAACATTCATTAAATGATTCTTACATGTTAAAACATGAATTCAAACAGGTTTCAAGAGAGAGTAATCAAAACAGATGGCACATGAGTTGAAAACATAATGACAAAAACTTGACAGCAAACAAGATTAAATATCAACTAGCCACACATTATGAGTCTCTGCAATGCCTTTACTAAAGCAATACACCTTAAGAAAATTGCACCAATTCAAACAAACTGGTCTATCTGGACAGTCTAGCAATCTTGTGCTCATGGACTAGCAATTAAAGCATATGATGAATCCAACATGTAGAAAACTTATAACAATAAGTCACATAACAGCAGCAGTTGGCCCTTGGTCAAAACCAATGCCAAATCTAACACATCAAATTCAATTCATGCCTTGCAATGGAAGTTAGAGCATGAACCTAATTCTAGCATGTTAATTAGCAAGCTCATGGCAATTTGGAATTACAAACAGAAGATCATGGTATGTTTGATGCAAACAATTAAAATAATGATCCAAGGTGCCTACAAGCAATTTTAGGCAGAATGCACACAATGATTTTCAAAACATCAACACAATACACATAGGCTTATCACAGTTGATAAATGAAGACCAAACATGTATATGTTATCATTGAAACAACCCTACCACATAAACCTAAGGATGACAGCAGTTGATGCAAAAGATGAAAAATGACAATGCAAATTAACAAGATTCAATGGTACAAGATTTTCATGTTAACAAACATAAACCAATCACCATTAGCAGTTCAAATCAATCATAAGGGCATACTTAACATGACAAGGGTAAGGCCCAAGTTTTAATGCAAAATATATCATGACAATCACAAGCACATGACAGCAAAATATAACCATTCACATGAGCCATTCCAATGACCTTTACCAAGTCCAACAGAGCTGTTAGTTTACAAGCATACTCAAAACATGCCATAGACCAAGTTTGAGCACAAAAATGATTCAAGAGTGTACTAGCATTAAAAATGCCCTATGAGTTGAAAGATGCACATGATTTTGAAAAATGCAAGAACAGAAATATGCAGATCAAGCACACACAGTTTTCAACAATACAAACATCACATAAACACATATATGAGGGTTTCTAACCAACATGCCATCAAACAGATCAAGACCTAAAAATGTTGCTGCAACAGAAGCAAATAAACATTACTCACCAACAGAACAGATCCAAAGCAGTGCCAAACTTTCATAACAGTTGCCAACATTCCCTCATATGTTCATACATGACATTTTAAGAGGATCTCAAGGTTTAGCACATAGCAATACAGACATGGTATGATGATTATGAAAGCAATATACATTAATGAGCAAACAAGCAAAATAGGACAGATTTAAACATGAACTGCATTGCATTCAAAACACATTGCTTTTAATCTCAAACCAAACTAATGCACATCAAACAATATCATGATGATTTAAGATGAGGATAGTGACTACCAACCTCTTGTAGACCTCCAAGCAAGTTTATGCAGCATGGAAAACATTGAAGCCTTCAAATAAGATCCAATCTAATGCCTTGACGAAGATGACAGCTTTTCTTGCACTTGAAGTAAACAAGTGAATCTTGGAACAGAACTTGAAACAAGTGATGATGGTGATATTTCAGGTTATGGACAGTTGGTACATCATAAACCTAAGGTGTTTGGAGGTTTACAATGATCAAAACAGGTCTGGTATGTGATTTGGCAGATTTTGTATGTGAAGTCAAACTTTGCTTGGTTGAAAGTTGACTTTTGGGAAAATGAGGGTTTTGACTGGTTTAAAGGCTTGAACACATCCCACACATCATTTGTGGATTGTGTGGATGGTTTGTGGTGATTTTGAGTGGGTGAAAATGGTTTTGGAAGATGTTTTGCTCAAGGCAGATTTTTGAGGTATTTTGGGATGGTTTTCTTCACTTGTAAGAAAATGCAAGATAGGATGAGAGCAATGGTTTTCTATTGGGTTTTAGAGTGCTCCGGTGTACCTTTCAACATAGAGGAAACCTTTATTTATAGGCAAGGAAAGGTTTGGGCAGATTTGTCTTTTGGCATTTTGGAGGGAGTTTTGTAAAGTGCAATTTTGTTCAATATTGTGGACAACTGCAAATCCAAGATCTTGGCTCTAGTTTATGCATAAATCAAGTGACATGAATGACAAAGAAGTGACTGAAGTATGGCTAGGGAGTAGGAGGACTGCAGCTGCAAGATTTCATAAAGTTTCTCTTTCCTTGATTTCTTTGATTAAAATAATGCCAACTTGCCTCTTACTTATCAAATCCATCAAATCCTTCAATTTTCTGCATATCAACTCATCATACTCTCTAATTACCATATAAAAACATGATCCAATGGCTGAAAATGGTTCAAGTGATCAAAAAGTGAGTTTGTGAAAAAATGGAAATGTTGAACTCAAGTGTTGAAACCTCTTCCTGTTGGATTCATAACTCTAAACTCATAAGGGCTATGGAGGAGTTCTAATACATTTTGGAAAGCCCTCATGAAGCTCTACAACCTTCATGTTTTCATGATCTTCATATTCCAAATGGAACTAGGTCAAAAATCCACTCAAAGTTGCTTAAAAACATGCCTAAAAAGTTCAATAACTTAGAATTTTTCTAAGTTATTTTTCCCTCTTGTAATGACTTTGGCCATAACTCCAAATCTATGCATTTTCTGCTCATGGACCACTGTGGGACTTTTGTTGGACTTGTCAAGAGATTTCGAATGAGCTTTGAACCAACTCAATTGGATGTGTGGTTAAGAAATTATGGCCTTGCCCCTTTCAAAACCCTAATTTCCCGATTTTTCGATTACTCCTCCATCCTTGATCCAATGATCATGAAACTTCATGGGCAGGTGTAATATGGAATTAGGAACATTTTTGCTTCACACTTTGAGGTCAAACTCCTTATGGTTGAAGAGTTGACGTTTTGGTCAACCGAACGATCGATCGATGACTACCGAGTCAACTATTGATGTTCTGGGTCTTCTGAGGCCTTGAAACTTCTTAAGTAGACTTCAATAAGCCATATGAACTTCATGGACCATGATCCCACCATTGGAGCACCATTTGAATCAAAAGTCAAACTACAGTTGACTTTTTCCCCAAATCTCCTAATTTTTAATTGACTGATCAATTGAAGCTCTTCTGATTAAAATTGATGGTAAATCTCCCATCCTCACACACCTTAGGACACATGGAAAGCCATGGGAACAAGTCTTGCCCTTAAAAACACATTTATCCTGATTAAAATTGAAACCCTAATTTCACCCTTTTTGTCTGGGCATTGTGCAGATGAACTGGATGATCATTCCAACTCCACCATGACCTCTGAGGTACCCAACAAGCTCCTACCTCATGCTCACACCAATGAAAAAACTTAAATTTCTTGACAACACTCTCATGGTTTGTACCAAAGCCTTTGATTAACAAAAAAAAAGTATGGGCACATTTAGGGTATGACAGATGCCCCTATCTAATCGGCTTAAACCCGGTAAGACAAAATGCTACGGCATTCATTCTTTCGAGGTAGAAGATGATTAGATATAGAAGACCCTGGATTTGTCCGAAAAGAAAGGAACTGCTTGGGAATGAAATATTGGATATCTTGCAAAGGTCGTTAACACCAAGAGGATGTTAACAGAGAAAACTTGACACCCAAAGGATGACAAACCTATCACCAAAAGGATGATAGTACACTCACACACACTGCTCTAACATTAAAAGAAAATAAGGGACCCACTATCAAAAGGATAGTGGAGCAAAGAAAAATCAACCCTAACACCAAAACGATGTAGGGAATCCATTACCAAAAGGATAATGAAGCGGAAACGCTAGTCATAACACCAAAAGGACGTTAGACCCATCACCAAAAGGATGATGAAACAAAAACAATCCTAACACCAAAAAGGATGTAGGGAATCCATTACCAAAAGGATAATGGAAAATACGCTAGTCATGACATCAAAAGGATATCAGACCCATCGCCAAAAGGATGATGAAGCGAAACAAAATCAACCCTAACACCAAAAGGATGTAGGGAATCCATTACCAAAAGGATAATGGAAAATACGCTAGTCATGACATCAAAAGGATATCAGACCCATCACCAAAAGGATGATGGAGCGGAAACGCTAGTCATAACACCAAAAAGATGTTATGCCCATCACCAAAAGGATGATGGAGCGGAACAAAATCAACCCTAATACCAAAAGGATATAGGGGACCCATTACCAAAAAGGATAATGGAAAATACGCTACTCATGACACCAAAAGGATGTCAGACCCATCACCAAAAGGATGATGGAGCGAAGACGCTAGTCATAACACCAAAAGGATGTTAGACCCATCACCAACAGGATGATGGAGCGGAAGAAAAACAACCCTAACACCAAAAAGGATGTAGGGGATCCATTACCAAAAGGATAATGGAAAACACGCTAGTCATGACATCAAAAGGATATCGGACCCATCACCAAAAAGATGATGAAGCGAAAACGCTAGTCATAACACCAAAAGGATGCTAGACCCATCACCAAAAGGATGATGGAGCAAAACAGAATCAACCCTAACACCAAAAAGGTGTAGGGAATCCATTACCAAAAGGATAATGAAGAATACGCTAGTCATGACACCAAAAGGATGTCAGACCCATCACCAAAAGAATGATGGAGCGGAGACGCTAGTCATAACATCAAAAGGATGCTAGACCGATCACCAAAAGGATGATGGAGCGAAACAAAATCAACCCTAACACCAAAAAGGTGTAGGGAATCCATTACCAAAAGGATAATGAAAAATACGCTAGTCATGACACCAAAAGGATGCCAGACCCATCACCAAAAGGATGATGGAGTGGAAACGCTAGTCATAACACCAAAAGGATGTTAGACCCATCATTAAAAGGATGATGGAGCGAAACAAAATCAACCCTAACACCAAAAAGTTGTAGGGAATCCATTACCAAAAGGATAATGAAGAATACGCTAGTCATGACACCATAAGGATGCCAGACCCATCACCAAAAGGATGATGGAGTGGAAACGCTAGTCATAACACCAAAAGGATGTTAGACCCATCACTAAAAGGATGATGGAGCGAAACAAAATCAACCCTAACACCAAAAAGTTGTAGGGAATCCATTACCAAAAGGATAATGAAGAATACGCTAGTCATGACACCCTAAGGATGCCAGACCCATCACCAAAAGGATGATGGAGCGGAGCAAAATCAACTCTAACACCAAAAGGATGTAGGGAATCCATTACCAAAAGGATAATGGAAAATACGCTAGTCATGACATCAAAAGGATATCAGACCCATCGCCAAAGGGATGATGGAGCGAAACAAAATCAACCCTAACACCTAAAGGATGTAGGGAATCCATTACCAAAAGGATAATGGAAAATACGCTAGTCATGACATCAAAAGGATATCAGACCCATCGCCAAAAGGATGATGGAGCGAAATAAAATCAACCCTAACACCAAAAGGATGTAGGGAATCCATTACCAAAAGGATAATGGAAAATACGCTAGTCATGACATCAAAAGGATATCAGACCCATCACCAAAAGAATGATGGAGCGAAACAAAATCAACCCTAACACCAAAAGGATGTAGGGAATCCATTACCAAAAGGATAATGGAAAATACGCTAGTCATGACATCAAAAGGATGCTAGACCCATCGCCAAAAGGATGATGGAGCGGAGACGCTAGTCATAACACCAAAAGGATGCTAGACCCATCACCAAAAGGATGATGGAGCGAAACAAAATAACCCTAACACCAAAAGGATATAGGGGACCCATTACCAAAAAGGATAATGAAGAAAAACGCTAATCATAACATCAAAAGGATATCAGGCCCATCACCAAAAGGATGATGGAACGAAACAAAATCAACCATATCACCAAAAGGATGTAGGGGATCCATTACCAAAAGGATAATGGAAAATACGCTATAAGTTATTACCATAAAGAGGAATGATGATAACTCCCATGAGGAACGCTCATGGCCCTGAATGATGTGCCCCTGATCAGGATGAATTTGCATTTGATAGACCCACACTTTTTGCAGATAATGCCCCTGATCGGGCTGATGATTGCTTTGAAGCTCTTGAATTTGTCCAACAAAAGGCTGCACAACTTCGTGGGGAACACCCACAGTCTTGCGGAAAACGCCCCTGCCTGGGCCGATTAAGATCTTGGAAAATCTTCGAGGTTGATCCTGGACCTGAACTCGCATATGTGAATGCTTGACGATAATGACGTTCCATAATGAATGGAAATGCAAATGCAAATGCCAATGCGCGGAGATGCAAGAGCTGGGGAGATATGATATGATTCTGGGTGTGCATATGATGCAAGATGCTTATGAAGTCGAATGTGATGCGTATGATTGCAGACGGGTAATTGGAAATGCAGGTGCCGACGCGGAGGATTTTTGGTAGTTGCCAATGCAGATTGGACTTTGGGTAGGAAGGTGAAGGTACGACTCCCCAACACTCATCTTGAACTCAACAGTTGCTGAAGAAAATGAACTTGCTTGAGTAACTTGCCCCAGTGTAGTTCAAACTTGCCCTAGTATGATCTTTGGGGAAGTTCATCTTGAAAAGATGGTAACTTGCCATGAGACGGCCTCGAGATGGCTTGCCCCAGAATTTGTATCATGAAAGGATTCATCCTTGATCAACCGACTCTTGGTGGTTGGCTTCAATACATTTTTGAAGTAGCCTGCTCTTAAAAGAGCGTTGAAGCGACTTAACTTGTCCTGAATAAGCACTAGAGGGATCTGCCCTTAAGTTAAAGAAATTCTGGGTGGCCTGCCCCTGATTGGTACCACGAAAGGATTCATCATTGTTTAACCGATTCTCATGGTAGTTGACTTCGACATACTCTTGGAGTAGCTTGCCTCTGAAAGAGCGTGGAAGCGACTTAACTTGTCTTGAATGAACATTGGAGGGACCTGCCCCTAGCTCGAAGAAACTCTGGGTGGCCTTCCCCTGATCGGTATTCTCGAGATGATTTACTTCCGATCAACCACTTCTTGAATGATTTTCCCCATACTCAAACAATGCTTAGGGATTTGCCTCAGGCTGACTGATTCCAAATTTGTTGGACGTCAATGCCCCAGATCCATAAAGTTATATGGTATACTTGGTTCTGGTCCAGACCGCTGAATAATCCAGTCTTGTTTGATTGCTTCGTGTTGGAATTTCCTTAATGCCAACTACTGACTTGTGATTGAAATTGTTTGTTCACGAATGGTAATTTTAATGTGACGTTCATGTGAGTTTTGAAAGAAACGTCATTTATTTAAGTGTCGTGACAGTGAAACGAATGGACCTTTTAGTCCAAACGTTATGTTGAATTGATTGGTGTAAAAGATATAGTAAGGATAATGTCACCAATGCTGATGATTAGCAAATTTGTAAGGAGTCAGTTTACGCAACCTTGCGATAATATGCTTTCAGAATAAACCTCGCCTCAATTAGGTCTTTCGAGGGTTGTAATGTGGCTTGGTTCATGGTTTATGAAGCAAAGGATATTAGGCTCAAACTTTATTTGTACCCACCCCTTCTTCATGATGATCTTCATTCCTACGTTCAGCTAATTCTGCACGTGCTTATCCTGACGGTGTAAGCTTGATGGTTCAAGGTTTGCTTGAGATGACAGTCACCTTATTTTGATGGATGTCAGTGACCCTTTTGGGTGACCACTGAATCTTATTTTGTTTTTGCTGAGGGTTTGAGAACCTCTTTTGATTTTGTTTTTGAACCCTAACTTTTGCATGGACTGATTTTGTTTGTCAGATCCATCGGGATTGCCTTGATTTTTTCCTAAGTCCCCTTTGAGGTGTTTGACTTAGCAGGCTTTTGATTTTTTTTTTTGGAGGGTTGTGACTGCCATGTCATGAGTCATTGATGAACAACCTTCTTTTGTATTTTTGCTTTGTTGATTTGAGTGCATAATTGGATTAACTGAATACTACCCTGTCCCAGGTTGAGTGTTAAGGGTTTAAAAGTCCGAAAGAAACTCCTACTTCTAGGCTCGAAGTGGTTGACTAGGGATTAACTCCTTATATCTCCGGTGTTTAGGGGATTTGAAACAATGCATGTACATCATCGTCAAGGTTTTATCCGAAAGCATACGATTTGCAATTATGGGTATTTCGTTTTTGTCATCCTCCCTCCAATTTTGCTAAAAACAACAGTGATAAAGTGGAGTGGATAAAAAATGTATGTGTTTGTGTTAAGTGGGAATAATGAGTGAATATGACGTGACTGATTCGGAAAATGCATAATCATTTCATTAATATCACCATTCAAAACAACAATGTTTAAACACAAGTAGCAATTAACAAGAAGTAAACTACGAATGCAAATGATAAAAAGTGCCCAAGGACTGCCAATGTTGAGGACGTCTGCCTATCTGGACCACTGGCTTTGGGAGATGACCCTTGAAATCTTCGAGCTTAGGCAACTAGCGATCGTTCACGGGCATAGCTACCTCTGCTTGCTTTGTCTGACTTTGCCTTTCAAGGTGTCTATGCTCCTCTTGCTTCAAATGCTTCACAGCTCTTACAGGTTCAATGGGAGTGTCGGGAAATCAACTGCGGGTTATGAATAGAGGATGGGTAAGCTCTTGGTATTCGGGAAGAAAATTCAAAATGATGCAGAGATGTTTATGCAAATGCAATGCAATGAGTGCACACGAGAACAAATCCACATCAAGGATCAAGGTCACAGATCCTGCAAGACAACAACAAAAGGTATCTCTCCCATCGGGTGGGCAATCTATTGGTTTATAAGAGGGTATCCCAAAATGCTTTAAACAAAGTCCCATGCACTAACCCTCAAAAGTTTCCCATCAGAACGACTACTCGTAAGACGGTAATCCTTTTAAAGGATGAACACAGATTTATGTTTTAGCAACCTTTGGAATAAGGTTCTACAAAGGTCCTCAGAATTACAGACTCCCACGTCGGAATAAAAACCCCCTAACGACTACACGTAAGACATAATCATCCCAACGGGGTCTCATCTGAGCGGTGGAATTCGATCCAACTCAACGAGTCCTAAGTCTCGCAAATCAGAAAGAAAACCACCTCCTAACTTAGTGTATACTCGAAAGCTCGGGTAGAAAGCTTTATTCTCACAAACCAATCCCAAATAAACCCAACAGGTTAGAAAATAAAGCACAAACAAATAAAGCAAATAAAACACAAACACGATAAACAAATTAGGCTTGGCTCTCTAGGAGTCCCCAGCAGAGTCGCCAGCTGTCGCTACTCGAAAAATGCATCGTGCAACGACGGGGAGGCGAAAAAGATAGACAAAATAGTCACCACTAAACTTTATTTATCCCATGAGGGGAAAGGAAAATATCGAGAAAACCTTAAGAAAGATATGGATAAGATGGTCTCGCAACCATGAACGGGTTCGGGAGCCGGTTATACAAGGGGAAGGTATTAGCACCCCTCGCATCCATCATACTCTATGGGAACCATTTGCTTGTCGATGTGTGAATTTATTTGCTTAAATATTATGCTATAAAAGTGTTCTAAAAGATAGGGAGAAGGGTTAAGAATTGGGAAAAGAGAGAAAACGGGGGGAAGAAGAGAAAGGACGGACTCAGTAGGACTTTGCAGTCCTAGGCCTACGTATTCTCAACGGGTATGAGAAAGTCAGAGTCGACGTAGTTCGGGGCAACGGATATATGGGGGAAATGTGCTCGGCAAGGATTGTGGCCCTTGTGCCTACGTATCTTTACTTGAAAGAAGTAAAGAATTAGAGCAGCCGTAGTTCGGCCTACGGTTCGTTAATGTTTTTATGGATGATCTTATCGTGCACATTCTAGCAGTTTAGGTGTTTTGCTGCTCGCATGTGAGGAGACTTAAGCATTACCTGTTTGCGGTAGGACGGACGTAACATATCCTTTTTGAAATGATTAGATTTTCGCCATGCGAGGCAAGATGTCACATTTGATTGGTTGGATTGTTTTTAGGGGGCGAGATAAGTCCTCAGATAGTAACCCCTACGGGTAGTACCCAATTCTTTACCTCAAAGTTTTTGTTTTGAAAGGTGTGGCGAACGTAGCGTCTTCGTATTGAAAGACGAGTATCAAGACCACACACACTACAGTGAGTATCCTGACACTCGGAGAGGAAGAAGACTACACTTAATCCTCTCTCTTTAATTCAATGCAAAGAGAACTTCGTTCTCTTATTAAAGGTTTTTTTGGTTTTGACTGGTAAGTGCTTCGCGACAGAGAACCCTACGATAAACACAACACTCGGGATAGGAGAAGGCCTACGCCTAACCACTCCACAGCCATTCAAGCTTTTGTGATGAAAAGAGTTTGAAAATGCACTTGGTACGGGACCAAGGTTTTAGGTGAGAAAGTTGCGGAAGGAAGCTGGGAAAGGAGGTGGTAGAAAGAGATAGGTGATGGATAAAGTCGCGTCTTCATATTGAAAGACGAGTATTGAGACCACCCACACTACAGTGAGCATCCCAACACTCGGAGAAGAAGAAGTCTACACTTAATCCTCTCTTTTTAATTCAATACAAAGGGAAATTGATTTCTTATTGAAGAGATTTGAAAATGGACTCGGTACGGGACCGAGGTTTTTAGGAGAAAAGGGATTGAAAACGTACAAGTGTCTTTGTATTGAAAGACGAGTATCGAGACCACCCACACTACAGTGAGCATCCCAACACTCGGAGAGGAAGAAGTCTACACTTAATACTCTCTTTTTAATTCAATACAAAGAGATATTGTTTATTTTATGGAAGTGTTTTGAAAAGGCACTCGGTACGGGACCGAGATTTTAGGGGGAAAGGTTCTATCCTAACCTAATGAAAGATGAAAACCAAAGAAATATCTTAACAAAGAAATGGGTACGTCTTAATAAAGATGGAAAGGGATCTTTAACAAAGATGCATGTTAAATAAAGATGAGGTTTCAAAGGGGTTACAAGATGACGTGTATTTACAGGCATCATGCCTATGTAATGAAGTCACAACAAATGTAAGTGTGAAGTTTAAAAACTTCAAGGGGATTCTACATGTTAATCAAGTGAAACAAATATGATGCTTACAAATAAAAACAATACAATCACAAACACAAAAGGTTGACAAACAAAAGCTCACATCAAGCACAACAACCAACTTAAGAAAAATTAATCAAAAACTGTGAATGATTAGGAAGGTAAGAACCCTAAAAGAAACATGACAATGTTTTAATGCAAAGTGTTTTCAAAAATAAAAATTCTTAGGATATTAAAATACCATGTGAAAATATGCAAGAATGTGCAAAAATAACTAATAAAAAATAATAAATATTGACAAAGTTATGATATTTGGAAATTTAATGACAATTAAATAAAACCAAAGATTCTTAGTAATTAAAAAGAGAGAGGGCGCTTGGTGGGTGTTGAACCCACCACCTTGTGGTTACAAGCACAAAATCCTACCAAACCAACCAAAGGCACGCGCGTGATGATGAGAGGAAAGAAAGAGAGAAAAGGGTGAAAACCAGAAAATATGAAAATAAAACAAAAGGGTTGATCTCCACATGGATCTAACCCAGGTCATGGCAATGGCAAGGCGTGTTACTAACCACTGGGGTGGCGATACATCCATTGTATAATGCCACCCCATTTGCAAATATACCTAAACACGCGCAAATTCCTGGGCTGGGCTAGGCAAGACTCAAGGGCAAAAAAACCAAAATACGATTTCGTCATAACTTAATCAAATCTCAATCAAATTTAACAAAATTTTAGTCAAACTTTCTTGGAATTTCATAAGGAACACGATGGTATCAACAATTCTTTCAAATAATACACACAAAATAAAACTCTATAGAACATGCAAATGAGAGTTTAAAAATGCATTTTCCATGTCAAAGTTCAAAACAGACGCAGACAAATGCAGGTGAGGGCTAGAGGAAATTTCAAATATGATGTGGGATGAATCTCAGCAGAAATTTGGATCAAAAACATTTAGAATGGGGAAATGGCATATGAGTTGCTATGATGGAAGTTTGAAATGCATTTTGATACTTAAAGGTCAAAACAGATGCAATTGAAGGTGGGCAATGACTTGAGCAAGTTCCACTTGTGATATAGAATGAGTTCTAACAGGGAGTTTGATCAAAAGACACTAAAGTGAGAAAGTGGCACATGAGTTGCATCAAGGAGCATGAATTGGACATAAGCCAAGGCAAAGTGGTTAAAATGGGTGAATTCAAGACCAATAATGGTCTGCCCATGCTGGAAATCTGTCACAGATCAATTTCTATATAAAAAAGATCCAAAATACAAATAGAACAAAACAAAGTAAATGAGTTGCAACAATCATGAGTTGAACATTGAAACAGCATGGTCCATAACAAGACCAAAATCATTACCAACTCATGCTGACAGAATCAAACCAACCATGGCTTAATGCACAAAAACGACATCAATCATCCAAGGATCTCTAAACCAAACTGTTAGCAAAGGATAAAAAACCTAGGGGGTTGTTAAGTCATAGCAGCACTTCTCTTATGATTCATAAAACATGATGGAACACAAAAGCATATCCAAGGCACAAATGAGTTCCAATCATCAACAAGCTATGAACTTAGCACACATAAACCACCAAATTTCAAAAGAGAACAAAATGGCATTAAAGGTTAACTCCCTAAAACAGAAACTGGCAGTGGAAAAATGCCACAAACATATCAAACAGGTGATTGATTTAAACAACAACTAAGTTTGTTTATGTGAGCAGTGGCACAACAGTTACACATATGATCAAGGTCGGCACAACACACTTGTATGCTCCAAAAAATTGCTAACTGCCAAATAAGAAAGGCCTGCATACAACTGGTCTCAATATGAAATGGATATTTATGACAGCAAGAAAATGGTTAGCAAACCACTTCCAAACTGATCCCCCTCAACCAAAAATACACTCTTATCATGTGACATGGAACTGGCAGTTAACAAGCATAAGCTAACAAACTTAGCCTCCAAGAACAATTGTAGAGGGATTCAAAATATCATGACTTCACAAAGATGAATTCTTGACAGTGAGATTAAACCAAGACTTAAAACATCATTAAACAAACAAAGTGCCTTGTTTACCAATAGCAAAAGGAGCAAAACTGTCATGATCAGAAAGTTGGTTTATGGCAACATTTGTTCATAGACAGTCCTGAAAGTACTAAATTTAACATGATCATGCTAGTACCATTCATCAATTTTGTACCTCAATTGTCTAACAGATTTACAAGCTGAAAGGGGTTCACTCAAGACAATAAGCTAATGGCCCTCACTAAATACAATCAAACTTCTCTAAATAATCAGACCAAGAAAACCTGCTCTCAACAATCAAACAGTCCATACAAGACCTCATTAACACAAATCTGGCTCCATTCTACCCGAACTGCTTTTCATGAAAACACAACCTGGCAACAGCTAACTAAAAATTGACAAACTTAGTCTAAAGCATTCATTGACAACATCTGTGGACCCTAACATGACAATGCCTATAACCAATAACCATTAGTTTAAATTGTTCACAAGTGCAAGTCACACATTCTATGGCAGTACTGTGCACACTTGTCAACATGCTAGATTAAGTATGCATTAAGTAACATAAACCACAAGCATGACTAGGAATTGAACCAAACTAATCTAGGCCTAAGAAGAATTATGAGTTTGACAGCAAATAATGTGGACATGACAACCACAACTCAAAACATAAGTGCTTATGATGAGATGAAGGTATGCACAACTTCCAAATATATTATTCATGGATTCTACATGCCAAGATCAGTCAAAAACAAGTTTAAACAAAATCTGTCATGCAAGTTGCAAGTTGCAAGGTGAAGCTTGGAACAAAAATGTTGAAATGCTGTTGGAAAACAAGGACAGTCATGCTGCAGCATACCTGCCTCACTTCAATACACATAAAGTGATTCTCATACCTATCACAAACATGAGTTCAAACACAAATTGCAAGAGGACTTATCATAGAGATAACAACACATGAAGTGAAACATTAAACAGAATCTGGCAGCAACTTGTACTTGAACAAAAAGGCTTGAAATGATATCTGAAAACAAAGACAGTTCATGGCAGCATACATGCTTCACCTCATCAACATTCATTAAATGATTCTTACATGTCAAAACATAAATTCAAACAGGTTTCAAGAGAGAGCAATCAAAACAGATGGCACATGAGTTGAAAACATAATGACAGAAACTTCACAGCAAACAAGATCAAATATCAACTAGCCACACATTATGAGTCTCTGCAATGCCTTTACTAAAGAAATACACCTTAAGAAAATTGCACCAATTCAAACAAACTGGTCTATCTGGACAATTTAGCAATCTTGTGCTCATGGACTAGCAATTAAAGCATATGATGAATCCAACATGTAGAAAACTTATAACAATAAGTCACATAACAGCAGCAGTTGGCCCTTGGTCAAAACCAATGCCAAATACAACACATCAAATTCAATTCATGCCTTACTATGGAAGTTACAGCATGAACCTAATTCTAGCATGTTAACTAGCAAGCTCATGGCAATTTGGAATTACAAACAGAAGATCATGGTATGTTTGATGCAAACAATTAAAACAATGATCCAAGGTGCCTACAAGCAATTTAAGACAGAATAGACACAATGCTTTTCAAAACATCAACACAATACACATAGGCTTATCACAGTTGACAAATGCATACCAAACATGTATATGCTATCATTGAAACAGCCCTACCACATAAACCTAAGGATGACAGCAGTTGATGCAAAAGATGAAAAATGACAATGCCAATTAACAAGATTCAATGGTACAAGATTCTCATGTTAACAAACATAAACCAATCACCATTAGCAATTCAAATCAATCATAAGGGCATACTTAACATGACAAGGGTAAGGGCCAAGTTTTAATGCAAAATATATCATGACAATCACAAGCACATGACAGCAGAATATCAACATTCACATGAGTCATTCCAATGACATTTACCAAGTCCAACAGAGATGTTCAGTTTACAAGCATACTCAAAACATGCCATAGACCAAGTTTGAGCACAAAAATGATTCAAGAGTGTACTAGCATTAAAATGCCCTATGAGTTGAAAGATGCACATGATTTTGAAAAATGCAACAGAAATGTGCAGATCAAGCACACACAGTTTTCAACAATAGAAACATCACATAAACACATATATGAGGGTTTCTAACCAACATGCCATCAAACAGATCAAGACCTAAAAATGTTGCTGCAACAGAAGCAAATAAACATTACTCACCAACAGAACAGATCCAAAGCAGTGCCAAACTTTCATAACAGTTGCCAACATTCCCTCATATGTTCATACATGACATTTTAAGAGGATCTCAAGGTTTAGCACATAGTAATACAGACATGGTATGATGATTATGAAAGCAATATACATTAATGAGCAAACAAGCAAAATAGGACAGATTTAAACATGAACTGCATTGCATTCAAAATACATTGCTTTTAATCTCAAACCAAACTAATGCATATCAAACAATATCATGATGATTTAAGATGAGGATAGTGACTACCAACCTCTTGTAGACCTCCAAGCAAGTTTGTGCAGCATGGAAAACCTTGAAGCCTTCAAATAAGATCCAATCCAATGCCTTGATGAAGATGACAACTTTTCTTGCACTTGAAGTAAACAAGTGAATCTTGGACCAGAACTTGAAACAAGTGATGATGGTGATATTTTAGGTTATGGACAGTTGGTACATCATAAACCTAAGGTGTTTGGAGGTTTACAATGATAAAAACAGGTCTGGTATGTGATTTGGCAGATTTTGTATGTGAAGTCAAACTTTGCTTGGTTGAAACTTGACTTTTGGGAAAATGAAGGTTTTGACTGGTTTAAAGGCTTGAACACATCCCACACATCATTTGTGGATTGTGTGGATGGTTTGTGGTGATTTTGAGTGGGTGAAAATGGTTTTGGAAGATGTTTTGCTCAAGGCAGATTTTTGAGGTATTTTGGGATGGTTTTCTTCACTTGTAAGAAAATGCAACATAGGATGAGAGCAATGGTTTTCTCTTGGGTTTTAGAGTGCTCCGGTGTACCTTTCAACATAGAGGAAACCTTTATTTATAGGCAAGGAAAGGTTTGGGCAGATTTGTCTTTTGGCATTTTGGAGGGAGTTTTGTAAAGTGCAATTTTGTTCAGTATTGTGGACAGCTGCAAATCCAAGCTCTTGGCTCTAGTTTATGCATAAATCAAGTGACATGAATGACAAAGAAGTGACTTAAGTATGGCTAAGGAGTAGGAGGACTGCAGCTGCAAGATTTCATAAAGTTTCTCTTTCCTTGATTTCTTTGATTAAAATAATGCCAACTTGCCTCTTACTTACCAAATCCTTCAATTTTCTGCATATCAACTCATCATACTCTCTAATTAATATATAAAAACATGATCCAATGGCTGAGAATGGTTCAAGTGATCAAAAAGTGAGTTTGTGAAAAAATGGAAATGTTGAACTCTAGTGTTGAAACCTCATCTTGTTGGATTCATAACTCTCAACTCATAAAGGCTATAGAGGAATTCTAGTACATTTTGGGAAGACCTAATGAAGCTCTACAACCTTCATGTTTTCATGATCTTCAGATTCCAAATGGAACTAGGTCAAAAATCCACTCAAAGTTGCTGAAAAACATGCCTAAAAAGTTCAATAACTTAGAATTTTTCTAAGTTATTTTTCCCTCTTGTAATGACTTTGGCCATAACTCCAAATCTATGCATTTTCTGCTCATGGACCACTGTGGTACTTTTGTTGGACTTGTCAAGAGATTTCCAATGAGCTTTGAACCAACTCAATTGGATGTGTGGTTAAGAAATTATGGCCTTGCCCCTTTCAAAACCCTAATTTCCCGATTTTTCGATTACTCCTCCATCCTTGATCCAATGATCATGAAACTTCATGGGCAGGTGTAATATGGCATTAGGAACATTTTTTATTCACACTTTGAGGTCAAACTCCTTATGGTTGAAGAGTTGACGTTTTGGTCAACCGAACGATCGATCGATGACTACCAAGTCAACTATTGATGTTTTGGGTCTTCTGAGGCCTTGAAACTTCTTAAGTAGACTTAAATAAGCCATATGAACTTCATGGACCATGATCCCACCATTGGAGCACCATTTGAATCAAAAGTCAAACTATAGTTGACTTTTCCCCAAATCTCCTGATTTTCAATTGACTGATCAACTGAAGCTCTTCTGATTAAAATTGATGGTCAATCTCCCATCGTCACACACCTTAGGACACATGGAAAGCCATGGAAACAAGTATTGCCCTTAAAAACACATTTATCCTGATTAAAAATGAAACCCTAATTTCACCCTTTTTTTCTGGGCATTGTGCAAATGAACTGGATGATCATTCCAACTCCACCATGACCTCTGAGGTACCCAACAAGCTCCTACCTCATGCTCACACCAATGAAAAAACTTTAATTTCTTGTCAACCCTCTGATGGTTTGTACTAGTGCCTTTGATTAACAAAAAAAAGTATGGGAAAATTTAGGGTATGACAAGTTGGTCTTGGAATCATCCCTTGAGGGTCTCAACATATCCTTCCATGATCACATGGCCTTGAAACTAGGTCTCAACCTCTTTCAGTTCACCTGTTGACTTAGGGTTGACCAAGTGAAACCATAGTTGCACCAATCTTGGTTATAACTTCTTATACCTTGCATAATGACTTACCCAAGCTCCATATTGACTCTCAAGACATCTCATGAACTCTCTCAATGCGTGACACCCATATCCATGGATTCAAAAATCATCTGATGATCTCCCACTACCATCAAGTTAGGAAATGTGCACATTTGGCTTCGGCCACTTCTCTGGGGATCTCTGACTTCTTTGATGAGGATATCAACCCTTGAACATTTGAGTGGATACTCTTGAATAGCCTTAGAACATGGTGGTAGCCCTTCCTTGGTAAGCACAAATCTCTCAATCCCCTGCATATGAGTGATGGTATGCAAATGCTAATGCTATATGAAATTCAATGAAACATAAGCTAGGTAAAGAAAAAGGTTAGGCAAGTTTTGGGGTGCAACACTCGCCTGGTAGTCAGTTCTCGTCTGATCGTGTCATGTGAATCCCAGTTCTCGCCTGGTGGTCAGTTCTTGTCTGACTGGCTTTGAACCCAGTTCTCGCCTGGTAGTCAGTTCTCGTCTGAACCATTTTGTAGAAGCCAGTTTTCGTCTGGTAGTCAGTCTCATCTGACCTTGTTTTGATATCTCCGTTCTCGTCTGGTAGTCAGTTCTCGTCTGACCTATTTTGTGGTACCCAGTTCTCGCTTGGTAGTCAGTTCTTGTCTGACTTGTCTAGTGCAAATCCATGCCCCGTTTGGCTCATTCTTGCAAAGTCCAGTTCTCGTTTGGCAAATCTTTTCTTCAAAGAGCATCAGTTCTTGTCTGGTAGTCAGTTCTCGCCTGACTCGTTTATGTAGAACACCAGTTCTTGTCTGGCAAACCAGAAATCAGTTCCCATCTGATAAATCTCCATGATAACCCAGTTCTCGTCTGGTAGTCAGTCCTCGTCTGACCTGTTTTGTAGAACCCAGTTCTCGTATGGTAGTCAGTTCTCACCTGACTTGTTTTGAAGAACCCAGTTCTTGTCTGGTAGTTAGTTCTCATCTGACCTGTTTTGTGGAATCCAGTTCTCGTCTGGTAGTCAGTCCTCGTCTGACTTGTTTTGTAGAACCCAGTTCTCGTCTGGTAGTCAGTTCTCGTCTGACTTTGTGTTGTAGAACCAAGTTCTCGTCTGGTAGTTGGTTCTCGGCTGATATATTTTGCAGAAACCAGTTCTTGTCTGGTAGTTGGTTCTCGTCTGACCTATTTTGTGATACCCAGTTCTTGTCTGGTAGCCAGTTCTCGTCTGACATGTTTTGGTAGAGCCCACTTCACGCCTGGTAGTTAGTTCTCGCCTGACTTGTTTTGAAGAAACCTGTTCTCGATTGTCAGTTCTCTCCTGACCTATCTAATCCAGATCCAAGGTTTGTTTTCCCCATTATAAATCCAATCGTACTTGGCGCACCCGGTTATCCCCAGCGGAGTTTCCTTGTGGTTAGAAGCTTATCAAATTCGTGTTGATTCGGCCATCTATGGTTGTCTAGCAGCGATGTTAGAAGTTTATCAGATGTGTGTTTGTCTGGCGGCGATGTCAGATGTTTATCAGATGTGTGTTTGTCTAGCGGCGATGTCATATGTTTATCAAATGTGCGTTTGTCTGGCGGCGATGTCAGATGTTTATCCACTTTGTGGTTGTCTGGCGGCAATGTCAGACGTTTCATCCCCAATCAGAGTTTGTAGTTCTATTTCTACAATTGGCAAATTTTTGGGTTCGTTGGTATTCAACCGTCTTTTACCTTGATTGGTTAAAATTCGTTTGCATTTCACCCAGTCAGGTCCAAGCCGCTTGAATAAGGGCAGTTGTAGCACCCCAAAATTTTCCTTTCCGTTTTAGCAGTATATGGCTTTTGTTTCTTTGCATTTTTTGCATTGCATAGCATCCGTTCTTGAGACAGGGGATCAAGGTTTTCCCGTGGCTCAATTTTCATCTCAGTGCATGAACCTGAACAGCGAGCATCAGAATCCCTGGCATTTATGTTGCTCAGCGGTCGAGCGGCCGATTTTATTTTATTTTGCAGGATAACTTCAAGAAGCAGCACTCAGGCTCATATCAAGCATTCTTACAGTTGCAACATTCAAGAACGAGATTCAGCAACCTAACAGAGCTCCAAACGGCTGAAAACGGGCAAACGGGCAGATTTCCCTCCAAAAGGTGCTAAATTCAAATTTTTGAAGGTGTTAATCGGTTAACCCATATGGTTAATCGATTAAGCAAGTCAAAATTAGGGCAAATTGGGGTTTTTAAAGGTGTTAACCGATTAACCTATATGGTTAATCGATTAACTAGTGCAGATTTTGCCTCTGCACATGAATTTTCAATACAAGTCATTTTGGGGTCCAATGTTGGTCATGTGCAAACTTGATTTTCACTTTTGGAAGGATCTAGAACCTATTTGAAATTTGGTTAATTTCATTTTCTCTCCAAATGCCCATTCCTCATTCCAAACCAAAATTCACAAACCATATTCCAAACCTCTCATTTGGATCCAAGCCTAAGTGATATTTAAGTGATCCACTCCAAACCTCACATATCTAATCACTCACAATTCACTCTCATTTTAAGAATTCATCTCATTCACTCTCAATTCTCTCTCAAGTTTCTCTCAACTTGTTCATCTTCCAAAACCTTCACCAAAGCTCTTTTCCATTGAATTCTTTGATTCTTCCATGGAATCAATGAATTCTTGAGCTCTAACCTCCATCTATCATCTTTGTAACACCCCCTTTTCTATACCCCCAAATAATCACATAATCATTTAGTCACGTATTAAAAATTTCTTCAGAGTATAATTATAACATAGTATAAAAGAGGCGCGTCACATTACGCTTGAAATTAAAACATACAACACCTGATCAACAAAAGATATGCAACAGTGGGGTAACTTTGCAACAGAGGAACTTAGTCCTTACACCCACATCTCAAAATTTAGAATAAAAGCGGAAAATCTAAACATTGATAACGTCAAACATATATATATCATCTAGTATGATTCAATAACATAAGTCATGTTTACATAAACATTCATCAACAAGATACATATACAAATGTATCACAAACAAATCATGTACATCCTAGCTATCCGGTGCTACATATCAGAGTCGACCGACCAAAAGAATGAAGACACGCTTCACAAAAAGACCACCAGCATACCTACTCTGTAATGCCTCATAGAGTATCATAAAACAGCAGAAGGGTGAGAAATATTATCATAACAACAATGCATATAATTATATATCTTAGCATAAAAATACACATATTCTACATTCTCACAACAATTCATCACAACTCACTCATATACATCATAATATATATATATATATATATATATATATATATATATATATATATATATATATATATATATATATATATATATATATATATATATATATATATATATATATATATATATATATATATATATATATATATATATATATATATATATATATATATATATATATATATATATATATATATATATATATATATATATATATATATATATATATATATATATATATATATATATATATATATATATATATATATATATATATATATATATATATATATATATATATATATATATATATATATATATATATATATATATATATATATATATATATATATATATATATATATAACCAAGCATATTCATCATGCATACTTTCACAATTCTTATCATTCCATATAAACATACACATTTATATTTATTGACCAATGCACAATTATAAAGATGATAAACGCAAATCATAGACACCGACTCACGACTCTATGCAAATACAATACGGTACCAACTCAATCATCTCAATTTCACTCAAGAACTTATTGGAACCATTGCTCGTTACCAATATAACTCCCCGTCGGGCCTACAATGTTCACCCATTGCTCACACCTCACATAGGCACACAATGTTTGTGGATTGCTTACACCTCACATAGGCACACAATCCGATTGCTCACACCTCACCTAGGCACACAATCGTTTGTAATCATAGCTCACACCTCACATAGGCACACGACGTTACAACGGATTCTCATTAGAATCACACAACACAAGAATGTACATCACTATGCTTCACATACAAAATGACTCAAGACACTCTTGAAATGTATATATATTTACAATATATTCATGCATTCATCTCATTCTATCACATACAATCTATATACATTCACAATATATTCCACAATCTAGGATTCACGCTATACGACTAACCACAACATATCATATAACAACACACAAGCTACACGTATTATATCGAAAGCATACAGTATGATAACACATCAAACGCACCCGTTCACGACGGTAAAAGTTGACAAAATGACACGTTTCAAATTTTCTGATATAATTGGATTATACACTGACACCAAAACCATTTTTCCTAGAAATACCATCTCTTTAGATTTCCAATACTTCGAACGGGGACTAAAACCGACTTATGGATCAAAAGATATGAATTTTCGAAGTTTTCCGAAAAACCAGAACTTTGCCTAAAAACTACTACCGGATTTTGCATTTTTGCCCGAAAATCCCACCGGTTCAATCCTTTCCTTCGAAACAAACACATACTCATACTCACCTAACATATAGCAGTGAATTAGAACCATTAAACACGATTTTTATGACGTCCGATTTCCATTCAAATCTCAAACCGTCAATTATCCACAAATGTCAAAAGTTACGAAATCACCCGAATTCAATCAAACAAGTTTCAATAGTCATGGCCTAACATTCCTCGACTAAACTACTCAATTTATTTTGAATTCTAACCGTGAAAATATCGGTTTCTATCAATTTTACCAATTCGACCTAAAATAGAAATATTTGAAAATACAACCAAAACAATCCAAACAAAACCATACATAACCATACACAATGATAAGATGACAATATTTTACACCCTTACCTGATCAAATCAATTCCTAGAAGTGTTCTTGATTATTTTCTAAACTTTCTCTCTTTTCTTCTCTTTTCTTCTTTCTTTATCTTCTCTTTCTTCTATTTCTCTTTTCTCTCTTTTTTCTCTCTTATATCTTTCTATTCTATTTCTTTTCTATTACTTTTTCTCTCAAAATATCTAATAAATCATTTTCTCACAAAATATCTAATAATTCATTTTCTCACAAAATATCTAATAATTCATTTTCTCACATAAAATTTCTAACTTAACATTAATTAAGAAATATCTAAAATACCCTCCAACCTAATTTCCCGGAAGACTCTCAAAAATGATAAAATAACACAATATGCAAACATAACATATTAACACACCAATTCCACAAATAAAATAATAATCACCCAAATAAAATAAAAGACTCAACAAAAATGGGAAATCAGAATCGGGGCGTTACAATCTTCATTGGATCAATTTCTCCATCCAATTTTCGTACAAAATTGGATCTGAACTTGGAAGTGATTTTGGAAGTGATTATTCTGAGCAATTTGGTTTAATCTTGAAAGATCTTCATTGCTACTTAAAGAATTGGTGTGGATCTTGAAGTATTCCAGACTTCTAGCATCGGATCTGTTCAACTACAGTTGAATTAACACTAACCGGAGCAAATCTCTGCTCCGAAGGTTGGATCCCAATCTATTTTTAGCTTATTTGCATAATCATGTGGATTTTCATCTTTGATTGAATTTTGGTTAATTTGATTCGTTTGATCCATGATTTGGTTGTGTTAATCTGTTTACATGTTGTTTGAATCACGATTTGCTGGTTTGATTTCGTGATTAAGTGATTATGCGATCATCCGGTTGATTGGATAAATGCTTATTTGCTAAAAATGTTGTTCTGTTGTTGTTTTTCTGTTGTTGGCACAGTGTTGATCGGTTAACGCATATGCTTAACCGATTAACCATTTCAAATATTCAATTTTTTCAAAGTTTTCAGAGTGTTAATCGGTTAACGCATATGGTTAACCGATTAACATGAACAAAATTCCAGATTTTCAAGCATTTTTATGTGGTTAATCGGTTAACGCATATGGTTAACCAATTAACATTGTGTCAGTGGGTCTGTTTTGCTGATCTTCTTGCTTTTTTGGGTACCGTTTCGCGTCGAATCATCGTAGTTCAATACGATGCATTAGAAGTGAAATATTCTGGACATTTTTTCGATGTTTTGGTTGTTTAATCGAGACTTTGTCGACTTGTGTTTGTTTTCAACTTGGATGCACACTTATGTGTTGTTATTCATAGTGATAATGTTCATGTTTGCATTTCCTCTTGTGTTTTGCATCTTTATTTTCAACATTAATAAAGGTCGAGATGTGTTTGTGGTGGTGTTTACCCCACACTTTTTCCTCCCTTTGCTTGTGTGTTGCATTCCATGTTTGCATCTCTTACTTGTGATTGAATTTACTTGGTGCTTTCTTGTGCTTTTTGCCATGATCCTCATATCTTTCTATTTATTTCTTTTCTATTACTTTTTCTCTCAAAATATCTAATAAATCATTTTCTCACAAAATATCTAATGATTCATTTTCTCACAAAATATCTAATAATTCATTTTCTCACATAAAATTTCTAACTTAACATTAATTAAGAAATATCTAAAATACTCTCCAACCTAATTTTCCCGAAAACTCTCAAAAACGATAAAATAACACAATATGAAAACATAACATATTAACATACCAATTCCATAAATAAAATAATAATCACCCAAATAAAATAAAAGACTCAACAAAAATGGGAAATCAGAATCGGGGTGTTACAACTCTCCCCCACTTTAGAAATTTTCGTCCTCAAAAATATTACATGATTCAAACAACTCCGGATACGACTCTCGCATCCCACTCTCTAGTTCCCAAGTCATATTGCCTTCCGAAGTGCCTCCCCATGATACTTTCACAAGCGCAATATCCTTGCCTCTTAGCTTCTTAACTTCACGGTCCAAAATCCTAATCGGTAAAGCTTCAATCGTAAGGTTATCTCTCACTTCAACCTCGTCCATAGGAATAACATGTGATGGATCCGGAACATACTTCCGAAGTTGCGAAATATGGAATACATCATGCAAATTCGAAAGATTTGGAGGCAACGCCACACGGTAAGCCATAACACCAACTCGTGCAGTAATCTGATACGGACCAATAAAACGAGAAGTCAACTTCCTCGACTTCAAAGCACGAACCACACCCGTAACCGGTGTAACTCTCAAAAACACATGGTCACCTTCTTGAAACTCAAGATCTTTCCTTCTCTTTTCATGATAGCTCTTTTGTCTACTTTGAGAAGCTTTCATCTTTTCCCGAATAAACTTCACTTTCTCTATCGTTTGTTGTACCATCCCCGGTCCAACTATCGACCTCTCACCGGTTTCGTGCCAACACAAAGGTGCTCGATATCTCCGACCATACAAAGCCTCAAATGGTGCCATACTTATACTTGAATGAAAACTGTTATTGTAGGTGAACTCAATTAACGCGAAATAACTATCCCAAGCACCACCTTGCTCGAGCACACAAGCACGCAATAAATCCTCCAACAATTGAATTGTCCTCTCGGTTTGACCATCCATTTGCGGATGATAAGCCGAACTCAATCTTAGCTTAGAATCCAAAGCCTTTTATAAACTTTCCCAAAACCTCAATGTAAATCTAGGATCTCTATCCGATACAATACTCTTAGGAACTCCATGTAACTTCACAACCACAAGAACATAAATCTCGGCTAACTTCTCCAAAGGATAACTAATATCAATTGGAATGAAGTGAGCAGATTTAGTAAGCATATCCACGATTACCCAAATAGAATTATGACCTCTTTGCGTATTCGGAAATCCCGTAACAAAATCCATCGATATACTATTCCATTTCCACTCTGGAATGTCCAATGGTTGCATCAATCCACTAGGATTTTGATGTTCCACCTTAGACTTTTGACAAGTTAAGCATGCATACACAAATTGAGCTACATCCCTCTTTAATCCGGACCACCAAAAGATTTTCTTCAAATCTTGATACATTTTATTCGCTCCCGGATGAATACTTAAGTTACTTCGGTGTCCTTCTTCCAATATCATCTTTTTCAACTCCGCATCATCAGGAATACAAATACGACCACAGAATCTCAAAACTCCGAAGTTATCAACCTTGAAATCCTCATTCTCATTCATCATTAAATCAACTAACTTCAAATCTAACTTTTGCTTTTCACATACGGTTGCAAGAAAATCATTCGTAACATGTAGCATACCAAGTCTCACACTTCTCGGCATCATTTCACAAACTAAACTCAAGTCTCTAACATTCTCCAAAAGTTCCCATTCTCTCATCATCAATGCGGACATATGTAACAACTTCCGACTCAAAGCATCGGCCACCATGTTTGCCTTACCCGAATGGTAATTCAAACCAAAATCATAATCCTTCAAAAGTTCTAACCACCTTCTTTGTCTCATGTTCAATTCTTTTTTATCAAATAAATATTTCAAGCTCTTGTGATCACTAAAAACTTCAAATCTTGCACCATAAAGATAGTGCCTCCAAATTTTCAAAACAAACACCACGGCTGCTAACTCCAAGTCATGTGTAGGATAATTCTTTTCATGCACTCTCAATTTTCTTGAAGCATAAGCCACAACTTTTCCATCTTGTATCAAAACACCACCTAAACCTGTCAAAGAAGCATCACAATAAACCACAAATGGTTTTGTCGGATTCGGAAAAATCAAGATTGGCGCCGTCGTCAACCTTCTTTTTAGCTCAATGAAACTCTTTTCACAATTAATATCCCAAATGAAATCCTTTCCTTTACAAGTCAATTGCGTTAACGGAAGTGCCAACTTCGAAAATCCCTCAATAAACCTCCGATAATAACCCGCCAAGCCCAAAAAGGTTCGAATCTCCGTAACCGATCTAGGAGCCTCCCATTGCATCACCGCATCAATCTTGAATGGATCAACACTAATATCACTACCGGAAATAACATGTCCAAGAAAACTTACTTCCGACAACCAAAATTCACATTTCGACAACTTAGCCTTCAATTGTGTCTCTTTCAAAATTTGTAACACAATCCTCAAATGTTCTTCATGCTCCTCTTGAGACTTAGAGTAAATCAAAATATCGTCGATGAACACAACCATAAAATGATCTAACTGTTCATGAAAAATAAGATTCATGTATTCCATAAACACACCCGGCGCATTAGAAACCCCGAATGGCATCACAGAATATTCGTAATGGCCATACCGTGTCCTAAAGGTCGTCTTTTGAATATCGTCTCCTTTCACACGAATCTGGTGATATCCCGATCTCAAATCAATCTTGCTAAAAAACCGCGCACCAACCAATTGGTCCATCAAATCATCGATCCTTGGAAGCGGATACTTGTTCTTAATTGTCACCTTGTTCAATTATCGATAATCAATGCATAACCGCATACTCCCATCCTTCTTCTTTACCAACAATACCGGAGCACCCCAAGGGGAAACACTTGGCCTTACAAATCTCTTGTCCAACAAGTTATTCAATTGCTTCTTCAATTCTACCAACTCCGATGCCGACATACGATATGGTGCCATCAAAACCAGTCTAGTACCCAGAACTAGATCAATAGAAAACTCAACTTCTCTTTTTGGCGGTACATCTGTAATATCCTTCAGGAACACTTCTGGAAAATCACACACCACTGGGAACACATCGAGCTCAGCTTTACTCTCCACTGACAATGATGCAAACAAACCAAACAATTGAGCTTTGTCCGCTAAAAGTTTCTTCAACTCTTTAGTGGATAGGAAACTCTCATCTTCATCATCTTCCAAAGAAGGAAACCTCACTAACTTGTGATAGCAATCTATATGAACTCGATTAAACTACAACCAGTTCATACCCAAGATTACATCCAATCCCTCCAACTGCAAAGACACTAAATCCATAATGAAGTCTTTACCATACACGGTCAAAGGACAACTTACACACACCAAAGATGTAGTTACGGACCCCGAAGCGGGAGTCTCAATAACCATGTCATCACCCCAAGAAGTCACGAACAAATTCAAACGCTTAGCACACTCATGAGAAATAAACGAATGAGTCGCTCCAGTATCAATAATATCAACTAAAGGCGTACTATTAACAAAGCATGTACCTTTAATAAAACGATATGCACTAGTAGTGTCTGACCCAGCTAATGCAAACACCTTTCCGCCTGCTTGAGCTTGTTTCGGCTTAGTACACTTAGTACTAATGTGACCCACTTCTCCATAATTATAGCACTTCACTACATTCCTCCTACAATCGGTAGTAGCATGCCCAAGGCCTCCACAGTTAGAACATTTCACTACGGTCTTCCCACACTCAAATGATTTATAAACCATTTCACCACACCCGTAACACTTAACGGAACCGGAACCTCCTCCTCTAGATATCTTATCAAAGTTTCCCTTATGCTTTCCCTTATCAACTTGTGTCACATAAGGTCTACTTCTAGCTTGTTGCTTTCCCTTCCTCTCATTCAAACTTTTGTAATGTGTAGAACGAGCCTTGCTATCTTCCTCAAAGATTCTACAACATTTCGTCAAATTCGTAAACCTTCTTATCCTTTGATATCCCACAGCTTGCTTAATTTCGAGACGCAGACCATTCTCATATTTAATACACTTTGAGAACTCAGTAGTAATTGCAGCATAGTGAGGATGGAATTGAACCAACTCCACAAACTTAGCAGTATAGTCCACCACAGACATACTACCTTGTTTCAGTTCAAGGAACTCCATCTCCTTCTTTCCTTTCACACTTTCTGGGCTAATACTTCCTCAAGAACTCAGTACGAAATAAATCCCAAGTTATCTCTTCATCATCCACCTCAAAAGCTTGACACATACCGACCCATCAATCATCGGCTTCTTCCTTCAGCATGTGAGACCCAAGCCTCACCTTATTCCCCTCCACATAGCCCATGACTCTGAAGATCCTTTCAATCTCTTTCGACCAAATTTGAGCACCATCAGGATCAAATCTTCCTTTGAAGACCGGTGGTTGATTCTTCCTGAACTCGCCATTAGCATTCACGTTCGGCGGACCTTGCACCGCCCTAGCCATTGCTTCCAAAGAAGCAGCCATCGTATTATCATTTCGACCAGCCATATTCTGATCATTCCCAAAAATAATAACAAGGTTAAACAACAGTTCAACCTTCACAACAATAAGACAGACACAACTGACTCAACACTGGCTCTGATACCACTTAATGTAACACCCCCTTTTCTATACCCCCAAATAATCACATAATCATTTAGTCACATATTAAAAATTTCATCAGAGTATAATTATAAACATAGTATAAAAGAGGCGTGTCACATTACGCTTGAAATTAAAACATACAACACCGGCTCAACAAAAGATATGCAACAGTGGGGTAACTTTGCGACAGAGGAACTTAGTCCTTACAACCACATCTCAAAATTTAGAATAAAAGCGGAAAATCTAAACATTGGTAACATCAAACATATATATATATATCATCCAGTATGATTCAACAACATAAGTCATGTTTACATAAACATTCATCAACAAGATACATATACAAATGTATCACAAAAGAATCATGTACATCCTAGCTACCTGGTGCTACATATCAGAGCCGACTGACCAAAAGAATGAAGACACGCTTCACAAAAAGACCACCAGCATACCTACTATGCAATGCCTCATAGAGCATCATAAAACAGCAGAAGGGTGAGAAATATTATCATAACAACAATGCATATAATTATATATCTTAGCATAAAAATACACATATTCTACATTCTCACCACAATTCATCACAACTCACTCATATACATCACAATGTGTACATATATATATATATATATATATATATATATATATATATATATATATATATATATATATATATATATATATATATATATATATATATATATATATATATATATATATATATATATATATATATATATATATATATATATATATATATATATATATATATATATATATATATATATATATATATATATATATATAACAAAGCATATTTATCATGCATACTTTCACAATTCTTATCATTCCACATAAACATACACATTTATGTTTATTCACCAATGCACAATTATAAAGATGATAAACGCAAATCATAGAGACCGACTCACGACTCTATGCAAATGCAATGCGGTACCAACTCAATCATCTCAAGTTCACTCAGGAACTTATTGGAACCATCACTCGTTACCAATGTAACTCCCCGTCGGGCCTACAATGTTCACCCATTGCTCACACCTCACATAGGCACACAATGTTTGTGGATTGCTCACACCTCACATAGCTACACAATCCGATTGCTCACACCTCATCTAGGCACACAATCGTTTGTAATCATCGCTCACACCTCACATAGGCACACGACGTTATAACGGATTCTCATTAGAATCACATAACACAAGAATGTATATCATTATGGTTCACATAAAAAATGACTCAAGACACTTTTGAAATGCATACATATTTACAATATATTCATGCATTCATCTCATTCTATCACATACAATCTATATACATTCACAATATATTCCACAATCTAGGATTCGCGCCATACGTCTACCCATAGCATATCATATAACAGCACACAAGCTACACGTTATATATCGAAAGCATACAGTATGATAACACATCAAACGCATCCGTTCACGACGGTAAAAGTTGACAAAATGACACGTTTCGAATTTTCTGCTGTAATTGGATCATACACTGACATCAAAACCATTTTTACTAGAAATAACATCTCTTTAGCTTTCTAACGCTTTGAACGGGAACTAAAACCGACTTACGGATCAAAAAATATGAATTTTCGAAGTTTTCCAAAAAACCAGAATTTTGTCTAAAAACTGCTACGGGATTTTGCATTTTTTCTCGAAAATCCCACCGATTCAATCCTTTCCTTCGAAACAAACACATACTCATACTCACCTAACATATAGCAGTGAATTAGAACCATTACACACGATTTTTACGACGTCCAATTTCCACTCAAATCTCAAACCCTCAATTATCCACAAATGTCAAAAGTTACGAAATCACCGGAATTCAATCAAACAAGTTTCAATAGTCATGGCCTAACATTTCTCGACTAAACTACGCAATTTATTTTGAAATCTAACCGTGAAAACAACGGTTTGTATCGATTTTACCAATTCGACCTAAAATGGAATTATGTGGAAAACAATCCAAACAAAACCATACATAATCATACACAATGATAAGATAACAATATTTCACACTCTTACCTGATCAAATCGATTCCTAAAAGTGTTCTTGATGATTTTCCAAACTTTCTCTCTTTTCTTCTTTCTTTCTCTTCTCTTTCTTCTATTTCTCTTTTCTCTCCTTTTTCTCTCTTATATCTTTCTATTCTATTTCTTTTCTATTACATTTTCTCACAAAATATCTAATAATTCATTTTCTCACAAAATATCTAATAATTCATTTTCTCACATAAAATTTCTAACTTAACATTAATTAAGAAATATCTAAAATACCCTCCAACCTAATTTCCCCGAAAACTCTCAAAAACGATAAAATAACACAATATGCAAACATAACATATTAACACACCAATTCCACAAATAAAATAATAATCACCCAAATAAAATAAAAGACTCAACAAAAATGGGAAATCAGAATCGGGGCGTTACAATCTTCATTGGATCAATTTCCCCATCCAATTTTCGTACAAAATTGGATCTGAACTTGGAAGTGATTATTCAGAGCAATTTGGTTTAATCTTGAAAGATCTTCATTGCTACTACAAGAATTGGTGTGGATCTTGAAGTATTCTGGACTTCTAGCATCGGATATGTTCAACTATAGTTGAATCAACACTAACCGGAGCAAATCTCTGCTCCGAAGGTTGGATCCCAATCTGTTTTTAGCTTATTTGCATAATCATGTGGATTTTCATATTTGATTGAATTTTGGTTAATTTGATCCATTTGATCCATGATTTGGTTGTGTTAATATGTTTACATGTTGTTTGAATCATGATTTTCTAGTTTGATTTCGTGATTAAGTGATTATGCGATCATCTGGTTGATCGGATAAATGCTTATTTGCTAAAAATGTTGTTTTGTTGTTGTTTTTCTGTTGTTGGCACAATGTTAATCGGTTAACGCATATGTTTAACCGATTAACCATTTCAAAAATTCAAAGTTTTCAAAGTTTTCAGAGTGTTAATCGGTTAGCGCATATGGTTAACCGATTAACATGAACAAAATTCCATATTTTCAAGCATTTCTATGTGGTTAATCGGTTAACACATATGGTTAACCAATTAACATTGTGTCAGTGGGTCTGTTTTGCTGATCTTCTTGCTTTTTTGGGTACCGTTTCGCGTCGAATCATCATAGTTCAATACGATGCATTAGAAGTGAAATATTCTGGACATTTTGTCGTTGTTTTGGTTGTTTAATCGAGACTTTGTTGACTTGTGTTTGTTTTCCACTTGGATGCACACTTATGTGTTGTTATTCATAGTGATAATGTTCATGTTTGCATTTCCTCTTGTGTTTTGCATCTTTATTTTCAGCATTAATAAAGGTCGAGATGTGTTTATGGTGGTGTTTACCCCACACTTTTTCCTCCCTTTGCTTGTGTGTTGCATTCCATATTTGCATCTCTTACTTGTGATTGAAATTACTTGGTGCTTTCTTGTGCTTTTTGCCATGATCCCCATAGGGTTCCTAGTCCCTCCGTTTAGGATGGGAGTAGGAGAGACATTAGGTGTTCAATCCAAGCATGCTAACATTTGGGTAGATGTTCCCCCTTTTAATCCTAACCTTAGGACCACTTTGCATGACAACGTTAGGGTCGAGTTTCCCTTAGACCTTCTGTGCGTCTCTCTTCTTCTCATCTCAAAAAAATTCTAACTCATCTAATAAATGCGATGAACGTTGTGCGCTATGAGCCTTAAGCTACATGGGGAATGACGAGTGAGGGGTCTCCTCTCGCTTGTCTAGAGTCTTTAGTGTACGTCTCGTTTGGGGGCGATACGCGACGCATTCGCTCCTATGTCATAGCCTTTAGTGCAACGTGAATCACAAACCGAATTAATTCACTTCACTAAAAAAACTCAAAAACAAAGTTCAAACCTTTTTCCTTCGGGATTAATCGGAAACCTTTTTTCATAAAAAAGAGTGTTGTTAAGCTTTGGTTCTACCGCAAACAGGCATTGTCCCTAACTGCTGGAATGGAGGTTTAACCCTACTCAGTTAAAACACTTAATCAACCTGTGGTTTCGTGTTAGCCCGAACTACGTTTGCTCTGATTTCTCATACCAGATGAGAATACGTAGGCACAAGACTCGATGTCTTGGTGAGAAACCTTCCCTATTTCGCTCGTAGTTAGCCGAACTACGTTGACTATGACTTTCCCATTGCACGAGGGAATACGTAAGCACAGAGCGGCGATACTCTGCCGAGTCTCTTTTCATTTCTTTTTGTCTTGTGAGCCTTTAGCGTAGATAGTTAAACATACCCTTAGATAGACAACAACTGCGGATCCCGTCGAGTACGACGGACGTGGGGGGTGCTTATACCTTCCCCTTGCGTAACTGACTCCTGAATCCAGGACTTGGTTGCGATGACCTCGTCTTTTCCCTTTTTCGTTAGGTTTTTTCCGATCGTTTCCTTTCCCTCTCTTTGGGATAAATAATGAAAGGTGGCGACTCTTCTGTTTTCCGCCGGGTGTTTTTCGCAGTTGCGACAGATATTCACAAGAAGCGGAGTACAAGTGAACACCGTCATAGCTGAAAAAGTAGAAAGCGATCTTGACAGCCTGGTAATCTGAGGCAGAGCAGCTTTGCGCAACTGGAAAACTGTGGAAATCCCTGTCTTTTTGCCTTTAGAGTAATGCATTTGCTTGTTAGCTTTGTTTTCTTTAAAAATCCATGGTCTTGCCCAAGGCTAGTAAATCATTTTGTATGGGCCACTTTGCAATTTGAAAAGATCTATGAATGAAGAAGTGTTTTTGTTAAAACTCTTGTTTTGTTTTCTTCTTATCATTTTCACTTTTTGTTAAAAGGAAAAATGGCAACTTTTTTTTTGAAAACTTGAAAACAACCCATCATCTGCATGTCTGTGTGTGTGTGTGTCTGATCATTATCAAACATGTAAACCCATGCAGAACACCTCCATCACCCACATAATCCATTGATCATTCGGTTCCTTCTGGTAATGGTCCATTTGTCTTTCAAGCCGAAGAAGAGAGCGATGAAGATTTAGAGGTCCCTGAAGAATTGAGGAGAATGACCGAATACGAAGATGCCTATCTTCAGCCGTACAATGAACATATCGACATCATCAACTTGGACTCCGAAGGAGAAAAGAGAGAAGTCAAGATTGGAGCATCGTTGGGGTCAGAAGTCAAGAGCAGACTGATAGTGCTCCTCAAAAGTTACGTTGATATGTTCGCTTGGTCTTATCAAGATATGCCAGGGTTGGACACCGAAATTGTTATGCACAAGCTCCCTTTGAAGCCAGATTGTCCTCCAGTCAAGCAGAAGCTTCGAAGATCTAGACCTGACATGGCTCTCAAAATTAGAGACGAAGTCAAGAAGCAAATTGATGCAGGCTTTTTAGCAGTATCAAAATATCCAGAATGAACATAGTGTCGGTCCCAAAGAAAGATGGAAAAGTCAGAATGTGTGTGAACTACAGGGATCTAAATAAAGCTAGCCCGAAGAACGATTTCCCCCTTCCACATATTGACACTCTAGTGGACAACACAGCCAGTTTTGCAGTATTTTCATTCATGGATGGATTTTCCGGCTGCAATCAAATAAAGATGGATCCAGCTGACATGGAGAAAACAACCTTCATTACACCCTGGGGAACCTATTGTTATAAGGTCATGCCTTTCGGTTTGAAGAACGCAGGAGCAACGTATCAACAAGCTACGGTCGCGCTTTTCCATGATATGAGGCATCAGGAGATTGAAGTGTATGTAGATGATATGATTGCAAAATCTCGAAATGAAGAGGACCACCTGGATCATTTACTGAAGTTATTCGAGAGACTCCGAAAGTATCAGCTAAGGCTAAATCCGGCCAAATGCACATTTGGGGTTCCTTCTGGTAAACTGCTCGGATTCATCACTAGTCAACGAGGAATTGAAGTAGATCCCGGCAAAGTCAGAGAAATTCAAGAAATGTCTGCTCCTCAAACAGAAAAATAGGTCAGAGGCTTCCTTGGGAGACTAAATTACATCTCCAGGTTCATCTCTAATCTGACGCCTACCTGCATACTGATCTTTAAGTTGTTACGAAAAGATCAAATGGTGGTATGGAATAAGAACTTCTAGTCAGTATTTGAGAAGATCAAGAGGTATTCCAAGAGCCTCCAGTATTAATTTCTCCGGTGCCAGGAAAGCCGCTATTCATGTACATGACAGTATTGGAAGATTCGATGGGTTGTGTCCTAGGCTAAACTGACGAGTTAGGAAAGAAAGAGCATGCAATCTACTATATGAGCAAGAAGTTCACAAATTGTGAGAGTCGTTACTCACCTCTAGAGAAAGCCTGTTGTGCCCTAGCCTGGGCAACCAAGCGCCTGAGACAATATATGATTTGCCATACTACTCTGCTAATCTCCAAGATGGATCCAATAAAGTACATATTTGAAAAGCCATCTCAAACTAGAAGATTAGCCAGATGGCACATGCTCTTGTTAGAGTATGATATCCAATACAGCGCTCAAAAATCCGTCAAAGGAAGTGTCTTGTCAGAACACCTTACCGAGCATCCGGTGGATGATTATCAACCGCTTAAGTTTGAGTTTCCTGATGAAGACGTAATGTACATTCAATGTTTGAAACCGGAGCCCGGTCCTGAAGAAGGTTCTGAACCTGGATCCCGTTGGGAAATGATGTTTGATGGAGCATCTAACAAGAATGGACATGGTATTGGAGTTGTCTTAAAAAATTGAAATGGAGGGTATACTACCGTCACTGCCAGACTTTGTTTTGCCTGTACCAACAACATAGCCGAGTATGAAGCCTACATCCTGGGATTATAAGCTGCCATTGATCTCCGTATCAAAATCTTGGAAGTGATCAGAGATTCCGCCTTAGTGATCTACCAACTCAAAGAAGAGTGGGAGACTCGAGATGAAAAATTAATCCCCTACAAAGATCACATTCTGGAGATGATTGAATACTTCGATGAAATTACTTTCAAACATGTGCCGAGAGCAGAAAATCACATTGCAGATGCTTTAGCCATGCTAGCATCAATGTGGAAGGTCCAGTTTGTTAACGAGGTGCCTCTGATTTGCATTGAAAGAAGGACTGTGCCAGCATATGTCATGATGGTAGAAGAAGAATCAGATAAGAAGCCTTGGTTTAACGACATTAAGAATTTTCTTCAAAATCAGGAATATCCGGCTGGCGCATCCAGAATCGACAAAAGAGCCATACGAAGATTATCATCCAATTTTTTTTATCAGCAATGGCATCTTGTACAAGAGAAACCATGACATGGTTCTACTCAGATGTGTCGACGAAAAAGAAGAAGATCTACTAATGACTGAAGTGCACAAAGGGACGTTCGGCACTCATGTCGGTGGCCATGCCATGGAGAAAAAGATTTTAAGGGCTGGATATTTTTGGTTGACCTTAGAGACGGACTGTATCCTCTTTGCTTGAAAATGCCACAAATCTCAGGTCTATACCGACAAAGTGCACGTTCCTCCGCATCCTCTCAACGTGATAACATCATTGTGGCCATTCGCTATGTGGGGCATATACATGATTGGGGCGATAGAGCCAAAAGCTTCTAACGACCATTGATTCATCCTCGTAGCAATTGATTACTTCACCAAGTGGGTAGAAGAAGCATCGTATGCGAATGTAACCAAATAAGTGGCCGCCCGCTTCATCAAGAAAGAGATTATTTGTCGGTATGGTATCACTGACCAAATTATCACTGACAATGGATCAAATCTGAATAACAAGACAGTGAAAGAACTTTGTGATAACTTCAAAATCAAGCATCACAATTCTTCTCCGTACAGACCGAAAATGAATGGCGTTGTCGAAGCTGCAAATAAAAATACCAAGAAGATAATATAGAAGATGGTTGTAACCTACAAGGACTGGCACAAGATGCTACCATTCGCTTTACATGGGTACAGAACATCAGTGCGCACTTCGACAGGGGAAACCCCCTTCTCCTTGGTTTATGGAATGGACGATATACTACCCATCAAGGTCAAGATACCTTCGTTAAGGATCTTAATGGAAGCTGAGCTCGAGGAAGCCGAGTGGATAAAAGAGAGGTTCGATTCATTGAATCTCATCGACGAAAAGAGGATGACTGCCATGTGTCATAGCCAGATTTATCAACAAAGGATGAAAAGGGCATTCGACAAGAAAGTTCGTCTCAAGGAATATAAGGAAGGAGAGCTTGTGCTCAGAAAAATCCTACCAACACAAAAGGATATGCGTGGAAAGTGGATGCCTAACTATGATAGCCCTTTCATTATAAAGACTGTCTTCTCCGGAGGATCTCTCATTCTTGAGACAATGGATGGCGAGCAGCTCAAGTACCCCATCAATTCAGACGTAGTAAGAAAGTATTACGCCTGAATATGGAAACCTAGAAAGGTGGCTCAAGCCAAAAAAACGCTTCGGCAAGCCGGAAGTCCAAAAGAACAATACATGCAAATGCAGGGGCAAAGCCTCATCAAAAAGTGTTGAAAGAAGTCATTATATGCCAATCTCGTCAGAAGCATCAAAACATATGTACTACTAGTCAGTAGGACTGGATCATCGTTGGATTCTGTGTACCCTTTTTGTTTGCCATTTTTTAAAAATTATATTTGTTCCCGAGACTCTATCCTTTGTAAAGTTCTCGTCTATAATGAAATCATATTTTTGACCAATCATTGTTATGATCTATGTTTTGTTATGCAAATTTCACTTATTCGTTAATAATGATTGTTTGAAAAGAAAAGTGTTTTGAAAATTTAAAGTTTTGGTTTAAGAAAACTAATTTCACAAAGCACGTCAAAATTCTAGAGGTGACATAACGGTACTACACTACTCTCAGAGCAGTAAAAAGCTTGTTACCGTCTCTGACCAAGGATGCGCCCAACGATCACCTCGCTCCTACACCAAGATTCCTCTTCTGCAGGTTTGCAAGAGCCTTTGTTACCTTCAGAGAATCGTTGCTTTCTTCCCCCAGAAAGAAGTTTCATCCAGATTAGTGACATCAGGGCTCAGTGTGATGGTTTTCCTCCCTGTGTTTTTACTTTGTTTTCTTTCCTTCTCCCTCGTGGGTCGGTCTGCATACGCATCCGCATCATATCTTTAGCATACGCATTTGTTTGCATTACTTAGGTTTCTGTTTGTCTGGCTTTTTCCATTGATATCCTTTGGTCATTATCAATCCCCTCGCTCTGTCTTGTCTACCATGGGCTCGCTTTGTGGTTGTTACCCCAGCTTTGTCAAGATTTTTGTGATAAAGGTTTTTTATCCCGGGAGGGTAGTTATGACTAGCAGTATCTGATACTACCTGATGTTTACCAAGATGGTTAGTTGTTACTAATGCTTATATTTGAGATTGGGTCACCACTAACTTGTTCAGTAAGCCCAGTGGTCACTGGCATTACCATAAAAATCTAATTGTTATTGGTATCCTTTGATTTGGTTGTTACCAATCATTCCAAAGTCCAGTGGTTATTGGCATTGCTTAAAAATCCAATTGTTATTGGTATCTTGATTTGGTTGCTACTAATCATTGTAAGTCCAGTAGTTACTAGCATTGTTAATTACAATTGTCATTGGTACCTTGATTTGGTTGTCACCAGTTATTGGTAAGCCCAGTGGTTACTGGCATTATTTAAATCCAATTGTTATTGGTATTTGATTCGGTTGTTACCGATTCCCCTGTGTAAGTCTAGTAGTTACTAGCATTGCTTCAAATCCAATTGTTATTGGTACTTTGACTTGGTTGTTACCAATTCTCCCCAATCTAAGTCCAGTGGTTACTGGCATCATTTTGAAGATCCAACTGTTATTGGTATCTTCACTTTGGTTGTCACTAATCTTTCTAAGGCCAGTAGTTACTGGCATTGCTTAAATCCAATTGTTATTAGTGTTTGGCTCGGTTGTTACCGATTTCCCATTGAAGTCCAGTGGTTACTGGCACTATTTAAATCCAATTATTATTGGAATCCTGGATTTGATTGTTACCAATCTCTGTAAGTCCAGTGGTTACTGGAATCATCTAGTGTGTCGGGTCCCCTGTGAGTAGTTACTCGTTGTCTTGCCGTTCTTTTTTCTTTTGCTCGTGTGTCAGCATTTGTCTTACATTCAAGCATCATATAACATCATTTAGAACTCATAGCATGTTGAGCACTTTTCCTTTTGCATACCATCATATCTAAGGGACAAAATTTTCGGTTTGCTATATTTAAATACCTTTTACTACAATTCTATGTAGATTGTCATCTCTCATTGCCATCGGGTGATGATATTTAAATAGGGGCAACTGTTATACCCCAAATTTTTACCCTTAGATCTTCATCATCATTCTAGGAGAATCGTCATTTTTTTATCTAACCTTAACCTCTTTCAAGTTTGATCTTTGTCAAGATGCAGGTGAGTTATGGTTTCATACAGCCCAGAATCAGGGTTTCGATGGTTTGATCAGTCAATGTCTTGGATTGATTCTCCATGAAACAAGTCCCCACATCATCAAAGATACTACATTGAATCAATCATGAATCCAATTTGAGGTTGTCACCCAAAGAATAAGAGTAGTGCAGTCCAGAACCCCTGATTAGGGTTTCTAATAAGGAAAAGTCAATTGTGGTTTGACTTTTGATTTAAATGATACTCCAATGATGGAATCATGGTTCATGAAGCTTATATGACTTGTTGAAGTCCACTCAAGAAGTCTCAATACCTCAAGGGACCCAGAACACCAACAGTCGATTCAGAGTTTTTCGATCGATCGGTTCGTCTAACTGAAAAGTCAACTTATTGACCAACAAGGTTTTGACCCCAAATTGAAGGCAATTATGTTCATAATGTTATATCACACCTATTCATGAAGTTTTATGATCATTGGATCAAGGATTGAAGAGTAATCGAAAAATCAAGAAATTAGGATTTTGAAAGAGGCAAGACCATAACTTCCTAACCACAGAACCAAATGAAGTGGTTCAAAGCTTATTAGAAAGGTCTTGAGGAGTCCTACAAAAGTGAAAAAGTGATCCATGTTCAAAAAATGAATGGATTTGGAGTTATGATCAAAATCAATGCAAGAGGGGAAAACACTTAGTAAAATTTCATAGTTTTATCACTTTTCAAGTCATGTTTTCAACCAACTTCAAGGGTGTTTTTGACCTAGTTCCACTTGGAATTTGAAAAAACCCAAAACATGAAATTTGTAGATCATGATGAGGGCTTTCCAAAAAGTACAAGAACTCCTCCATAGCATTTGTGATCTAGGAGTTTCGAAGGAGGCAAGTTGGGGTCCAAGCACCTGAAATGCACCGTTTCAAATTTGTCACAAATCAACTTACCAACCACCTAAGTCATTATCAACCATTTTATTAACTATTGATCTGATATTTAGAGGATATGATGAGTAGAAATGCAGAAATAGTGAAGGATTTGAAAGGCATGGCAAGTTGGCAAGGCAAGTTGCATTATTATAATCAAAAAAATCAAGAGGAAAGAGAAACTTTTCTTGGAAGAAATCTGCAGCAGCAGTTTCCCTAGTCTCTAGAAAAACTTCAATCACTTCCTATTACCTTCATACAGCTTGTTTTAGACATCACAATGAGTCAAGAGCTTTAAAAATCAACTGCACCAAGATCTTGGACAGATTTTCTCCATTTTTCCCTCCAAAAGCAAAAACTCTAAATTTGTCCTCACTATTAATCTCTTGCCTTTGCCTATAAATAGCACAGCTTCTATGCATCAAAGACACACAAGAGCAACAAAGAAACCATCCACAAACACTCTCCATCATCTGTTGCAAACCTTCTTGCAAATCAAGCAACTTATGCAAAGCTCCAAAATCTGTCTTGGATAAGACTTGTGTCAAACCAATTTCTAGCCATTCCACACTCCTACCAACATTCTACACAAGTTAAAAATAATCCCCTAGAGCTGTCTAAACCACCATTTGCACCAGAAACCATTCCATTCTCAAAGTCAGCCTCCAAAACCAAAAAAAGTCAACATTTTGCATCTTTCAAGCCATAACTCACTACAGACCATTTCCAATTCTTTCAACACCTCTAACACTTCATAAATAATATATAGAAGCTGTCTAAATCAAGTTTTCACTTCTGTAACAAAGATCAAACCATTTTGCTTTGTATAACCATGGATTTTTGAGGTTTTCTTCCATTTTTCAAGACATTCTGTGTGGCAGTGGAGTTGTGGATCATTGGAGCTGCTATTCATCATTCAAATACCATTTTCATACTATAGCAAAGCATTAAGGACCTCTGGTTTTCTTATTTGACAAGGTTACTTCAAGCGGTAAGCATAAATCCTTGAACTTTGAAATTTTGCTTTGCATTTCACATGCTATGTTGAGTTGTAATCATGATTTTGTGTTAGACATTGTTTTATCATGTTATATGTGTGATATATGTCATTTAAGGACCTTTTCTTGCACCATAAATTGTTGTTTCTTGACTGTCCAAAATGCTGGTCACAAAAGGCCCAGCTAGGTCATCATGTGCATGTTGATTCCAATCTGCCAAACTATGTGTGCATTTTCTGATTTCTCTTGAGCCAATCACTATAAATGATGTATATGTAATATTTTCATACTTTTTTCATCAAACCTTTCACTATTTGAGACTGTTCATATGCTCATGCTTTTGGTTGTAACCAAAATGGCCTAAACAATATGTTATCGAATTTTTCAGTGAGTGTGTTGTATGAAAAAACAAATTATACCATTGAATTCCTTGTTTAAAAACACACAATTTTTACTTTTGTTTCACTCCATTTGGTTAATATTTGACGGGTTTCCAACCTTCATGCAAATGACCTTAAATTGGTGACCTTGCCTTGCCCTAGTTTTGCCCCCATTGGTGCATCAACTTTGAATGATCATAACTTGCTCATTGTTTATGTTATTGATGCCATTATTTTTACAAACTAATCTTTATCATGTCTAATTTCATTGAGTGGAGAAATAATCCAAGGATCATTATCCTAGAAAGACTTTGGTCCACTTTAAAAGCATGTGTTTTTAGGGTTTTTACCATGATGTTTGTAAACTTTTTCAACTTTAAATTTGACTTTTCTTGTGATATTGATCTTGTATAATTCACACATGTTTGTTAACATGTTTAAATTCTCAATTTTGTTTCATTCATTATCTTACCTTGTTCCTACTTGCTTTTGTGAATGTATACATGAATCATGAACTTTTAAACTTCATCTATGAACTTTACCATGATTCTTGATGTGGTGGCCTCTTGAACATGTTTTCCATGTTTCATTTTTCTTATTTATGTGCCTTTCTAGAATCATAACATTCTAGGGTTTATGTTTTGTCTTGTTTGTTACCATGAGCATTGCTTTGTTTTTTCCTATGAAACCATGAACTTATACTTAGATGTTGTCTTACTCTTTACATCTTGGCTTTGTTGATTGTCATCTCTTTGCCTTCTTATGTTGTCACATGATTATCTTAATCTATTTTGGTTGTTACCATGCTTCATGCCTTCATCATGTTAAATGTTGTCACATTTTGTCTTACTTGATTCATGTCCCATGTTTGGTTTAAGTTGTAACTTATATGCTTGATTTTTACTTGTTCATGTTTATCTATGTGTGTTCCTTGATGTTGAAACCTCTTGAACATGATCCCATGTCCTTACCTTACTTGTTATAATGTCTTGTTAGAACCATAACATCCTTAGGATTGAGTCTTGCTTTGAAAGTTATCTTTGAACTTGTATGATTCCTCATGAAAACTTTGGACCTCTTGAACTTTTGTAACACTTCTTGTATGTTTACTTGTATTTGATTGTCATCAATGCATGATGATTGATCTTATGTTGTTACATCTGACATTCTTTGAACCCCATTACATGTTTGCCTCAAGTTGTTACTTGCTTGCATTAAACTTGTTTGAGTTACATGTTTTTGTTGGTCTTTATGGTTGTTACCTCATTTCTCTTCATCTTTGTTAAGATGCTTCAAGTGGTTTTTACCTTTTATGCTTGGTCTTGTAAGAACCTCTACCATGTTCCCTCTCTAGATATTTTAATATCTTTGTGCTTTATTATTTATAACCATTTGACTTGATTGTAATATTTGCTTGATGTTGTCACATGCTTGTATCTCATCCTTGGTTGTTACCATACTCTTTTATATGTTCATCATGTTTAAATGAATGCTCATTTGTGCTTTTAGCTTTGTTAAGTTATTCCCCAAGTGATGGAACTTGTTAGTTCTCATCCAGTTGCCTCATCTTTTCCCATTCCAAAGGAAAGTCTCTCTATTGACCCTTGGGTCATAGATAGCTCATTACCCTCCCTTCTGACTTTGTTAAATCATCTCGAACCATAACTTAGTTAAGTTAGAACCCATAACCTTTAGACTTTACTTAAGTCTAAAATACCTACCCCTTATTAGGAGTATCTTTCAATTAGAACTTTAAGATAGAGTTTGTCAACTCTATGTAAGAATCATGGTGATGATTGCTTACTTTCCCCCCTGGCTTTTGTAAAATTCAATTTCCTTTGAGTGTACAACTTAGATCTAGAGAGTTTTGTTAAACTCTATGCAAGCATTGTTATGTTTGCTTCCCTTTGAACCTTGATAATAATCAAGTGTTCATCAAACTTAGTGAGGTGAATTACGGTTGCTCTGATTCTATCCTAGTTAGGATACATAGATAGAGGATGCAATATCTTTGCAAGCAAACTTAGAAACTATCCTTAGGTCTTTACCTAACCCAATCCCAATCCCAAACCATATCAAACATTTAGCAAGTATTAGCATACAAACATACAAAAGGTTCCTGTAGAGTACTACAGATGTTTAGGATGTGAAATACCTACCCTAGGCATAACCAACCCCCGATCCCCGAATCTCTTAGCGTTGTTGTTACATCGCGCAGAAGCTCTTTCTTTCTTTAACATTTCCTTTGAATAAATTAAAGTCCGGTTGTGAATTTAATGAATTAAGATTCAAGTTAATCAATAGCTTGGTATCACGATTCTTACCACAACAAATTGGTAATGACATTTCTCAGAATGAAGGAGAAGAATATATGGACACTAATGTTGAGAATATGAGTGGTGAGGATGATGGTAAAGATACTGGTTCATATTTAATAGATGAGGCGAGGATGATTTTTTTTAAAAGTATCTTTCAAGATTAGGAAATCAAACCTTTATACTTTTCTATTTTAGTTTGGAAACAAAATATTCTATCCAACTATACAATGTAAACATGTGTTAAATCTTATTTGACTAGTACAATTGTTTAGGAAATTTTGTTAATTTTAGGTCGCGAGTTCGAACCAGCTCGACTTAACTATTTAATTTTATAAGTTATATATATAATTAATTGACCAAGTGGAAAACATAAATTATGTTAACAACGCTCCTAAAGTAACATTTTTGTGTGTGGGTGGGATAATTCAACTACTATGTGTTAGTTTAGTTAAATGGAGGTAAGCTGCTAGTTTAAGGTTCAATTTGTTCAATATGTGATTCCATCATTAATTTATATTTAGGTTTTATTGTAAACAAGATGATTATATTTATATATCAAACTTTTTTTAAAAAATTTGTTTTAAAATTATAATAAATAGATCTCTTTACAAAGTTGTTAAATAATTGAAATGTTTTATTTATTCCAAAAAATAAATAATTTAAAACTACACGGCAGTTTAATATATATATATATATATATATATATATATATATATATATATATATATATATATATATATATATATATATATATATATATATATATATATATATATATATATATATATATATATATATATATATATATATATATATATATATATATATATATATATATATATATTGTTTCAAATATAAAAATTATGTTATTGTTAAAATAAAATAATAGTTATAAATAACACTCAAATATGATTAGGGAGCAAAATATTTAGAAATATTAAAATGGAGGACCAAATATTTGGAAAAGAGGTGATCACAAGTTAAAAAAATGTTTAAAATAATGAAACAAAAAATGCATTTAAGGCTTATTATTTAATAAGAATTGTGTAATCCTTATTTTTTTAGTTTAAAAGCACATAGATATAGTTTCAAACTAAATTTTAAAATAATATATGTTTACAATTTAAAATCAAAGACATGAAATTTTAAATCAATATTAAATTGTTTAAAATCAAAGAACAAAGTATTTAGTATAAAACTAATATGAGTATGATTTAATAAGCATTGTGTATTCCTCGTTGTTTTAGTTTAAAAATACATAGATATAGTTTTATACTAAATTTTGAAATAATTTGTTTTTACAATCTAAAATCAAAGACATGAAATTTTAAATGAATATTAATTTTTTTAAAATTAAAGAACAAAGTATCGATCTAATTTTTAAGAAAAATTAAAACATGTTTTCCTTGAATAATAATCTGGACACAATATGTTGTAAAATGAGACGGTGGAAAGTTTTGGTTATTTTATAGTTCCAGATTATTTTCTATAAAATATGGTACCAATTTAATAATATAGTTTTTTAAATAAAGCATATATTTATTTTGTAACACCCATACATATATATGTCTAGAATAATACACGGTGGTGTTATATATATGGTACATGAAAGTCATACAGAATATTCATAAGTATAAAATATAAAATTCAAATATATCATGGCCAAAATAAATCATTTAGTGGTACTAATGCATAGTCTCACACAAAATAAAACTAAAGAGCTAACATCTCTAAGTTGACTAAGACATCTTACTCTTGCTCTTGTCTTACTTTGAGATTACTAAATCTCAATGAGTCCTCCTATCTTATGGGTCCTCTAGGTTCTATAGGGTACATCATCATATTCATGTCATACCACTGATATGAGGTTTCCATACTTCTCATATTCAGGAATACACAAGTAATAGATAACATGAGATTAGGAGTCTCTTGACCACCCAATTTTGTAAACGTCAAAACCATTTCGAAGTTGTCGCTACTGCGAAAATCGACGCCGGCTATGACAGAAGAGTCGCCATCGTGCGTTATTTATCCCAACGGAGGGAAAGGAAACGCTCAGAGTAAACCTAACGTAAAATGGGAAAGGAATGGTCGTCGCAACCAAATTCCTGGATTCGGGAGTCGATTATGCAAGGGGAAGTTATTAGCACCCCTCACGTCCGCCGTACTCGACGGGATCCACGCTTGTTTTCTAGTACGGATTGTTATTCTATCTACTCTACAGGTCTGTGGTAAAAAGAAAGAAAATGACTCGGCAAAGTATCGCACTTTATGCCTACGTATTCCCGTCTGGAACGAGAAATCAGAGTCAACGTAGTTCGCCTACCTACGGGAAAGGAGGGGAAGGTTGCTCGCTAAGATACAGCATCCTATGCCTACGTACTTTCATACAGCATGAAAGATCAGAGCAAACGTAGTTCGGGCTACGGAAGACACAAGCTTGTCTGACTGTGTTTTATTACCTTCAAAAAGGGTTTTTCTTGATTAAGAGTCCAAGCGGACAAAAATGACACTTTGATGTTTGTTTTGAATCTTTTACGAAAGAAGTGTTTTTTAGTTTGTGTGCAATCTCTGACGTACTAGAGACTATGATTTGAGAGTGACTACGTCGCGTGTCACCCAAAGGGTACCACACTAAGCAGCCAGACTACTGGAAAAAAGCTCTCCAGCAACCCTTTCTCAAATAGCTTAAGGCTCGTAACGTACGACATCGATTAACCTTATTACTGTGTTTTGGAGTTGTTTTGAGATAAGAAGAGAAAGAAGCTCTAAAAAGCCTAGGGTTGAAAAGGGAATAAAAACTAACCTAATGTTGTCATGCATGGATAAGAATCCTAATGTCTGTCATAATTCCCTCCTGCACAGAGGAAATCAGAGATCTTAAACAGAAGAGAAAGCAAGCGAATACAGTAAAATGCATGCAATGCAGCAATACAAGCGAGGCAAGGGAGTCTCACTCAACCTCGAACCTGGGAAAACAACAGGAAAGGTGAATCAACATTCACTTCAAACCTAGGGGGCAAGCAGCACAAGCCAACAAACAATACAGAGAACAAAACCAAAGCAGAGAAGGCAGCCCAAGCAGCAGCACCAAGCTCCTACAGCAAACAACACAAGCAGCAGCTCTGACAGCAACAGTTGATTAAACAGCAAAGAGTTGACAGCAACAACTTTCATCTTCATGGATAGCCCCTATCTTCAAGCTTCAATAAACTTTCCATCTTCAACAAGCACCAAAACCCTAGCTTCAACAAGCAACAGGCTTAAACCCTAGCAAACTTCCACCAGCAAACTTCAACCAATAACCAGCTTCAACAAGCTCCTGACTCCATCTTCAACAAACGGCAAAACCCTAGCTTCCACAAGCAACCAGCTTCAACAAGCACAAACCCCTAGCTTCAACAAGCAACCAGCTTCAACAAGCACAAACTTCATTCTCAGCAAGCTTCAACAAGCACCAAACTTTCTCTTTACCCAGCTTCAACAAGCACCTCCAAGGGAGAATCATTCAACAAGATCAAGTTGACGTGTTAAGAAACCCAATGACAACCAAGGGAAGCCAATAAGATCTTAACACTGTAATAGGAAGGCATCCTCAAAGTTCTACACTCAAAGCATGCCATTCATCCCTCCAAAGGAGAGATGTTACTTCTTTAAGAAGACTTTATGTCATTGGATTGAATGGAGATGAACAATATACTCCATGCTTGAAGAAAGAAACAAAACTAGTCTAATGCTCTTCCTAAAACCCTAGTTACCCTAAGCTCCTGACAAGCACTCCACCAGATGAGAAAATCTTCAACTCCAAGCTCCTTCAAGTTCTCCAAAGCATCTTCAATTGGTCTTCGTGATCATCCAAGCACAAGAGCACCACCACCCTAATCTAAGGGGAACTATTGAATTAAACTAGTCAAGTTAGTTCATCAGAAACACCTAAATGTTAGTCCTAAAACTAAATCTAATTAAAATACCAAAAGTGATTGTAAAATCATACAAAAAATTCTAAGGGTTCCTAAACCTCTTAAGAATGTGCCATACAAAAACCAGGGGGTTAACAATTCATTTGGACCTAAAACTATGCCTTAAACCTAAGGGAACTATCCTAAAACCCTAATTCTAAACCACCTAATGTTCAATGCTTAAACTAGCCTAAAATTCTATTACAAAAATATGAGAAAATTACTAGGGGTACATGCATATCTAATCTGACTAGCCTAAAAGGAATCACCTCAAAAATCAACACCAATTAGTCATACCAAAATCAACAAAATCATGTATCAACCATATGGAAAATAAATGAACTAAGAATACAAAAATGCAATTAAAATATAAATTGCATGAATTAATGAAATTCTAATCCTATTAAATTATACACTCTTTAAGGAGTCAGGGAAAAAAAATCTAGTCAAAAAATGTTAATTTTCCTAATTGTTATGAATTATTTCCTAAACTATATGAAAATAATAAAATAAAAGAAAATTGATAAAGTTGCGTTGCAAATAGCAATTAGATCCAGTTATAATCCAGGTTAGGCCCAGAATGGGGGTGTAGATAGCGCGTCTGACTAAGCCCAAACCAAAATGAAAAGATATCAGAAAATAAATGGAAATTGGAAAAAAGGGCGTGATGAATAGCAACATATTTCAGTTCATATCTCCAATTGGGCCCAAGCTGGGGTGTGGATAGCAAGTAATCAACTGAGCCCAAACCAAAACATTTAATGAAACGGTGAGTTTCATCAAACTCACTCTCTTCAGACGTGAAATCAAATCCTGGCCGTTGGTTTGTGTTTTGGTCAAGGGTCAGACTAAGATCCAACGGGCTGGGAGTCATCGTCCCCAAATGTTTGAAAAAAGGAGGGAGACTCTCAGACGGTGGCCTGAGCTTTGCGCCACCGTCTTCTCCGGCGAGGGCATCCCAAAACCTCATCAATTCTTGCAACTAAACACCCTATCCCACTCGAAATTTCATCCTGAGTCCAATTATGACCTCCATTTCCATTGATTCTAACCCTAAAGTCAAACCCGATCCAAGTTGCAGAGAAATCACCAAATCTTGATCACCACTAAACTTAAAATTAAAGTCATCAATGTCATCTACACTCCTCAGGGATCAAAATTAACCACTCAGCCATGCCTAAAGCCTCAAGAGTCTCAAGATATTCCTCTCAACAGAATTTTGATCACAACCTAAAGTGTCACGAATCACTCAATTCTTGGACTGAAATCCATCTAAGCATCATCCCTAATCTAACCACACATCAAATCCTAATCAATTCAGTACAAATTGGAGCAAAAAATGAAAGTTGCAAACCTGGTTTTGAGAGATGAACAGATAGTGGTTTTGCTCGATCCAGCCTCCAATTCTTCCTAGAATCACTCAAGAACACTCCCCCAAGCTTCTACAATGGTCAATTTGCCTTGAAACTCCCTCTAGCTCCAAACCCGATTCTGAGATGCAATGAAGAAAATCCAGTTGCTCTTTCTGATTCCTTGCTCAATCCTTGCCAAAAAAACCATCTGAATCAGTTGCAATGCTTATATAGAGTGTGATGGAAACCTCTAGAAAGTTCTGTAATCATCTAAATGAGAATTTCAATTTCTCACTTTCCTTCAAAATCTCATGCGTGACAGTCACCAATTGCTCTGTTCTTGGCCTTGATCTCACTTGAAATTCTCCCCTTGTGACATTTTGAACTGAATGGGGAGGGTAATTCCCTTATTTTTTATCCAAAGGTATGTAATTCAAATGTTGTTTCCTTCTTAAGTAACAAAAGGGAACCACATGTAAATGACCTCAAATCCAAAATGTGGTAATGTCATCATCTTTAAAATGCCTTTTCTGATCAATTTGGTATATAACATGGACTTGTTTGACCATAAAACCAAGAATTCCATTTTTTGACCTTTAAATGACTTGTTTTTCTTCCTTTTCAAAACTTCTCAAACCAACTTCTCCTATGATCCAATTCAAAGCCTCCTTGATTAATGGTCAAGGTTAAAACCCTATTTTGAGCAACTTTCTAGTTGAATAATTTTCTATTTGAAGCTTGCAAGTTGGAGATTTTGGCCCATGCTTGAGAATGACCTATAATCATCAATACCCAAAATACCCCTGGCTTGCAAAGATCATAACTTGAGTTATACAAATCCCCTTGAGGACTTCTAGTACTCTATGGAAATCTAAGATCAAGATCTACAACTCTCATGTTCACCAAGAATCCATTTGAAAACTCCTTGAAGGGCAAAAATTACTTGGAAGTCAAGTGACTTTCATAGATAAATTTCAGTGTCCTCTGATGACCTGTAATTTGCAAAGACCATAACTTGAGTTATACAAATACCCTTGAGGACTTCTAGTACTCAAATTAAAGGTATTGAGATTCTCTACAAGTTTCATGTTGGCCAAAGATCCATTTGAAACATGTATTGTGACTTATGTATCTTTGAAGTTAGGCACTAAACAAGGGATTTTACACTGAAACCCTAATTTAGCAACTTCCCACATTCTTGATTCTTCTTTGCTTGATCTTGGCACAAAACCACACATGTATCAACATACCAATCCATGAATCCCATGACCTCAAGGTAGGCTTTGATGCTCTCCAATTACTCAATTGATCTAGGATTGACCCAGATGAAACCCTAGTTGACTGCACCTCAACTGTGGCCCTTGTACTTGAATCAATGACTTGTCTCAGCTTCATTAGGGCCCTCTAGGCATCCCATGAGATCCATACACACCTCAGATTCACATTCCATATTTCTCATTCCACTAATGATTCTCAATATTCCTCAAGATAGGAGCAAAACCCACATATAGGCACTCAATCTTTCTCAAGACTTCAAATCACTTCTTGATGGCCTGGATGACTTCTCAATCTTGGATAACACCTCTTGCTAGGCTCTTCCCTTGATAGGCACCCCTGATCCCTTGTTGGATGCGTGTTATGCTATGATATGCCCATGATTGAACTATGTACATGATGCAACTATGCAATGAAACATAAATCAGGCAAGAAAAGGTTGAGCAAATTTTGGGGTGCAACAGTTGCCCCTATTCAAACGGCTTGGACCCGACTGGGTGAAGAGCGAACGGCTTTCAAACAATCGAGGTACGAGACGGTTGAATACCATGAAACCCGGAAATTTGCCAACCGCAGAAATAAACTGCACAACTGCTTGGGGAACAACATCCCCTATCTGAATCTGGTTGTTACGGCAACAACTGATCCAACATCTGATAATAATTCTGATTTTAATTTCAACCACCCATGTAACGCCACAGGTACTGAACAAATTTTTGCAAAAACCCCTCCGTCCATAACTGGACTACCCTTGTCAACACAAGAAGAGAAACAAATCCGTCAACACGAATAGAGATTCTACCGTCACGGGAATAACCTTGTCCACATCTGGACCCAAATTTCGTCCAATCACGAATAAACGCAACTCTGTCCACGTCAGGACTCACAATGCGTCAACCCGAAGAAATCTCAACAACACAGGAATAGAACTTTGTCCACGTTAGGACACTTGTTTCGTCAACATGAAGAGAACCCCTCAACAAGAGCAAAACTTTGTCCACGTTAGGACGCACACTTCGTCGACACGAAGAAATCCCGTCATACTTGTCCACGTTAGGACTCCACATTCCGTCAACACGGAGAATTCCTATCACCAACTGGTCCACGTTAGGACTCCACATTCCGTCAACACGGAGAAATCCCGACGACTTCACTGGGGATGAGTTGTCCGCACCTCGTCAACCCAAGGAGATCCTATCAACATAGGAATAAATTGTCCACGTCAGGACTCACATCTCGTCAACACGAGGAAGTAAACCCGTCACCATGAAGAGAAATAAATTTGCCCACGTCAGGACTCCATCTCGTCAACACGAAGAACGGTAAACTTGTCCACGTCAGGACTCGCATCTCGTCAACACGAGGAAATCCTATCAACATAGGAGTAAATTGTCCGCGTCAGGACACCGTTTCGTTAACACGAAGAAAGATAAATTTGTCCGCGTCAGGACTCGCGCATCTCGTCAACACGAGGAACTATAAACTTGTCCACGTCAGGACTCGCATTTCGCCAATACGAAGAAAGATATCTGCTGGGAATAAAATGGTCCATGTCAGGACGCCGTATCGTCAACACGAAGAGTAATCAATTTGTCCATGTCAGGACTTCACATTCCGTCAACACGGAGAAATCAAATATGTCCACGTTAGGACTGGCACATCTCGTCAACACGAGGAAATAAATTTGTCCACGTTAGGACTCCATATCTCGTCAACACGAGGAAATCCCGTCGACACAGGAATAAATTGTCCATGTCATGACTCATATCTCGTCAACACGAGGAACTCCTATCAACATAGGCAATAAAATTTTGGCGGCTTCCGGGGGAATGCTTCTGTCAACCCGTAGGAAAATACATCTGTTTATTCATACGGGAAGATACTCTGAATACAGTTTCTCTGCAGTAGCTAACTCCATTGGTCCCAACCCACAAACCTTTTAGCACTGACGTGACAGCGACTTTGAGGAGGACTCTACTGAGGAATATTTGGAAGCCCAAACTGTCGGACGCCTGTTCCGATAACCGACGGCAGCTTCTGAAATTTTGACTCATGAAACCCTTTGACACTGACGTAACAGCAAATTTGAAGAAAATAATCTGCTGGCCGGATAAGAGAAACTTCAGCAAGCAACTCTGGCGGGGGAAAACAAGAGAAATTTAAACAAATAACTCTGCTCGGGGACAAAGAGAAACTTAACCAAGTAACTCTGTGGGGAAAATAGTAAGATGAACTGTATCATCACATGTCTCACGGCGAGACCTCGAATGCCTGGTAATAGATCTGAGCTAGAACTCCATACTCCTGTTGAGAAAACACACCTGAAAGCAAAAGGTTAACCAACCTGATTTATGTTTCAAAATGCGTATGTTTGAAAATGGCGTAATGCTTTGTACGGCACGGAAATGCTACGCGTTTGAGTAGATGCAAATATGACAATATATGCAAATGCAAATGCAGGCTCAAGCTGCCGGGGACACCCTGACAATGATGTCTCAACAACATGAATGCTGAGGATAAAGTTAACTCCGCTAGGGAGAACAAATAGCATAAGGTACTCCGATAAAATAAATGTCAGAAACACAGTCAACTCAGCCGGGGAAAGATTAAACACCAATTTCCACTGGGAGGAAAGAACAAACACCCTGCTGGTGAACAAACTTAACTGGGGAAGAAGCGACACTTCTGGACAAAGCACACTGTCTGGGAACAGTTTACACATTCGGAGTTACCACTCTGCTGAGGATCAACATCCTGTCAATGGCATGACGACTTGTGGGGAGCCAGAAAACCATCCTTCACGGATATAAACCTTTCGAACCAACAACTTGGTTAACTATTGCGGGAACCTCCCATGCTGGAGATTGCACGTGCACATCTTCGATTCGCTGAAGAACGCAACCTCTGCAGGGGACATTGATTTTGACTTGCTGGTTAGTCCTATGGATGTCTTTCCATGAGGACACTCTCATGGGGAAAATAATTCCCTCCTTCGGGAAGGGATAAATGTCATTTCAACCCTCTGGCGATAAGCTGCGACTAGCTGAGGAATGACATCAACTGGAATCAGGTCTTACGTCAAGCGACCTTGGCTGGGGAATACAATTCCTGACCGTTTTCTCCAAAGGTAAGAACCCTGCAGAACACAAACGAGACAAAACAGGCCTATACAACAGAATCTATCCGGGTTAGCATCTGTGACATTACTTCAGTCAATTCGAAGTTTTAGCAATTATTGGCAAGGGCCAGCGAGATTATGTAAGTGCAAGTTTATCAAAAACATCAGCGTCTTTCACAAACAAAACAGTAAAGAACAACCATCAAGTACTGAATAACATGTTTTATTGATAACGGGCCTCTAAATAGGCAAAGTTTTGTACACTGGATGCAACTCCTGAAAAGAGGAAGTTACGCACAAACACGCATAAATATATGCACAAGAAGCATAAAGAAAATACAAAACAATATTTGTACACATGTCGGCAACGTGATGCAGATGAACACCATGAGCTGATCCTCCTATGACTCGCCTGACTCTGCGCTTTCCCGGTACCCGATCTTCAGGAGAGATTGTTTTTTGGATAAACGGCCCCCCAAGTACTCCCAAACCACTAAGCGATGTCGTATCAAATCCGGACCGCAGTCATTTGCTTTTTCAATCCCTAACTTTTGCGTGAACCGCCCTTTGCGGGTTTTCAATTCACCGGGATACCCTTTTTTGCCGAAGTCGCCCTTTTCAGGTTTTCGACTTCGCGGGTGTACATCTTTTCAGTTTTATCCCTAACTTTTGCCCGAACCTTTTATTCAATTTTTTTTATGGTTCGCCGGGATGCCCCATTTTTGCCTGGACTCTCTTTTTATGTCCAGCGGGTCACTTTCAAGCAAAGTATTTTTTAACTGCGCCCGAATTTATAGGAGACGTAAAGTCCTCACCATCCATGGTGGATAGTAACAAGGCTCCTCCCGAGAAGACTTTTCTGAAAACATAGGGACCTTCGTAGTTGGAAGTCCACTTGCCCCTGTGGTTTGTTTGTGGTGGGAGAATCTTTTTCAAAACAAGATCGCCCGTCTGAAAGCTTCGAGGGCACACCTTCTTGTCGTAAGCTTTCTTCATCCGACTCTGATATAACCGACCGTATGCTAGAGAAGCCAGTCTCTTCTCATCCATTAAGCTGAGCTGATTCAGTCTATCTTTAATCCATTCTGCCTCGTCGAGTTGGACATCACGTAAAACCCTCAGGGAAGGAATCTCGACCTCCAACGGTAACACCGCCTCCATCCCGTATACCAATGAGAAAGGGGTTGCCCCGGTTGATGTGCATACCGTCGTACGATAACCGTGCAAAGCGAAAGGTAGCATCTCGTGCCAGTCCTTATACGTCACAACCATCTTCTGAACAATCTTCTTTATGTTCTTATTGGCCGCTTCGACAGCGCCACTCATCTTGGGCCGGTACGGAGAAGAGTTTTGATGCTCAATCTTAAAATTCTGACACAGCTCTTTCATCATTTTATTATTCAAATTTGAACTGTTGTCGGTGATAATCCGCTCAGGGATTCCATATCTGCAGATAATATCTCGTTTGATAAATCTGGCTATCACTTGTTTGGTGACATTGGCATATGATGCTGCTTCCACCCACTTGGTGAAGTAATCGATTGCCACCAAAATGAACCGGTGTTCGTTTGATGTCGTAGGCTCAATCTTGCCAATCATGTCAATTCCCCACATCGAGAAAGGCCATGGTGATGACATCACATTCAGAGGACTTGGAGGCACATGGATTTTGTCCGCATAAATCTGGCATTTATGACACCTTTTTGCAAACTTGAAACAATCTGTTTCCATAGTCAGCCAATAATAACCTGCCTGCAGCAGTTTTCTCGTCATAGCATGCCCACCAGCATGTGTACCGAATGTACCCTCATGTATCTCTTCCATGAGAAACTTCGCCTCTTTCTCGTCTACACAGCGTAGCAACACCAAGTCGTGGTTTCTTTTGTACAGGACACCGTCCGGGTTCAGATAGAAATTGCCAGCCAATCTCCTGAGAGTCTTCTGATCCCGACTGGATGCCCCAGCCGGATACTCCTTGTTCTTCAGGAAATTCTGAATGTCAAAGTACCAGGATTTACCATCAGGAGCCTCGTCAATGGAAAATATGAATGCAGGCCTATCGAGCCGAGAGATAACAATCTGGGGAGCCTCGTTCTAGAAGTTAACTTTATACATTGAAGACAATGTCGCCAGGGCGTCAGCCATTTGATTTTCTGCTCGTGGCACGTGATGCAACTCCACCTTGTCGAAGAAAGGCAACAATCTCCTTGCATAATTCATATAGGGTATCAAATTGGGCTGACGTGTCTCCCATTCTCCTTTAATCTGATTCACCACTAGACCTGAGTCTCCGTAGACATCCAGGTTCTTGATTCGCAAATCAATGGCCTCTTCTAGACCCATGATGCAAGCCTCATATTCAGCCTCATTATTGGTAACAGGAAAAGTCAATCAAGCAGTAAATGGGATGTGCGACCCCTGAGGAGTAGTAATAATTGCCCCTATTCCGCTACCGTAGGAATTAACAGCTCCGTCAAATATCAACTTCCATTTGGAACCCAACTCTGGTCCTTCGTCCGGCAACGGTTCTTCACAATCCTTCATTTTCAGGTACATGATATCCTTGTCAGGAAAATCAAACCTCATCGATTGGTAGTCCTCAATAGGCTGCTCGGCAAGGTACTCTGACAGAATGCTACCTTTAATAGCCTTTTGCGAGACATATTGGATATCGTATTCTGTTAACACCATCTGCCATCGGACAATTCTTCCGGAGAGTGCTTGCTTTTCAAACACATATTTGATTGGATCCATCTTTGAAATTAGCAGGGTTGTATGGTTCAGCATGTATTGCCTCAAACGTTTAGCGGTCCAGGCTAGCGCGCAACACGTCTTCTCGAGCATTGAGTATCTGGACTCACAGTCGGTAAACTTCTTACTCAAGTAGTAGATCGCATGCTCTTTACGTCCGGTCTCGTCGTGTTGACCGAGAACACAACCCATACTTTCCTCAAGAACCGTCAAATACATAATCAAGGGCCTCCCGGCCACTGGGGGTATCAAAACAGGAGGTTCCTGCAAGTTTTCTTTTATCTTGTCGAACGCCTTTAGACAATTTTCATTCCAGGTCAACACCTGATCCTTTTTCAACAACTTGAATAACGGCTCGCATGTCGCAGTTAGGTGAGATATGAACCGAGCGATGTAGTTCAACCTCCCTAAAAATCCACGCACTTCTTTTTCTGTTTTAGGCGTCGGCATTTCTTGTATAGCTTTTATCTTTGCAGGATCAACCTCAATTCCTTTTTCGCTCACAATAAACCCCAGCAGTTTACCCGATCTCATCCCGAAGGTGCACTTGTTAGGATTCAGTCTCAACCTGAACTTCCTAAGTCTTTTGAACAGTTTCAGCAGATTAACCAAATGCTCCTCCTCCGTCTGGGATTTGGCAATCATATCATCAACATAAACCTAGATCTCTTTATGCATCATGTCATGAAAGAGAGTCGTCATAGCATGTTGATATGTTGCCCCAGCGTTCTTCAGTCCGAAGGGCATCACTTTGTAGCTAAATGTTCCCCATGGGGTAATGAAGGTAGTTTTCTCCATGTCTTCTGGTGCCATTTTGATTTGATTATAGCCTGAGAAGCCGTCCATGAAGGAAAATACGGAGAACTGAGCAGTATTATCAACCAGCACATCAATGTGAGGAAGTGGAAAGTCGTCTTTCGGGCTCTCCCTATTCAAATCACGGTAGTCTACACACATTCGCACTTTACCGTCTTTCTTCGGAACTGGTACTATATTAGCGACCCATGACGGAAAAGTTGTAACGGCTAGGAAACCAGCATCCCACTGTTTTTGAACTTCCTCCTTGATTTTCACCGCCATGTCTGGTCTGGTTCTCCTGAGTTTCTGCTTAACAGGCGGACATTCCTCTCGCAACGGCAGACGGTGCACAACCATGTCCGTATCCAATCTAGGCATATCCTCGTACGACCAAGCAAATATATCACTATACTCTCGCAGTATCTCAATCAGCCTTTGCTTGATGTCGCTCTGCAGCGCAGCCCCTGTACGGATATTTCTCACAACTTCTTCTGACCCCAAGTTGATAATCTCAATTTCCTCCTGATGAGGTAGAATGATTCTCTCTTCCTGTTTCAACAAACGAGTCAGCTCCTCTGGCAAGTCGCTATCCTCAACAATCTCTTCTTCTGCTTGGAATACCAGGTGCTCGAAGTCGAAACGAGTCATAGGCGGTTCGTAGGAGATGTCATCTGAAATATTAGTCCTGCAAAGGAAATGGTTAAACGCTTCAACACGCAAACAAAGCAAATAACTACGTTGCCATTTACTGCTAAAGAAAAACAAGAAAAATAGAGATCACAATATTTGGATATGAAAGACGCCTCTATTTCATGATTAAAACAGTGCAGTACACATAATCAAGTAGCCCTAAGGTAAAATCACTATGCGCCGGGTTGGACATAGGATTATTCAACAATTGACAAAACAAATCATTAATGTTTAAGAGTCACTGAGACAGTTTCCCGGATGGACCAGTTGCAGAGACTTTGTCCTGGCACGCTTGGCTTGATCCACGCATCCATATCGCAGTCACTATCTCCGTCTTCAGCATCAAAAATAGCGTTGATTGTCTCAAAGCACACCCCGCTTGGCGTAATCGTGATCGGTCCCTTGAACCTGGGCGCTCCTGAAGATGACGCTGAAGACGTCGGTCGATACCCTAGCCCAAACTTGTCATTCTTCACGGGAATCTCTAGTACCTGCCCCCAACCTTTAGTCTCACCAGTCTGCACTAAAGCTTGAGCTTCCTTGTAGGATGACACTGCCACATCTGGCATTTTGCTGGAACCCTGAGTTTTGTCTTTAATTCGCAACCCTTCGAAGGCTTGACAAGGTGTCTCGTGTATTTCTCCGTCGACCTCAACATATCTGAACGATGACAGGTGACTGACCAAAATGTCCTCCTCCCCGCAAACGGTAACAACATTATCACCCACCATGTACTTCAACTTCTGATGCAATGTGGACGTTACGGCTCCTGCAGCATGGATCCATGGGCGCCCAAGAAGGCAGCTATAAGCTAGATGGATATCCATGATGTAGAATTCGGTATCAAAAATTTCCGGCCCCACCTGGAGCGGTAATGTTATTGACCCAAACACTGATCTTTTCGTCCCGTCAAACGCCCTCACAACCAAATCGCTGGGCGTGCAAATAATTCCCCGTATGTCCAATTTCATCATGGCTTTCTTTGGAAATACGTTCAACGACGATCCAGTATCCACCAATACATGCGACAATACGGTGCCCCGACATTCCACCGATATATGCAAAGCCATGTTGTGCTCTCGACCCCTGGGTGTTAGATCAAAATCTGTGAAACCCAAGCTATGTCCAGCATTGACATGCGCCATTATCCCCTCTAACTGATTTACAGAAACTTCTTGAGGCACGAATGACGTATCCAGAATCTTTAGCAAGGCGTTCCGGTGGGCCTCGGAACATAACAACAACGACAAGATAGAAATCTTCGACGGCGTCTGCTGTAGATGTCCAACAATTTTGTAGTCGCTTTTCCGAATCAGTCTCATGAACTCCTCTACGTCCTTGAGTGACGTATCCTTTTCTTTCGACTGAGTAGGCCCGCTTTCATTTACTTTGGCTTTGCCTTTGGCCAATCTCTCCGCTTCTATTTCAGGTGAGGTAAAGATCCTTCCGCTACGGGTCATGCCCCTCGTTCCAACGACATTATCAACAGCCCCAGCTGGCTGGCTATTCACCATAATCCTTTCACCGTTGCAATATGCTTCTAACCCATATGTCCACGGGACAGCTTTCGTACTCTCAAAGGGAACATGCCCTGCTTTGGTATTTGTAATAGTTGGCCGCTGGGCAGGCGCCGTTATCGTTATATTCTTCCTTGGGATCTTCACAGTTGCAATATCATTCTGCTCACCACATAATGCCTCCACAGGCTTCTCAACCGTTGTTCGATCAAATTGCAAGGCCCCTTCGTCGATCATGGCCTGAATGCCCTGCTTCAAATCAGTACAACCCTCAGGCTGGGTCCAACACTCTAAACAGTATTCATCACAACCAGGGAATACTCCCCCTCTAAGCAACCTGCTTTTCACCTCACTCAATGGTGTCTTCAGTTCGTTAACATCCATCACCAAGTTCAAATTTTCTTCTGTTAAGATAGCGTTTGCCCCATGATTAGGCATAGGCTGTTGTACAATATTGGGCCCCACCTGGCCAAAGTTGATGGCTTTACTATCCAACAAGTCTTGAACTTTATGCTTGAAAGCATGACAAGATTCTACATCATGTCTGGGCGCCCCGGAATGGAATTCGCAGTGCTTATTGGCATCATACCCATAAGGAAGTACCGGTCCTGTAGGCGGTTCCAATGTCCTTTTCTCGACCAAATTCAACCCCAGTAGTGTCTGAAGAAGCTCTGCATATGTCGACGGAGGCTTATCGAATACCCTCTTCGGCTTTGCATTCTGAAACCTTCTCTGACCCTGATTCTACCTTTGCTGCTGTTGTGGTTGTTGTTGCTGCTGTTGTTGTTGTTGAGGAATTGGAACAGTAACACTGGCTATTTGCTGAGGTTGACTGTACTGATTTCTGTCTCTGCCCCGGCCTCTACCACCAAATACAGCGCTTGTATCACCCTGTCGTCTTCCGCCGAACGCTTTTCTCGCACCCCAGCTGAAGAAGTAGATTCGCCTACCTGAATCTTTCCAATTTTAATTCTGTTTTTGATGCTTTCTCCCATAAGGATCATATCGGAGAAGCTACCCATCGAAACATTGAGTAACTTGTCATAGTACATTCCTGTAAATGTCCCCACAAACATGTCATTCATCTCCCTTTCAACCAAAGGAGGGTGCACCCGAGCTGCCATATCGCGCCACCGCTGCGCGTACTCTTTGAAACTTTCACCACTTTTCTGCGACAGACTCTGCAACTGAACTCTGTTTGGCGCCAAATCGCTGTTATATTTGTAATGCGTAACGAAAGCATCAGCCAACTGCTTCCAACTTCTAATCTGAGTGGGCTCCAGTCCCATGTACCATTCCAATGATGGTCCCGGTAAGCTATCCTGAAAGAAATGCATGAGCATCCTTTCATCATTGGAATACACAGACATCCTTCTATAATAAGAACGTACATGGACCTTTGGGCAGGTATCCCCTTTGTATTTGTCGAATGTTGGAGCCTTGAATTTTAATGGCACCCTCAGCCCTGGTACCAACCCCATAGTAGTCATATCTAACCCAACGGAGTTCTGATTAACCACACCTTTCATATGCTCTTCTAGCATTCTGATCCTCTGAACAGGGTCAATGGGGCCCTCAGGTCCCATACCTCTTCCTGAAAAAGCGTCGTCCTGGTGATCCACATTCCAGTCATTGCCATACCCATCGTAACCCATGTTACGGCCAAACCCTTGTTGATTGAACATAGGACCCTGTCCTCGGTTGCCGAACCCTAGATTGACCCCAGCAGGTCCAAAACCATTGTTGAAAGGAAATGCTCCAGCGCCATTGTTATTCACATTACCGAATCCACCATTACCGTAGCCATACCCCTGATTGTTGTCGTAACCGTCATTACCAAAGCCTTGATTGTTGAACCCGAAGTTCCCGTCCTGATTGACATAGCCATACCCATTGTTTCCAAAGCCAACATTGTCAACGAACCCTTGATCGGCATCCACAGTGTTGCCTTTGTTGTTAACAACATGCCCATCACCACCATTGCCAGTATTGCCATTACCAGCGCCAGCACCTGCACCAGTACCATTGTTTCCGTTGACAGTCACAACAAGTGGAGTAACAACTGCCGGTATCTCATCCTCCCGGCGAGGAGTTTCAACAGAAATGTGGTCAGTATTGCCATTTCCGTTTGCCTGCGTCAGCAGCGGCTGCACCAAGGTCTGAAGATTCTCCTGGCCCTTGGCCATACTCTCCATAGCTTGCATGAACAAAGCCAGCTTCTCACGGATTTCCTGCATCTCGACCTGAACTTGATCCATTATCTTCTTGCAGTTGTTTATGGTTGAGTAGCGGTGGACTCTTTGGTCGTCAATCCTGAAAAACCTGTGAGATGCAGGAAATAAGATACAGATTCAACAAGTAACTGGCGATGCAAAATGAATATGCAGATGCAATATGTGTATGTGCGTTAGGGAGATCAACCCCTGATTCTAGTGCCAAAGTGCCAGTGAAGTGAGAGTGCTAAGAAGCTGGAATCCACTCGTGTGAAAAACATCTCATATATTGCTGAAAAACCCATCAAGGCAGAAATACAATATCACTGAGTGTACAGTAACAAGAATGCATGACCTCAACCAACAATCCTGGTGATGGCCAGCACAATGCAAATAAAGCATACAACAGTACATAAGGTAATCAAGTGCGACCATATGCCCGATACTCCTCTAACAATCTCTTAGTCTTGGGATGATCCGGCTGGGAAAGCAACCCTTCAACGAGCGAGTCTCTTTGCCTGATAACACGCTGGAGATCCCCAATGGATTCCTCCTAAACACCTTCTCCAAAGCATTCCTCTAGCTTCCGCTTCTGGGATGCAGACTCTTTCTTGCGCTTGACAACTTTGTTCAACGAATTCTGAACGGCGTATCTCCGCATAACCTCTTCTTCAAACTTTTTCTGGCTAGCTTTCAACTGATCTTCCAGTTCAGAGATCTGCAGCTTCCATTTGTCTTCTCTTTCTTTGTTATTTGCCAGTGTAGCATTCCAGGTTTTGTTGAATGTGGAGATCTCCCGGTAGGCTATATCAAGTGCTTTCTTCTTAGACTCCAACATGTCATGAGAGCTCTTGAAATCTATCCCCAAACGTTCACGCTTCTTTCGTTGTTCAGTCAGTTCTGCACCTAACTGGTTCACCAGCTTTGTTTGCTGCTCGAAGGAATATGCGGCTTCATTCCTTTCGCTCCTGAGTTGCACTAGCTCTTATTCCAACTTCTCGTTGGCTTTCATCAGCTCTTCTTTCTCCTTCACAACCTGTTCATACCTCTCAATAGGCACAGTAGTTGGCTCCTCAACCACGAGAGGAGCAGGAGGTAATACTGCAGGAAATGGCATCAGCGTCTGCTTTGCCCTATCTTGGATCCAGACTTGGTACGGAGCATAGGCTTGACTATCATTCTTACCCAACAACGGCTTACCCTTCTTGCGGATGTTATTCCAAGCATGCTGAAGCTTGGATAATAATTCTCCCTTCAAATCGCCTGTGAAGTACAGAGATTCCTGCACTTCCTCCTCTTTTGGCGGGCTTCTCAAAGCATAACCAAATTGCCTGATCAACAATGACGGATTGTAGTTATGCACCCTTTCCTCCCAATCAGAGGAACGTTAGGATATCCTGTGCAGCTATAAATAATCTCCGATCCCAGTAGATCTCTATCAAACCAGACAACATCTTCTGAAGAAAGCCCCATCAGACGCTCAGACCATTCCACCGTAGCTGTAGACTCAGCAAAGATACCCTTCTTGGGCAGGTGACTATCAAACCACATATACAACAAAGGCACACAACAAGAGACGTTCTTGCCCCTCCTACTCTCGTTCTTATAATACAGAGAGTGATAGAAGTCTCCAATCAGTGTAGGCACAGGATTGCCTGAAGCAAATATATGGAATGCGTCCAAATCAACAAAGTCAGGCATATTAGGGGACAGTACAATGCCATATATACACAAAGCAAGGATAGCATTAAACACAGTCCAACAGCCACTCTTGGCATACTCTTGTGCTTTCCCAACCAAGAACTTGAGAGAAAAACCAGAAACTCCATTCCACGAGGTTAACAGCAACTCTGAGGAATCTAAATGCAAAGCAACAACCAAATCCTCCAGCTTGGGCTCAGCACCCATATGAATGAAGGGTACCCTGTTATGAATGGTTAACTCCAAGATCTCAGCATATTCCTCCATGGTCGGAGCCAGAGTGAAGTCAGAGAAAGTAAAACACCTCAGCGGGGGATCATAGAACTGCATTAACGCGTACAATCCGTTCAGCTCATACGTGGATGGTTTGCAAACCAACCTAAGCAGTTTCCCGTAACTCTTCCTGAAGCTTCTCTTCACGTCATCATCAGCTAGAGACATCAAACCAAGCAAAGAAGAAACATCTGGAGTAGGCAACTTGTATGCCACAGTCTTCTTCAAAGTATCCATAGTAGCAGACAGAAATCCGGGCAACTAGAATCGGAAGGTATGAAATGCACCTGCAGCACAGACACATGTTAATGATATGCAGAATGAGTATGCAACAATGCAATATGCAAACATGCAACAAGGATCAAGTGATATATTGCTGAAGAGATCCATCCACAATATCTGTCTCAACAGACCCACAATACTGCTCAAACCCGGTCTCAACAGACCCATAACAGTGCTCCAGCCTGGTCTCAACAGACCATAACAATGCTCCAGCTTGGTCTCAACAGACCCATAACACTGTTCTGATGAAGAACCCCAAGTAACCACAAATACTGATCCAATATCAAGAAAACCGGGTAGTCTGGAGGTCAAGTTTCATGCATGTCCCAATCCCTCTCACAGGTAGGTGTCCTATCAACTGACACAAGGTACGGCATCCTATGCGGTCGTCGGCGTCACAGACTTTCAAGACTGATGATACGATACCCAGAAGGTGTGGCATCATCATGTCCTGAAGAGGCCTCACTTAGCCAACTTCCAATTGATCGGTCCCCAGAGTCGACAATCCAACTAACCAACAACCCCCTCAACCCAAAGGGTTGAAAAAGAAGTCAACCAGAAGAACCTCGTCTGAGCGTGGATTTTGCAGGACACTAGTACATGGAAAGCATGCACGCGCCCACTACTTTCCACAACTAATTCTAGGTGCACTCAAGCCCAGGTCCGACTTATCTCTCAATCTGACCCCCTACCCAGCATAACAACAATAATATAATGCTGAAAGTAAATACAGAAAGGTAAATCCATACAAAACCCACGACGGGAAAACAAGCGCTAGGATTGACTCACGTAGGTAACCGTTGGAGTTGCCAGTTGTCGCTACTGCGAAAATCGGTGCCGACTATGATAGAAGAGTCGCCACCGTGCGTTATTTATCCCAAATGAGGAAAAGGAAACGCTCAGAGTAAACCTAACGCAAAACGGGAAAGGAATGGTCGTCGCAACCAAATTCCTGGATTCGGGAGTCGATTACGCAAGGGGAAGGTATTAGTACCCCTCACGTCCGCCGTACTCGACAGGATCCACGCTTGTTTTCTAGTACGGATTGTTATTCTATCTACTCTACAGGTCTGTGGTAAAAAGAAAGAAAATGACTCGGCAAAGTATCGCACTTTATGCCTACGTATTCCCGTCTGGAACGAGAAATCAGAGTCAACGTAGTTCGCCTACCTACGGGAAAGGAGGGGAAGGTTGCTCGCTAGGATACAGCATCCTATGCCTACGTACTTTCATACAGCATGAAAGATCAGAGCAAACGTAGTTCGGGCTACGGAAGACACAAGCTTGTCTGACTGTGTTTTATTACCTTCAAAAAGGGTTTTTCTTGATTAAGAGTCCAAGCGGACAAAAATGACACTTTGATGTTTGTTTTGAATCTTTTACGAAAGAAGTATTTTTTTAGTTTGTGTGCAATCTCTGACGTACTAGAGACTATGATTTGAGAGTGGCTACATCGCGTGTCACCCAAAGGGTACCACACTAAGTAGCCAGACTACTGGAAAGAAGCTCTCCAGCAACCCTTTCTCAAATAGCTTAAGGCTCGTAACGTACGACATCGATTAACCTTATTACTGTGTTTTGGAGTTGTTTTGAGATAAGAAGAGAAAGAAGCTCTAAAAAGCCTAGGGTTGAAAAGGGAATAAAAACTAACCTAATGTTGTCATGCATGGATAAGAATCCTAATGTCTGTCATAATTCCCTCCTACACAGAGGAAATCAGAGATCCTAGGGGATAAACAGAAGAGAAAGCAAGCGAATACAGTAAAATGCATGCAATGCAGCAATAAAAGCGAGGCAAGGGAGTCCCACTCAACCTCGAACCTGGGAAAACAACAGGCAAGGTGAATCAACATTCACTTCAAACCTAGGGGGCAAGCAGCATAAGCCAACAAACAATACAAAGAACAAAACCAAAGCAGAGGAGGCAGCCCAAGCAGCAGCACCAAGCTCCTACAGCAAACAGCACAAGCAACAGCTCTGACAGCAACAGTTGATTAAACAGCAAAGAGTTGACAGCAACAACCTTCATCTTCATGGATAGCCTCTATCTTCAAGCTTCAATAAACTTTCCATCTTCAACAAGCGCCTAAACCCTAGCTTCAACAAGCTTCTAGCTTCAACAAGCAACAGGCTTAAACCCTAGCAAACTTCCACCAGCAAACTTCAACCAATAACCAGCTTCAACAAGCTCCTGACTCCATCTTCAACAAACAGCAAAACCCTAGCTTCCACAAGCAACCAGCTTCAACAAGCACAAACCCCTAGCTTCAACAAGCAACCAGCTTCAACAAGCACAAACTTCATTCTCAGCAAGCTTCAACAAGCACCAAACTTTCTCTTTACCAAGCTTCAACAAGCACCAAACTTTCTCTTTACCCAGCTTCAACAAGCACCTCCAAGGGAGAATCATTCAACAAGTTCAAGTTGACGTGTTAAGAAACCCAATGACAACCAAGGGAAGCCAATAAGATTTTAACACTGTAATAGGAAGGCATCCTCAAAGTTCTACACTCAAAGCATGCCATTCATCCCTCCAAAGGAGAGATGTTACTTCTTTAAGAAGACTTTATGTCATTGGATTGAATGGAGATGAACAATATACTCCATGCTTGAAGAAAGAAACAAAACTAGTCTAATGCTCTTCCTAAAACCCTAGTTACCCTAAGCTCCTGACAAGCACTCCACCAGATGAGAAAATTTTCAACTCCAAGCTCCTTCAAGTTCTCCAAAGCATCTTCAATTGGTCTTCATGATCATCCAAGCACAAGAGCACCACCACCCTAATCTAAGGGGAACTATTGAATTAAACTAGTCAAGTTAGTTCAAAAGAAACACCTAAATGTTAGTCCTAAAACTAAATCTAATTAAAATACCAAAAGTGATTGTAAAATCATACAAAAAATTCTAAGGGTTCCTAAACCTCTTAAGAATGTTCCATACAAAAACCATGGGGCTAACCATTCATTTGGACCTAAAACTATGCCTTAAACCTAAGGGTACTATCCTAAATCCCTAATTCTAAACCACCTAATGTTCAATGCTTAAAATAGCCTAAAATTCTCTCACAAAAATATGAGAAAATTACTAGGGGTACATGCATATCTAATCTGACTAGCCCAAAAGGAATCACCTTAAAAATCAACACCAATTAGTCATACCAAAATCAACAAAATCATGTATCAACCATATGGAAAATAAATGAACTAAGAATACAAAAATGCAATTAAAATATAAATTGCATGAATTAATTAAATTATAATCCTATTAAATTCTAGACTCTTTAAGGAGTCAGGGGAAAAAAATCTAGTCAAAAAATGTTAATTTTCCTAATTGTTATGAATTATTTCCTAAACTATATGAAAATAATAAAATAAAAGAAAATTGATAAAGCTGCGTTGCAAATAGCAATTAGATCCAGTTATAATCCAGGCTGGGCCCAGAATGGGGGTGTAGATAGCGCGTCTGACTAAGCCCAAACCAAAATGAAAAGATATCAGAAAATAAATGGAAATTGGAAAAAAGGGCGTGATGAATAGCAACATATTTCAGTTCATATCTCCAATTGGGCCCAAGCTGGGGTGTGGATAGCAAGTAATCAACTGAGCCCAAACCAAAACGTTTAATGAAACGGTGAGTTTCATCAAACTCACTCTCTTCAGACGTGAAATCAAATCCTGGCCGTTGGTTTGTGTTTTGGTCAAGGGTCAGACTAAGATCCAACGGGCTGGGAGTCATTGTCCCCAAATGTTTGAAAAAAGGAGGGAGACTCTCAGACGGTGGCCTGAGCTTTGTGCCACCGTCTTCTCCGGCGAGGGCATCCCAAAACCTCATCAATTCTTGCAACTAAACACCCTATCACACTCGAAATTTCATCCTGAGTCCAATTATGACCTCCATTTCCATTGATTCTAACCCTAAAGCCAAACCCGGTCCAAGTTGCAGAGAAATCACCAAATCTTGATCACCACTAAACTTAAAATTAAAGTCATCAATGTCATCTACACTCCTCAGGGATCAAAATTAACCACTCAGCCATGCCTAAAGCCTCAAGAGTCTCAATATATTCCTCTCAACAGAATTCTGATCACAACCTAAAGTGTCACGAATCACTCAATTCTTGGACTAAAATCCATCTAAGCATCATCCCTAATCTAACCACACATCAAATCCTAATCAATTCACTACAAATTGGAGCAAAAAATGAAAGTTGCAAACCTGGTTTTGAGAGATGAACAGATAGTGGTTTTGCTCGATCCAGCCTCCAATTCTTCCCAAAATCACTCAAGAACACTCCCCCAAGCTTCTACAATGGTCAATTTGCCTTGAAACTCCCTCTAGCTCCAAACCCGATTCTGAGATGCAATGAAGAAAATTCAGTTGCTCTTTATGATTCCTTACTCAATCCTTGCCAAAAAACCATCTGAATCAGTTGCAATGCTTATATAGAGTGTGATGGAAACCTCTAGAAAGTTCTGTAATCATCTAAATGAGAATTTCAATTTCTCACTTTCCTTCAAAATCTCATGCGTGACAGTCACCAATTGCTCTGTTCTTGGCCTTGATCTCACTTGAAATTCTCCCCTTGTGACATTTTGAACTAAATGGAGAGGGTAATTCCCTTGTTTTTGATCCAAAGGTATGTAATTCAAATGTTGCTTCCTTCTTAAGTAACAAAAGGGAACCACATGTAAATGACCTCAAATCCAAAATGTGGTAATGTCATCATCTTTAAAATGCCTTTTCTGATCAATTTGGTATATAACATGGACTTGTTTGACCATAAAACCAAGAATTCCATTTTTTGACCTTTAAATGACTTATTTTTCTTCCTTTTCAAAATTTCTCAAACCAACTTCTCCTATGATCCAATTAAAAGCCTCTTTGATGCATGGTCAAGGTTAAAACCCTATTTTGAGCAACTTTCTAGTTGAACAAATTTCTATTTGAAGCTTGCAAGTTGGAGATTTTGGCCCATGCTTGAGAATGACCTATAATTATCAATACCCAAAATACCCCTGGCTTGCAAAGATCATAACTTGAGTTCTATAAATCCCCTTGAGGACTTCTAGTACTCTATGGAAAGCTAAGATCAAGATATACAACTCTTATGTTCACCAAGAATCCATTTGAAAATTCCTTGAAAGGAAAAAATTACTTGGAAGTCAAGTGACTTTCACAGATAAATTTCAGTGTCCTCTGATGACCTGTAATTTGAAAAGACCATAACTTGAGTTCTACAAATCCCCTTGAGGACTTCTAGTACTCAAATTAAAGGTATTGAGATGCTCTACAAGTTTCATGTTGGCCAAAGATCCATTTGAAACTTGTATTTTGACTTATGTGGCTTTGAAGTTAGGCACTAAATAGGGGATTTTACACTGAAACCCTAATTTAGCAACTTCCCACATTCTTGATTCTTCTTTGCTTGATATTGGCACAACACCACACATGTATCAACATACCAATCCATGAATCCCATGACCTCAAGGTAGGCTTTGATGCTCTCCAATTACTCAATTGACCTAGGATTGACCCAGATGAAACCCTAGTTGACTGCACCTCAACTATGGCCCTTGTACTTGAATCAATGACTTGTCTCAGCTACATTAGGGCCCTCTAGGCATCCCATGAGATCCATACGCACCTCAGATTCACATTCCATATTTCTCATTCCACTGATGATTCTCAATATTCCTCAAGATAGGAGCAAAACCCACATATAGGCACTCAAGCTTTCTCAAGACTTCAAATCACTTATTGATGGCCTGGATGACTTCTCAATCTTGGATAACACCTCTTGCTAGGCTCTTCCCTTGATAGGCACCCCTGATCCCTTGTTGGATGCATGCTATGCTATGATATGCCCATGATTGAACTATGTACATGATGCAACTATGCAATGAAACATAAATCAGGCAAGAAAAGGTTGAGGAAATTTTGGGGTGCAACAGTTAGCATCAAACAATGTATGCATACTCGTGCCCGTGTACTGAGTGAATTTTGGAGTAGTATCTGCCTTCCTACCTAGGCCACACAAGCACACCTTTGGTGAGTATCCAAGTGTGTAACACCAAGAGACTACACAAGCTCATCACTTGATGAATCAAGTGAGTATCCAAGTGATTTATGCTTACATGGCTACACAAGCACACTTGTGGTGAGTATCTAAGTGCACATTGCCTACATGGCCGCACAAGCACACTAATCGATAACGCGGGTGAGTCACCAAGTGGAAAACATCTGCATGGCTACACAAGCACACCAAACAATAGCTCAGGTGAGTATCCAAGTGATTTATGCCTACATGGCTACACAAGCACACTAGTGGTATGTTTCCAAGTGTATAATGCTTACATGGCTACACAAGCACACCAAACGACAACTCAGGTGAGTATCCAAGTGAGCAATACGCCTCGTTAGGCTCCACAAGCAGACCAATTGATAGCTTAGGTGATTATCCAAGTGATTTACCACCTAGTAGTTTAGGCTTACTTCTTCTTTTAAGCATACCAAACGAAACCATATGAAAACATTCAACCAGAACGAACACACAATAGGGAAAGAAGTTGAAAGACATTGAAGTCTCCACTATGTTATAACTCTCTATGATAGCTTCACAACACAAAAGACAACATCCCATTATAAGTTAGAGAACTAAGACTACATCTTGAAAAGAAATGAGGAAGGTTCGGCTTCATAGGCTCATTTGCGAGCCCCAACAAAGTCCAAGCGAGATCGTTCAGAACTAAAATCTTTTCCAAAAATAGGTCCTTTACTTAGCAAAAAGAAGCAAGCTCCAAGCGAGGTATCACTAAGAGATGTTTTTTACTTGCCTAGCAAACCTGCCCAGAAACACATATGTTCTCATGCATGAAGGGTGCTAGCGCCACAACCTCTCACTGAGCGATAATAGTGGAAAAAGATGAAAAATGTGACAGTCAAACATGAAACAAGATTCAAATATCACATGCATCTATCACATTAATAGAAAACCCAAAAATTCAACACACAATTGAAGTTTTATAGCACATTTAGGCACAAAAGCACACAACTGACATGATTTCAGAAAATTTACACAAACCTCCCATGAACATGAAAAATCCCTAAATTATAAAACCCTGAGTCCTAACTAAGGACTCACCTGTATTTTTGAAGAATTGTTGGTTTAGAATCAAGGTTAGATGATTAAGATATTAAAGGGTTCAATTGCTCTTAATTCATGTAATGAAGGAAGAAGAAAATTGTTGGTTTGCTCCCACTTTCCTTGCTTTCACGTGTTCCACATTTTCTCTTCTAAATTATGATTTCCACAATTGAAATGAGGTGTAATAAGAAGTGAAGTTAGAATTCCATAATTCTATTTTAAGGGTGAAAGTACCAATATGTCCTTTCTTCTCAATTGGTAACTTCCTAAAGGAAATTCCAATTAGTAGAACATTTTCACTATTAATATCCCAATCAATCACATTAATAATCCATTAGAGTGTTAATTAGTCAATGGTTGTGCCAAGGCATTACATTCTCCCCCCTTTAAATAGAATTTACCCTCAAATTCAAAACTTTCCAGAAGAGATGAGGATAGAGTTCTTGCATTTCTGATTCAAGCTCCCACATAGCTTTGTCGAGATGCGATTCCTCCCTTAGAAACTTCATAAGAGGTACCTCCTTGCTTCTCAAGGATTTACTAGCATACTCCAGGATGCGGCTGGGTTGTAGTATGAAAGAGAGATTTGGTTCAGTTTTGACCATGTTTGGGAGAATATGATGAAAGTAATCTGGCACAAACTTTCAAAGTTATGAAATGTTAAATACATCATGTAACCTGGATAGTGAAGGTGGTAGTACCTACTTATATGCTACCTTACATACCCAACTCAAAATATGGTAAGGTCGCACATATCTCTAACTAAGTTTGCGTGTCTTGAACGGTCCTTTTAAATTTAACCTAGGGATAACCTTCAAAAATACATGATCTTCTTCTTGGAATTCAAAAGGTCTCCTCCACCAATTCACAAAACTCTTTTGTTGATCATGTGATTTCCTTATATTCTCTTGGATCATCTTGATCTTTTATATAGTTTCATGGATTATCTCAGGTCCAATGATTCCTTTTCCCCATACTTCAGACCTATATAACGGTGATCGAAACTTCCTCCCAAACAATGCCTCGTACAGGGCCATTCCATTACTGGCATGGTAAATTTTGTTATAGGAAAATTCTATCAATGGAAAGTGATCTTTCCAACTACCGTCCCTCTCTAAGATGCATGCCCTCGACATATCCTTAATAGTTTGAATTGATCTTTCTGTCTGCCCATCAGATTGAGGATGATTAGTAGTGATCAATTTTAAATTTTTTCCCATCTCCTTATGAAATGCCCTCCAGAATTTTGAAGTAAACTTTGGGTCTCTATCTGATACAATGCTGAATGCTACATAATTAATCACATAATCTTTGCTATAAATAACTTGCAAGGTTAATAAACTTGTAGGAAGTTTTGACTGGTAGAAAATGGGACGACTTAGTTAATCTATCAACAATAACCCATATAGAATCATGGCCACCAAGGGGTAATCCAACAATAAAATCCATGGAAATTTTGTTCCACTTTTACATGGATATCTCTAATGGTTGTAACATACCGCCTTGTCTCTGATGCTCTACCTTCATCAGCTAATAAATCACATACTGTGCCACATACATCACAATGTCTCTCTTCATATGAGGCCACCAGAACCTTCTATTCAAGTCCTAATACATCTTTGATGAAATAGGGTGAATGGAGAACTTGCTCTTATGAGCTTTATCTAAGATTAATCTTCTCAACTCAGCATCATTAGTTACACACATCATTCCCTTAAAGAGAATAACTCCACCAAGGGCTCAAATGAAGTCATGAATACCTTCATTGGCTTGCAATTCCACATTCGACACTTTTACTTGACGAGTATTTTCCCTTAATTCGCTTCCAATACTCAAGTTACTAATCAACACACCTTAATGAGTCCACATAAATTGTAGGTCAAAATTCCAAAATTTCTTTATTAAATCATACTCTAGCATTATCAAATCAGTGGCATGAATCTCTTTTCTACTCGAGGAATATGTCACCTTATTAGCCTTCTAAGGATGATACTTTAACTCAAAGTCATAGTCTATAAGATATTCCTTCCATCTCCTCAGATGCATATTCAGTTCCTTATGATCAAATAGATACTTCGGGCTCTCATGATCACTAAACTTCTCGAAGTGAACTCTGTTTAAGTAGTGTCGCCACACTTTAAGTGAAAAGATAATAACAACGAGTTCAAGTTCATGGGTAGAATAGTTCTCCTCACAAGGTCTTAATTATAGAGATGCATAGGTCACAAGCTTTCCACCTTCATTACAAGAAAATTAGAGTTTTACGACACAAAAATTGCGACAGTTATTTGATAACTGTCGTAACTCTAATATAGAGACGCGTTTCACGACAATATACACCTACCGTCCTTATATTTTTAAAAGATTATTAAATATTATGACTGTTATCATTAAGCCGTCCTACAAATAAGTTCATGACTGTCTCAAGTGCCGCCCTAAATTTTATGTCCCGACGGTAGAAGAACTGTCGCCCCTTAAACTCAATAACACAAACTATAACCAATGGCGGATCTAAATAAGTCTATGTATTTTAAATAAATAAATGACTAAAATCATTTATAAAATATAATTATAGTAATAAATTAAACTTAAAATACATAAAAATGAAAATATTATATATACTCAAAATAAAACTTTAATTTTAAAAACAATTTTTATAGTAAAAATTAAATTCAAAATATTATATCCAAATTTAAAGTATTAAAATTAAACTATATATCAAAATTTTAGAAACAATTTTCATAATAAAAATTAAATATAAAATTAAACTATATATACTCATAACCATAATATTATAAAATATCAAATAAACAAAATAATTCAATCAAAATAGAGAAATAAAAAAATTTATTAAAATAAAACTAGATTATGACTGGAAGATACAGTCGTTATCGTTCAAAATTGTCAAAATTTCATCTGTGACGGTGATATCCAACCGTCGTGCTCCAAAATTTCATCTTCCCGCAAAAATTGAGAATTCTTTCCACGTATTTTTCACTTCTTTTTAAGAATTTTCCGCTCACGTCCTTGGAGAAAGAGGGAAAACTGACATTTTTCTCAACCTGACGCTGTCATTGCGAATCATCGAATCACCTTCAAAGCAACCACCATCAATTCGAATCTTTACAGGTTTGTCTTCTCAAACCCTGAATCGGATCCTGGTTTGGATTTTACTCTGAATTTTGTATTTAATTGGTTTGGATTTTAAGCATCATGTGTTAGATTTCTCTGTTTGAGAGTTAAATTTGTGTAAGAAAAATGGATTATTTATCTGTGTGGATGTGTCGGATCGAGTTTCTTGATGCTGAAGGGTTGCGGTAGCAAATTCTGGTATAGGACCTTTATTTGAAATCTTGTGTGCTGTTAATTCAATGGTTTTGTCCTGAGTTGATGTCAGGCTCGATTTTGTTTTCGGTGATCATGTCTAGCTGCGGCGGTTGCTTTCTCTATTGTGCTTGTTGTTTGATTGAGTCCTTTGCTTGTTTAGGAGTTTAAACTATATTTTTGATACATTGTTTATAATTCAGAACAGACTTCATAATATACTTGCGATTTAAATCGAAATATCGGGTTATTTTATTTTAGACTAGATCTTCTATAGAATTTTTTTGAGAAAGATATAATTGTTCATAGTAGCCAAATTAGTGTTGAGATAGAAAAATGGTAAAGTGAGAATCACTGAATTCAACTACATCAGTGTTGAAATAACGCCTTCCTTGGTTATCCCAAACTCCTTGTATATTTTTCATCCTGGAGCATTAAGTAGTAAGCTCCACAAAATAAAACACTGCCAATTCTAAGCATTAAGTAGTAAGCTCCACAAAACAAAACACTGCCAATTCTAAGCATTAAGTAGTAAGCTTCATAATGGCAGCAACAATGTCTCCATTGGCAACTTTGAGAGCTTTAACAGCTCTTGATCTTGGCACACTAGCTTGAGTCACCACCAACTCGATATCCTTGGGATCAACATCAGTCTCGTCTACATCTTCCTCTTCCGGAGAAATACCAGAGGATTCTGGCTTCGCTCCAACATTTCTCAAATTAGGAGCTTTGAATTGTTCAGATGCCTGAGTTGGTAGCTATGAACTCAAGTCCTCAATCTTAGCTTCACCAAAAATAATGTAGGTGTTGGAAGTTGGGCTTTTGGGCATTTGCAGTATCAGTCTTAGCTTCGATAAATGTTATTCGCCGGTTATTGGCAGTATCATACACCTTCACTCCTGCATCATTCGCCCAAGCAACAAGATTTGCTCTTCACTTTATATTTTGAGAAACTGGCCATAAGACAGCTGTGACCTTGTCTTTATCCATAGAAACACCTTTTCCATTCATAATGTGACCCAAGTACTCGATTTCTCTAAATCAAAATGAGCACTTGGATAGCTTGACAAATAAGGTATTATCTTGTAATACTTTGAGAACTGTCGCTAGATGTCTTAAGTGTTCCATCCAATTGGTGCTATAAACCAATATATCATTAAAAAAAACCAAGACATTTTCTTAAGGCATGTTGGAAGATGTGATTCATTAAACTCTGGAATGTTGCAGGACCATTTGTCAATCCAAATGGCATGACCAACCACTCATAGTGGCCATGATGTGTTCTAAAAGATGTTTTGTACCTGTGTTCTGGATGAACCAATATCTGATGGTAGCCTGATCTGAGATCCAATTTGGAACCATAATGTTTACGCCGCCATGTAAGCAAGCCAGAGGAAATAGTACATTTGGACGGACGTATAAGGATTTAATGATGGATACTGGGTACTCTCACCAGTGATGTTTCCGCCGCTTTTGCTCTTCCGCATTACACTGCTCTTAACCCTCAAGCCATGGCTTCTCTTAAACAAGCACATGTTGATTCCTTTTCACAGGTTGTAATAAATGATAATTTTTCTTTGATTTGTTTGTTATAGGCTCTTGCTGGAGGTCCTTTGATTCAGGCTCGACACTTTGCTGTTATGACTAGAGTGAATGTTGGTATCTATATATTAGAGTTACAAATGATTTCTTGCTAGTATATATATATATATATTAGAGTCACTAATATAAAATTTTGAAAACAAGTGATTAACCATCAAATTCACTCATGATTCCATGTGAGTATTCATATTTTTGAAAATCAATTCTAGATAATCTCCCTTTCATTTCAATGATCAATTTGATTATATGCCATTGACCCTTTATAGTTTACTCATCCTCTATCAAGAAATTTTGATCAAAGGTATGGTTGTAGAAGCCTTGGGATTTGCACCGCGTCACTTCTTTGGACAAATTAGTCGTTGGTTACTTTGGAAGTAGCACCACGTCTAATCAAGTTTGCAGCTTCTTTAACAAGCTTTCTTCAATATGAAGTCTTCATGATCTGCACTTCAGAACTTTGTGGTAAGCTTTAAAAAAGTATGGAATGCTTTAAGATGATCATAGCTTTAAGATGAATAATAAGTTCAGAGTCTTGATAGATGATCAGATCTTTAATGTATCAGAGTCTCGATCTTGATCATAGTCTTCATCAGATTATGCAGCAGTATGTGCTTTGAGCGTGAATATTAATGATAAGAGTCTGGTTATTAAAGCCTCTGAGTTTGTAGTGAAAAGAGCTTCAGAGTCTGATAAGATCAGAGCTTTCAGCTTTTGTATACTTCTTTCATTAACGCTTCAGATCATTCTGTAGCTTCTGCTTCAGATCCTTCTGGCAGCGCTTCAGAATCTTCTTATAGTCTTGCATCTGATGCTTCGGAGCTTTGTATAGTTTCTTTATACTTATTTATTTTGCTTCTTTAAGAGTATTTAATTTTATACCTGAAACAATAATACTTGAACAAATTTTAGAGTGTATATTTACTCAATACAAAATTCCATAAAAGTTATCATCAAAACATAGAGATATAAGAAACACCAATATGTGTTCTAACAATCTCCCCCTTTTTGATGATGACAAAACATAGGGAATTTTGTTCAATAAAAAAGAAGAGAGAAAAAATACTCCCCCTGAGATTAAGAATCTCCCCCTGAAATGAATATTCTAATAGAAAAGAACACTTCCCTTTTTGCTTGAGTATATTTCAGAACCTGGTAGAAATCCTTGTTGAGAGAAAGAATCAGAGCTTGGATGCTTTCCAGAATCAAGCTCTCCAGAATTAGAGTCTGATAATTTGCTTTCAAGGATCAGAGCCTGGTTGGATAATTCTTAGGGTAACTTCAGATCATTTTGTTAGATGAGATAATGAGATCTGAAAGTCTTAAGATTCAATGTTAGATTAAAACAATGTCTGAATTTCATTTTTAGTATTTGCTTATATTGAACAATCAAATTCTCTTTCTCCCCCTTTTTGTCATAATCAAAAATAACTTTAAAGACAGAAAAGATAACAGAAGAAGAGAAAAATATAACACACAAATGAAAGACAAAACAGCCAGATTTAATCAGATCAGAATAGCACAACAGCATAAGATGTTCATAGAGCAGATGATAGAAAATAGAACAAACAGAAAACAAGTGCAAAACGAGAATGCAAAGACATGAAAAAGAAAACTAGGGCTGGCGAGAAGCAATCAGGGTCAGAAGAACCGTAATCTTAGCAGTGGACTCTTCTTGCTTGGCCATCCAAGTCTTGATTTCTTCAGTAGTCTGTTCCTGTTTTATCATCCATGTTCTGATTTCCTTGACTTCTTGGACAACATCTGGAATCTCAGTCTTCATCTCAGATGCAGAAGGTTCAGAAGCAGATGCAGTTGCCATTGGATGATCAATCTCCATGTCAGATGCAGAAGTATCTTCTATCATTGCAGAATTGTCAGCAGGAGCATCTTCTAGAAGAAGCACTGGAGTTGTGATAATGTTCAGCAGAGTTTGTCTGACCATTTCAGCAAACTTAGCCTTTGCATCATCAGCACAGAGTGTTCTGAGGTCAGATGCAGCAGAGTTGAATTTTGATATGAATCTGTTCCATAGAAGCAATTCCCATACGTAGTTCCTTTTTGAAATTTTTGAACAGAGTAGAAACATCTGATCTGGGTTTAGGGTTCAGAAAGTCATCTATGGTGACAGGTTGTGATGGTTCAGTAGGTGTTTGAGTTTGTTCAGGAGGTGGGTGATCAGATGATGGATGTTCAGATGGTTGGGGTATGGATGTTTGTGGTATGGTAAGTTGAGGAATGGAGGTGTCAGTATCAGATGGTGTTGATGTAACAACATCAGATGAGGATGACATAAAATCTGTGAAGTTGAATTTGAAGCGGAGAGGGTTGTCAGATTCAGGTAGATCAAATGATAGTGTTTTATAGGGATCAGGAATTTGTACGCTGGTTGGTGAGGGAACTTCATATTCATCAGAATCAGATGATTCAGTTGAATGACATGAAGTTGAAGAGAGGACATACATGGTTGAAAGTGGTGATACATTCAGAATGTCTTCAGGTGGATGTTGGACAGATGGTTCAGGATTTTTGATGGTTGGTTCTTCTGGTGGTTGAGTAGAAGAGAGTGGTTCAGATTGTCTTTGTTGTTCTGATTGTCTTTGTTGTTCAGAGGATTGGTGTTTTAGTGATTCAGATGTTGGTTGTTGTTGTGGTTCAAATTGTTTTTGTTGAGGGGGATAATGTTCAGATGATTTCTGTTGAGGGAGTTCAGATGGTAGTTGAACAGAAGATGGTTGAGAATGTTTGTTAGGAGATGAAATGGGTTCAGATGAATGAGGTACAAATGATATAGGTTCAGATGGTTTAAGAGGAGATGGTGGAGGTGAAGGTGAGGATGAAGGTACATATGGTTTGGGATTAGATGTTAATACCTGGTGAATTGTTTCTCTGATTTCTTCCACAGTAGCTTCTAGAGGATTTTCCTTTTGCTTCTTGTCCTTTTCAGGCTTGTCACCAGCATCAGAGGCTTTCCTCTTGGGCTGTGCAAAAGATCCTTCCTCAGCCTTTCTCTTCCTGCGCCTTTCTCTCAGAAGATTTGGCAATACTTCTCCTTCCTTCTGTATTATGTTAGCAGGCAGAGGAATACCATCTCTTAAACATTCAGCAATGTATGTCAGAATGATGTGCCTAGGTTCATCAGCACTGAACATAGGAAAATCTGCTAAAGGAACTCTCCTTCTTCTGACGTCTTCAGATTAAAATTTCTTGGGTTTTCCAGCAAGTTCTAAAATAACCTTCATTCTCTTCAGAGTGTTCCCATTTATGACAGATCCTATAACATAGGATAGATCCTCTGTCACCCCAGCAACAAACAGATGTTTCACAAGACCATTCTCTGTTAGAATGTCTGATATTAGTCTTCCCATAGGGATCCAAGTTCTGGTTTTTCTAGCTTTAACCCTAACTTCTTCTCTTGTTTCTTTGATATGGTTCAGAAGATGACTAAACAGAAGATAAGGTAAATCCACCTTCTTTCCTTTCCTCATACAGAACATGAAGTACATTTGTTCTGAATTTACATAATCTGGTGAGTTAGAAGATTTCCTATGAAAGATTGAACTCATGAAGATCTTAGCCCAGATTCTATAAATAGGTTTCAGATCTCTAACTTTATTGGATGGTTCTCCAGAAACACAAACTTCTTGAAAGATGTCAGCCAAATCCACACGATCAGTATCCATACTTGTAATTCCCTCAGTTTCCTTATACTCAAGTAGTTGTCTGATTAATTTTTCCGTGATGACAATTTCCTTCCCAAGAACAGATGAATGAATAAACTTAGGGCAAACTTGAGCGTGTATCCAGAATTCTTTTACCAGAACTGGATAAACAGGACCCATCATCCTGTCAAAATACTTTTCCCAGTTCTGAGCTTTGATGGTTGAAAAGAGATCAAAACCATTTTCTTTGATGGATTCAAAATCCATAAAGTTCTCACACAGAACTTTAAGTTCTTTGATTGGAGTGAGAAGAGTTCTTACAGGTGCTTTGTACACAGCAGCAGTTTGGGATGAACCAGCAGTATTAGGAGATGATGCAGCAACAATTGAAGTTTTCATCTGAGCAGGTGTTGATGAAGGTGAAGCCATTGAAGTTCTTGAGATCCGTCTGGGTTTACGAGGGTTTTTGGGTTTTGAAATGAGATGGAAGCAATAGAGAAGGCAGAAATTCATATGAGAGATGATAAGTGTAAAGTGTGATTTGTGAAGTGTTGTGAGAATTTATAAAAAAAATTTAGGGCATGCAAAAAGACACACACTCTCAAGCGTGCACAAGCATTGAATGAAGTGAACCATAATCAAATCAAGCAATTAATGCAAACAATAAAATCATATCAACCATTTAAGATTCTGACAGAAAGGGGGAAAATCAAGAGATTTTGGATTTTCAAAGCAATACCTCAAATGTCACTTCAGTATGGTGCACTCTACCTTTCCAGATTCTGAGCTACACATGTTTGCTTGCATGTGCCTCTGAAACTCTTTGAGAAATGACATGTTAGGCAACGTTCAGATCCTCTGAGCCTTGTTAGTTCAGATTTACACACAAATAAATAAACACAAAATTGAACAAGAAAATACTTCAGAGTTTAGACATTTATCATCTGGAAAAAAAATTCATCTGATGAATATTTTATTCTGGACAGAAGTCCATACTTATATTTTTCATAATGAATTTAAATCTATCTTCAGCAAGGGGTTTCGTAAAGATATCAGCCCAATAATGATCTGTATCTACAAAGTTTAAATTGATAATTCCCTTCTGAACATAGTCTCTGATGAAATAGTGTTTAATCTCTATATGCTTAGCTTTAGAGTGTAAAATAGGGTTTTTAGATAAGCATATAGCAGAAGTATTATCACAGAAGATAGAAATGTTACTCTCAAAGATCTGATAATCTTCTAGTTGACTTTTCATCCAGAGCATCTGGGTGCTACAACTAGCAGCAGCAATATATTCTGCCTCTGTTGTTGAAAGTGCAATTGTGGGTTGCTTCTTGCTGAACCAAGAGATCAGATGACTTCTAAGAAATTGACAACTTCCAGAAGTACTCTTACGTTCTACTCTGTCTCCAGCATAGTCAGCATCACAGGATCCAACTAATTTATACTCATCAGATCTTCTGTAACACAGACCCACATTAGTAGTACCTTTCAGATACCTTAGAATCCTCTTAACAGCTGTTAAGTGTGATTCTCTAGGATCTGATTGGAATCTAGCACACAGACATACACTGAATAAAGTATCAGGTCTTGAAGCAGTCAAATATAAGAGAGATCCAATCATACCTCTGTAAAGTTTTTGATCAACTTTCTTACTTACCTCTTCCTTACCAAGTGTGCTTGTAGGATGCATTGGAGTCTTTGCCAATTTGCTTTCATTCAGATTGAATTTCTTCATAAGCTCTTTGACATATTTAGTCTGGTGAATATATGTGCATTCTGGAGTCTGATTTACTTGAATTCCCAGAAAGAATCTAAGTTCTCCAATCATGCTCATTTCAAATTCAGCCTGCGTAGACAAAGCAAACTCCTTTCCCAGCATAATATTGGTAGATCCAAAAATAATACCATCCACATAAATTTGACAAACTAGTAAATCTTTCTTAAATGTTTTACAGAAAAGAGTTGTGTCCACTTTACCTCTGATAAAGTTCTTTTCCAGAAGAAAATTACTTAATCTTTCATACCAAGCTCTGGGAGCTTGTTTCAAACCATAAAGAGATTTTTTAAGTTTGAAAACATGATCTGGAAATTTATTACTTTCAAAACCAGGAGGTTGATGGACATAAACTTCTTCTTCTATAATGCCATTTAAGAAGGCACTCTTAACATCCATCTGATATAGAGTGATGTTATGTTGTGCAGCAAATGAAATAAGAAGGCGTATAGATTCTAACCTTGCCACTAGAGCATAAGTTTCAGTGTAATCAATACCTTCTTGTTGACTGTACCCTTGAGCTACCAGCCTTGCCTTGTTCCTAACAACTTCTCCTTGCTCATTTAGTTTGTTTTTGAATACTCACTTTGTTCCAATAATGTTGAAACCTTTTGGTCTAGGAACCAGATCCCACACATCATTTCTTGTAAATTGATTTAGCTCATCTTGCATTGCAAGTATCCAATCATTGTCACACAGAGCTTCATCCACAGATGTTGGTTCAATAATAGACACCAACCCAAGAAGTGATGTTTCAGATGATCTGATAAACGACCTTGTTCTTATAGGGTCATCTTTCTTTCCAATAATCATTTCTTCTGGATGAGAAGCCTTGATTCTAGATGATCCTTTAACTGTTGGTTCTTCATAAATATTCATGTTATTCATCTGAGCAGCTAATGGAGTTGCATCTGGCGTAGCTTCTTCTTGAGCTTTCTCTACCTCTGGTTTCTCAGATTCTATGAGAATAATTTCTCCATCTGCAGAGTTTTCAATCTGCTTTGGCTTTTGATTGCCAAGCTTATCATCAAATCTAACATGTATAGATTCCTCCACAATCTGTGCCTCAGTATTGTATACTTTGTAGCCTTTAGAGCGTTCAGAATATCCAAGCATGAAACACTTTTGTGCTTTAGAATCAAACTTGTTAAGATTCTCTTTAGTGTTCAGTATAAAACAAATACATCCAAAAGGATGGAAATAAGAAATGTTTGGCTTTCTATTCCTCCATAATTCATAAGGAGTCTTTTCCAAAAGAGGTCTAATTGACACTCTGTTCTGAATGTAACATGTTGTGTTAATTGCCTCTGCCCAAAAATATTTTTCCATGTTAGTCTCATTGATCATGGTTCTGGTCATCTCTTGCAAAGTTCTATTTTTCCTTTCTACAACTCCATTCTGTTGTGGAGTTCTAGGACAGGAGAAATCATGAGCAATGCCATTTTCATTAAAATATTTTTCAAAATGTTTGTTTTCAAATTCACCACCATGATCACTTCTGACTTTAACAATTTTGAAATCTTTTTCAGTTTGGACTTGTTTGCAGAAGTCAAAGAACACAGAGTGTGACTCATCCTTGTGTTTTAGGAATTTTACCCATGTCCATCTGCTGTAGTCATCAACAATGACTAATCCATACTTCTTACCTCTGATGGATGCAGTTTTCACTGGTCCAAACAGATCAATGTGAAGTAACTCTAATGATTTTGAAGTTGAAACAACATTTTTGGATTTAAAAGATGATTTTGAAAATTTTCCTTTCTGACATGCTTCACAAAGAGCATTTGAGTTGAACTTCAGATTAGGAAGTCCTCTGACCAGATTAAGCTTATTAATCTGAGATATACGTCTCATATTAATATGACCCAATCTTCTGTGTCAGACCCATTGCTCCTCATTAACAGACATAAGGCATTTAACATTTTGAACCTTAAGTTCTGAAAGACTAATTTTATAAATGTTGTTTTTCCTTTTACCATTAAAGAGGATTGAGCCATCCTTTTGACTAACAGCTTTGCAACACTTTTTATTAAATATAATGTCATAACCATTGTCACTTAATTGACTTATGGACAATAGATTATGAGCTAACCCTTCAGCAAGCAAGACATTAGTTATGGAAGGAAATTTACCATTGCCTATGGTTCCAGAGCCAATTATTTTTCCCTTCTGATTCCCTCCAAACTTGATATCTCCTCCAGATCTAAGCTCCTGACTTTGGAACATAGACCTTTTTCCCGTCATATGTCGTGAGCATCCAGAGACCGGGTACCATGACTGGAGTCTTGACTTTGCTGCTAAGGATGTCTGCAACATAGATTATCTTATCCTTAGGTACCCAGATTTTCTTGGGTCCTTTTTGGTTAGTTGCCTTAAAGCTTTTTCTGAACTTTTGTCTTTCAACATAAGACTTGTTCTGATTAGCTTTAGATTTATTAAACACAGATTTGTTCTGATTAGAACTAGTGTGTTTAATATCATTTAAGTGACCAAATGTAAACTGAGAATATAAGGGAGGATACTTGATATCCAGTTTATCTACAAATTTTGGATTTGAATCTTCATAAGAGAAAGATTTATATCCAACACCTTTTTTATAGTTTCTGCTAATATCATAGATTATTGAAGCCATTTTGCTTCTATCTAGGCTTTTAGTTAGAAACTTCCTGAAACTATAGTCATACTCTTGTAAAATATTTTTAGAGTATGATTCAGATTTTGAATCAGAGTTTAGTTGAGCAGTTTCTAAATTATTTTTCAATTGAAGATTTTTAGCTTTTAGTTCACCTATTTCTGATTCAAACTTGTTACTCTCAAATTCAATATGCTTTAGAAGCGTTTTGTATTTGAGTTTAACTTTGCTATAGTTTTCAAGAATATCAGATAAACTTTCAGCAAGTTCCTGTCTAGAAAGTTCAGCAAATACCTCCTCAGAATCAGATTCTGATTCTGATCCAGATGATTCAGCACTGTCCTCAATGTCAGCCATGAATGCTACATTTGCACATTCCTCTTCTGACTGATGACGAATCAGATGCATCTGAGTCATCCCAGGTAGCCATCAGAACTTTCTTTTTGTGATCTGACTTTCTTTTTGGGTTCTCCTTCTGAAGCTTTGGACAATCACTCTTGTAGTGTCCAGGTTCTTTGCATTCATAGCAAACAACCTCTCTTTTTCCAGATCGTCTGTGTCCAGGGGATTCTCCAGATCTTCTGTATCCAGAGTGTTCTCCAGATCTTCTGTGCCCAGAAGATTCTTTGTGTTGATCTGGTTTTCTAAAGTTCTTGAACTTCCTTTGCTTATTCTTCCAGAGTTTATTGATTCTTTTGGATAACAAGGATAGTTCTTCTTCATCTTCAGAAGCAGACTCTTCAGAGCTTTCTTCTAATACCTGCAATGTTTTAACAACTTTATTAGATTTTAACGCAATTGACTTACCTTTCTTTAGAGGCTCATCTTCCTCTAGTTCAATCTCATGACTCCTTAGAGAACTGATTAGTTCCTCCAGCGTAATCTTGTTCAGATCCTTTGCCAGCTTCAGAGCAGTGACCATGGGTCTCCATCTGGTTGGCAAGCTTCTGATTATTTTCTTGATATGATCTGCTGTAGAGTAACCCTTGTCCAGAACCTTTAGGCCAGCAGTGAGAATCTGGAATTTGGAAAACATTGCTTCAATAGACTCAGATTCTTCCATCTTGAAAGCTTCATACTTCTGGATCAGCGCTAAAGCCTTGGTTTCTTTGACTTGAGAGTTCCCTTCATGAGTCATCTTCAGGGATTCAAATATATCAAAGGTAGTTTCTCTGTTGGTTATTTTCTCATACTCAGTGTGAGATATAGCGTTTAGCAATATAGTTCTAGCCTTGTGGTGATTTCTGAATTCCTTCTTTTGCTCCTCAGTCATTGATTTTCTGTCAACTTTCTTATCATTCCCATCAGTGGGATGAACATATCCATCAATGACTAAGTCCCAAAGATCAGCATCAAATCCTAGAAAGAAACTTTCCAGTCTATCTTTCCAATAATCAAATTTCTCTCCATCAAACATGGGAGGTTTTGTGCTGACTCTTTCTTCATATTTGTTGTTGTTGGGTGTTTGAGTTTTAGCATCCATAATGTATATCAACCAAGAGTATCAAGAGTTTTTCTGGTCACGGTTAAGTGATAGCACAAACAGAACCGGAGCTCTGATGCCAACTGAAGGTGAGAAAAACACTTAGAAGGGGGGCTTGAATAAGAGTTTTAAGAAATATGGCAATAAAAACAACTCAAGATTTTTATCCTGGTTTGTTGAACTCAACTACTCCAGTCCACCTTATCAAAGATGATTTGCCTTTCTCTGCAAGGACTTAATCCACTATTGATCAACTAATTACAATAGAAAGCACTAAGAACAATTGTCTTAGTCTTCTCAAGAAATACTGATCACACCTTGGTCTTCTTAAGGAACTTCTTACAATTTAAAGTAAACTAACAAGTATTTGAATGCTTCTAATAAGCTGTATCACAACTGTGATGTTTACACTTAAGATTAAGTACAACAAAAAAAAACTATATGGTTTTATGAAAGATCAAATGAGTAAGATCTTGAGAGATTTTCTCTTTGGATGAATCAAACGTGTATTTCTCTCTGAGTGATCTAGTACTGAGCAAAAGATGAGTAGTGAATTAGCAACCTCAAAATGTTGAATTAGTTATCCTTTTATAGCTTTTTCAAATGCCTTGAGTGATGTGTAGCTGAATATAATATTTGATTGTATGACTTTTCATCACCAAAAGTATGGGCAGAGATATGCTTTCTGCAGAAAGGTATGGTTGTAGAAGCCTTGGGATTTGCACCGCGTCACTTCTTTGGACAAATTATTTGTTGGTTACTTTGAAAGTAGCACCACGTCTAATCAAGTTTGCAGCTTCTTTAACAAGCTTTCTTCAATATGAAGTCTTCATGATCTGCACTTCAGAACTTTGTGGTAAGCTTTAAAAAAGTATGGAATGCTTTAAGATGATCATAGCTTTAAGATGAATAATAAGTTCAGAGTCTTGATAGATGATCAGATCTTTAATGTATCAGAGTCTCAATCTTGATCATAGTCTTCATCAGAGTATGCAGCAGTATGTGCTTTGAGCGTGAATATTAATTATAAGAGTCTGGTTATTAAATCCTCTGAGTTTGTAGTGAAAAGAGCTTCAGAGTCTGATAAGATCAGAGCTTTCAGCTTTTGTATACTTCTTTCATTAACGCTTCAGATCATTCTGTAGCTTCTGCTTCAGATCCTTCTGGAAGCGCTTCAGAATCTTCTGATAGTCTTGCATCTGATGCTTCAGAGCTTTGTATAGTTTCTTTGTACTTATTTATTTTGCTTCTTTAAGAGTATTTAATCTTATACCTGAAACAATAATACTTGAACAAATTTTAGAGTGTATATTTACTCAATACAAAATTCCATAAAAGTTATCATCAAAACATAGAGATATAAGAAACACCAATCTGTGTTCTAACAGCAAGTACCTGAATCACCTAAAGGTGTTCTTTTTCTTGCTCATGGATGTAATGGAAAAGCCATTAAATTTTGGGATAAATCGTCTGAATGTCCTGATTGTGTCGGTTTGCCTGAAGAACGGTTGCTTGTACTTCACGGTCTTGCTGAAGGTTTTGCTATTATTACTATTTCAAGTGCGCGTAGATGTTGGAGTTATGGAAATAATGAAGTGTTGATTGTTAAAGATATACTAGAATGGTGGATTGGTGAGAGGAAGCTTGAGAAACTTCCTCTTGTGGCTTTAGGTGCTTCGTCGGAAGGTTATTTTGTATCTTTGCTTGCAACTGTTAAGAAGTTTAATAGTATTGTGCTTATGATTGCTGAAGGGATGTTTGAAGAAATAGATATTGATGAGCGTTTAGTTCCTCATGTCCAGGAAGAGCTAAACCTTGCATTTGCTTACCATGAGATGACAAGTGTGCATTCTGACCGAATTTTTAAATGGTTTAAATCTCATTTGAGCTGATTAGATTTTGCAATGCTCTTTGGTGTTTAAATTTCTGTTTGACTGTAAAAAAATCTATAGCATATTGACATGTATTTCTGTTTGACTGTAAGTTCAACTCTATAACTCTTTGATGCATGGGGCTGCATTTGATTCCAAACCACTTGCAGAAATGGATGGAAGAATTCCAAGATTCAAGAGTTGTATATGGATCATTGGTTATCGATGCTTTGAATTTAAGCAATGCCAAATGATCTGTTTGGCTTCCTAATGTCACTGATACGATTTTGTTAGGACCAAAGCATATTATGTACCTTTGAACTGCTTCGGTGAGGATTTCTAGTTCATCGAGAGAACTAACAGTATCAAAGAAATCATCTGTAACTGTGATTATAATTGCAATTTTAGCTATAAGCATTCGAACGTAACAGTGGCCATTTGTCAATCATGATGTGTTTGCGTTATGTTTATTAAATTTATAGTCACTAATATAAAATTTTGATGTTTACTATTATTAGTGTACTGTCTTTTTAATACATATAATTGCAGTTGAAGCCTCACCGAATTTTGATGTTTACTCTTTGCTCTAAATGATCCAAGCGAGCAAACCATGAAAAACTCATTGTTCAGCATCCACATCGCATTCATTCGGCGCATTCAACAAACGTGTTTCAGCAACACCGGTAATCCGTTGGTTTCATCTCGATTCATTTTGAGGTTGATTTATGAACTGCTGGTAATGTTAAGTTGTATAAGATTTTTCGTTGATTTTCTAGACCGTATAGGGTGTAATTTTGGGTTGTTTCGTTCTGAAGTTTGGATTATATATGTGGATTTATGTTGAACTGTTATATGGTTTTTGAAAGACAGTTGCAGACTGTTATTTTTAAGTTGTTATTTAATTCGAATTCCTATTATGTTTTAATGATAAATGGTGGCTTTGGATTCATATCATGGTTGATTTGTAACACGTCACGGCAGATTACACGTTTTGGAGTTGAGATTCAATGGTCACTGCAAAAAAAGTTTGTGTTTTAATTTTATGGTTTGCAATAGTTAATAATTATGTGGATGTTGGTCCAAGAGTAAGACCTGTTGCAGGTCCTGATATCTACAGAGGTAAAAATGTGGCCAAAGATTCTCTTGCTCCTGGTGAGAAAGTTGTTAATGTGATGAGTTTTAGAGCAAAACCAGATGGAAAATTTGACTGCGCTCAGGTAGATTATATGATATATTTTGGCTAATTATTTGGCTAATCATGTTGAGTTATGTTATGAATAAGAATATTTGCAGATAGTGTTTTTATTATTCTCTGTTGATAAATTTGAGACTTTAGAAAAATTGACATTTGATTCTTTGGTATATAAGTAAATATTTGTTAATGTTGTGTTCAAATAATTGCTTTGAAAATTAAGTCTTTGGTCATTAATGGTGATATAATATAGACAAAAGCTTCATGATTAGACTAATTTTTGCAACATGGAATCAAATGCTGTTGAGATTAAAACAATTATAATATAATACATTTTGTTGCAAAAATGTGTTGCCTGTTCTGAACTTCCGTCGTGTGCTAATGACTGCTATTTGTAGGTTTTGTTCAGCTCAAATTCATTGGTTTGATGACAGTTAGGTGTGCTGGAGATGCGGCATGCTTTTGGAAACAAAACCGGATGCTGATACTCCCACGATGGTGTGCGAAGACGACGGGGTTGCTGCTTTGAAATGTCGTCAAAAGGAAGCGTGCCGACCCTCAGCATCTACTTTCTGCCATCATTCACGGTGAAAACTGGGTGTCTTTGACAGGTACACAATGTTGTAATCGCTTTTGTATTATCTGTTCTTCTTTGACTTAGTTCGAAAAGTTGAGACCGAAAATTTTTCCCCTGCCGCAGGTTTTGGAAGAGAGCATGAAGTTGTCCTTACGCGATTATCTCCTAATCCTCAAAGCAAGTATTCAAATTAAATCCTTCTAAAGGTCCTGCTATAATGGTTGTTTGTTCTGTAGGAAGTTGGACTGCTCCTGTTTCGGTTCCGAATCTCCCATGTCCATTAGAATTGTTTTCACAATTAACGAAAAAATGTTTGGTAATATTCTGCGATTCAAGACGAGTCAAAACGTTGTTGGTGAGATTTTCCTTTTTTAGATTATCCTGCTTCAATGTTGTTTGGAAATATTACATTGTTCTGCTATTTTGATTATTACATTGTTCTAGTTTTTCAGATTATAAATAATACATTATAGTATCAATCAAGATGATACTGGTTTCCATTATAAATGAATTGTCATTTTAAATTTCTAATACAAATCACAACTGATTCTCCATCTTTTTGCAGGAATGTATCATGGGAACTCTCAAAGATAAGACTGTTTTACTTGTAACTCATCAAGTTGATTTCTTGCATAATGTTGACTCTATCATGGTATGTATATGCTCACAAGTCCCTAAATTATTGAGTTTTTCTGTAAATGGAAGTTAAATTCAATTTGTCCCGACTTATCTTAATCTTACCAATAGTATTAGATATTATATTTTAACTTATATTTTGACATCAACTTTAAAGGTGATGCGTGAAGGAAGAGTAGTGCAAAGTGGAAAGTATGATGAACTTCTCAAAGCAGGCCTAGATTTTGGTGCACTTGTGGCAGCTCATGAATCCTCTATGGAGATATTAGAAACAAGTGATAATTCCAATGATGATTCTTCTCAGTCTCCAAAACTCGCCTGCATTGTATCGAAAGAAAAAGAAAGCGGGGTTGAAAAGCAGTCCTCTCAAGATCAATCTAAGTTTGATGATAAAACTGCAGCAAAGCTCATTGAAGACGAGGGAAGAGAAACTGGACATGTGATACAAACAATATTTCACAGAAGATTCAGATGGTGGGGAATAGCACTTGTAGTAGCAATGTCAGTTGGTTGGGTGTTGTCATTTTTAGCTGGTGACTATTGGTTAGCAATTGCAACTTCTGATGGTTTTAGCTGGGTGTTGACATGATTATTGAACTTTCATTTTACATGATTATGAAACTCACATTTTTTCGATATTATAATGTTTATTTGATATTAAATTTTGGAATTAATTTTACTACGTTAAAAAGCGATAGAAAAAAATTTTAAAAAAAAAACTATAAACAAAAATATTATTGTATAAATAATTTAAAGAAAAAATAATATAACTATTTTAGTAGATAATAATTTAAATAAAAGAATATATTATAAAACAATATAATACAATATATAAAAATTAATAATGAACCGTCAAGATATCACATTCACGACAATTTTAAACCGTCGCAATCAACAATGGTAACAAAAATCAAAAGGATATTCACGACAGTATTTAACTGTTGTCATTTCCAATTTATGTCAGTTCCAACCAGTCGTGAAATAGAGTTCACGACAGTTTTAAACTGTCACAATCAACAATGAAAACAAAAATTAAAAGGCTAGTAACGACGGTCTTTAACCATCGCTATATCCAGTTTAAGTCAGTTCAAGCCCGTCGTGAAATATAACGACGGTTGTGTGTGACGGTTTTTTCAACCGTCGCTAAACAGTCTGGGGACACACGTTTCTACGACGGTACTACAACTGTCGTAGAATGTAATTGGTGGTGGTTTTAACCGTCATAACCTGCCAAAATAACCGTCGCAATCCATCGTTTTTCTTGTAGTGCTTACATCAGCACACCCCCCAATTCCTTCTTAGAAAAGTTACTGAACACTTTATATGATCGGTTTGAATAAGGAATTACAAATACCAGAACGGTGGTCAATTTCTTCTTCAACTTTTGAAAACTTTGTTTACACTCAGAGTCCCAACTAAAAGGAACTTCCTTCCTTGTAAGTCTCATCAATTTTGATGCCAACTTAGAAAAACCCATAATGAATCTCTGATAGTACCCTGCCAAACCTAAGAAACTTCATACCTCTGATTCATTCTTTGGTCTTTTGCAACTCACCACTGCCTCCACCTTTGATAAATCTATAACTAGACCTCCTCCGGATATGACATGACCAATGAAATTCACCTCAGACATCCAAAACTCACATTTACTAAAGTTCACGAAAAACTGCTTATCTTAAAGGATAGATAACATAATCCTTAGGTGTTCCACATGCTATTCAGGAGTACGGGAGTAAATAAAAATGTCATTTATAAATATTACCATGAATTGGTCCAAATATGGTTGAAACACCTTATCCATGTAATCCAGAAAGACAGCAGGAGCATTGGTTACTACAAACGACATAACTAGGAATTCATAGTGGCCATACCACATCTTGAAGTCAATCTTAGGTGTATTTGAACTCTTTACGCAAACTCCTTTCAAGTGATCTAGGAGCTCATTAATTTGTAGTAAGGGGTATTTGTTCTTAATGAGGACTTTGTTCAACTGGAGGTAGTCAATGCATAAACGCATGCCACTGTCTTTCTTCTTAACCAACAATACCGGTGCTCCCCACGAAAAAACACTAGGCCGGATGAAATGCTTTTCTAGAAGCTCTTCTAACCGGCTCTTTAATTCTCTTAACTTGGTCGAGAACATTCAATACAGAGCTATAGAAACCAAAGCAGTTCCTAGAAAAAAAACCAATAGAAAAATCCACTTCCCTTTCTAGTGAAGGGAAATGACATTTTCAGGAAAGAATTCAGGAAGCCCACACATAACTGGAACTTCTGGCACATTGGTTTTATCTCTTGAACCCATGGTAATAATTAAAAGTAATGATTTCTCTTGGACAAATAGATAATTAACCATATTAATCATACCTTCAATGAGTTTACCAATCACATCAATTAGGGTAGTCTCTTTGTTAGGAACAAAATAGCCTTTTCTTTGCAACCAATGTATACTGAGTTGGCAAACAACCAATCCATCCCCAATATCATATTGATCTTTTTAAGTGGTAGAAAAATTATATCAATTAAGAAATCACGATCGTTAAAGGAAACATGACAATTCCTACAAACAAACTGAGCTTCCACAACGTCATCCGTAGCAGAGGTAATAACCATAAGGTTAGGAAGGAAAATATATTCAAACCTGAGTCGTTGCACACATTGGGTAGAAATGGAAAAATGAGTTGCTCCGCTGTCAACTAACACAAATAACGTTGATTATTTACATAACACAAATAAACATTAAGGTTGGTGTTACCCTTGGCCTTCTTAGAATACAAGGTGTAAACCTGACCCGTAGATTTTCTTTGAGCACTATGAAATGGACAAATCCCTTTCCATATGACATGGCTCATCACACTTGTAGCACCTACACTATCCTGATTTGCAATTTCGAAATGACTCATTGCATTTACTACACTGGGGTGGTTACACTGACTGGTCACCATAAGATTATTTCCTTTTTATGGAGATTTTAAGGGTTTCTGATACTAACACCACCTCCCATGCTCTTTGCATCCTGATCTGATTTGCTCTCTTTCATCTTGAATCCTCTTTAGTTTGTTCTCAGCAACATAGAATTCCTCAAACACTCAACATATATAGTGAGTTCTCTCTGGGACACACTAAGTGCAATGTATGCCCTCACCCCCATCAAGAATTGACATATCTTCCACACCTCATATGGTGCGTAGATTACTTGTCTGGAATAGGCACCCATGTCTTCAAAATTCTCTGCATACTCTGATACAGAGATGTTGCTCTGCTTGAATTGTTGAAGCTCACACTTCTTCTATGCCCACAGACTGTTAGGGTAGTACTTCTCCAAGAAAGTCATATTGAAGTGTTGCCAATATTTTGGAATCTTATAAGAATTCATATAAGCCGATGCAATATCCCACCATCTTCCAGCCAGTTCTTTCATCATCTGGGCAGCAAAGGATGCTTTCTCTTCTTCATTACAGTGTATGGCCTGGACTACACTCTCCATGCCAGATAACCAATCATGATCTGCCACTAGGTTTAGGCCACCTAGGAACTCATGTGGTTTCTTATAAATAACGCATAGAAGTCTAGTCCTGCAACATTTTGCAAATTATGAGAGGGTTGTTGTTGCCCCTGGATACCTTGCATCATTTGCATCATTAACTGATTTTGTTATTGCATTTGTTGCATAATCTAGGCCCATGGCACTTATGCATTCCCAGTTTCCACTTCAGTTTCCAAATTCCTAACTTTAGCCCTTTCGCGACCTCTGCGCCTATTAACCATCCTCATGTTACACACGAAATTAAGTTGATCATGCACAATTCCATAAGTAATACATAAGGAATCATGTCGAAAATTACACACATGAGGCCGAATTGAATTGACTTTTGATGTTTCAGAGCTAAGACGAGAATCGACCTACTCTGATACCAACTATAACACCCCATACATATATGTCTAAAATAATACATAATGGTGATACATATATGGTACATGAAATTCATACATAAGCAACATGATCAAAATATGTGTTAGTACGGCTTACAAAAGCCAAATACATTATGGCCAAAATACACCATTTGGTGGTACTAATACATAGACTCAGACATAATAAAGCTAAAGAGCTCAAAACACAACAGAAAGTTCACCACTGAAACATCTCCAAGCCGAATAAGACATCTTACCCTTTCCCTTGTCTTGCCTCATGGCCGTACAAGCACACAAATTGATAACACATGCAAGTCTCCAAGTGAAAAATGTCTACGTGGTTACACAAGCACACCAAACAATAGCTCAGGTGAGTATCCAAGTGATCTATACCTATATGGCTACACAAGCACACAAATGGTGAGTATCCAAGTGTATAACAACTACATGGCTACACAAGCACACCAATCGATAGTTTAGGTGAGTAATACGCACATAGTACTTTATGCCAACTCCTTCATTTAAGCATACCAAATGAAAGCATATCCAAACATTCAACCAAAATGAACAGAAAATGGGGAAAGAAGTGGAAAGTGTGAATAAGGGTTTGTTCCTAGAATAAGGGTTTGTTTCTAGAATAAAGGAAACAAATTAGAAATTGACTTGTTCTCATTAAAATGTAATTATTTAGTGTAATTATCAATATAGCCCTGTAACCTCTATATATACGAGAAATAATAATGAGAAAAGTATCAAGCCAAGAATTCTTGACATGGTATCAACCTCGTAGATCAAACCTGTGATTTCCTGGTTCTGATTTTTTTCTCTCTTGGTTCTGTGACAACACCCTGATCAATTCAGTTTGTTGTTTCTTCGTTTCTGCTTCTTGATCGTTCCCCGTGGAATTCGTTTAGCGTCGATTGCCATCGTGATTCTGGGTTTAGGGCTTCGGCTTACTTCGGTTGTTTGCGATCCTCCTTTCACGAATATTGATTCTAGGTCGTGACCGGTTTGTTTTTCGTGGTTATAATTTTGTTTTAATTTGGTTTGTGGTTTGTGGTTATAATTTGGTTCCGCCGCTAATTCCAAATTGAAACATTGGAATTGTTACGGCTTCACGAGTGGTACTGTTCTTGGGATATATTGGTGGTACTGCACGAGCTTTGTTCCTTTTGGTTGCAGGTTGTTATTATAATAATAATAAGTATTATAATAATTATTATTATTATAGTAATACATCATCTAATTACAACATAATTTCAATGGCTTCCGAAAAAGAAAGAGATAACTTCTGTGTTCGTTTCACCGGCAAGAATTATTCGGCTTGGGAATTTCAATTCAAGATGTATGTTAGAGGTAAGGGATTATGGAGTCACTTAGATGGTGTTTCTAAGGCCCCGACGGATAAAACTGCTTCAGATGTATGGGAAACTCAAGATGCTCAAATCATCACTTGGATTCTCAATAGTATTGATCCTCAGATGATAAATAATTTGCGCTCCTTTTCAACTGCTCAAGAAATATGGAATTATCTGAAGCGCATTTACAACCAGGACAATTCGGCAAAACGTTTTCAATTGGAGCTAGACATAGCCAACTACAAACAAGGTGACCTACCTATTCAAGAATACTATTCTGGTTTTCTGAATCTCTGGACAGAACACTCTGCTATTATACATGCTAATGTTCCCAAAACCTCTCTCACTGCTGTTCAAGAGGTCTACGACACAAGTCGGCGAGATCAATTTCTCATGAAACTTCGTCCAGAATTCGAGATTGTTAGAGGCGCTTTGCTCAATAGGAATCCTGTTCCTTCTTTGGATACTTGTGTCGGTGAACTTCTAAGGGAGGAACAACGTCTACTTACGCAAGGAACCATGTCTCATGATGCTGTTAGTTCCGAACCTGTGGCAATTGCATATGCTGCTCAAAGTAGAGGAAAGGGTCGTGATATGCGACAAGTTCAATGTTTTTCTTGCAAACAATTTGGACATGTAGCTCGCAATTGCAGTAAGAAGTTTTGCAACTATTGCAAACAACAGGGTCATATCATCTCTGACTGTCCCACACGTCCTCCCCGACCAGTACAACGTCCAACTCAAGCATTCCATGCCACTACCAACTCTGAAGTTGGTCCTCTCAGTACGGGTACCGGTAGTGTTCTACAACCTGAAATGATTCACCAAATGGTACTTTCTGCTCTTTCAGCCTTGGGAATTCAGGGTAAGTCTTCTAATAATTCTCAATCATGGTTTCTTGATTCTGGTGCATCCAATCACATGACGGGTTCCTCTAAATACTTACAAAATGTACATTCCTATAATGGTAATCAGCAAATTCAAATTGCTGATGGTAATAAACTTTCTATCACTGATGTTGGTGACATAGACTCAAACTTTCGTGACGTGCTTGTATCACCCGGACTTGCTTCCAACTTATTGTCGGTTGGTCAATTGGTGGATAACAATTGTAATGTTAGTTTTTCTCGTGTTGGTTGTCTTGTGCAGGAGCAGGTGTCGGGAAAGGTGATCGCGAAGGGGCCTAAAGTGGGAAGATTGTTTCCACTCCAGTTTAGTTCTAGTCATTTATCCTTTGCATGTAATACTGTTTTGAACTCTTATGAGGATTGGCATAGAAAATTAGGCCATCCAAATTCTGTTGTTTTGTCTCATTTATTTAAAACTGGTTTGTTGGGAAATAAACATGCGTGTACTACTCCTATTTCATGTTCTGTTTGCAAATTGGCTAAAAGTAAAATCCTCCCTTTTCCGTCAGGCGCTCATCGTGCTTCTAATTGTTTTGAGATGATTCATAGTGATGTGTGGGGAATGTCTCCTGCAACATCTCATGCTCACTATAAATATTTTGTCACATTTATTGATGATTACAGCCGCTTTACTTGGATATATTTTCTTAGATCTAAGTCTGAAGTGTTTTCTATGTTTCAGAAGTTTTTGACATATGTTGAAAATCAATTTCAAGCAAGTGTTAAAATTTTTCGATCTGACTCGGGAGGTGAGTATATGTCTCATGCATTTCAGGAATACCTTCAACAAAAAGGGATCTTGTCTCAACGGTCTTGTCCCAATACCCCTCAACAAAACGGGATGGCAGAGCGAAAGAATCGTCATTTGCTTGATGTAACACGCACATTACTTCTTCAAGCTTCTGTGCCATCCCGATTTTGGGTTGAGGCTCTTTCCACAGCCGTATTCTTGATCAATCGTCTTCCTTCTACGGTTATTGATTTTGATTCTCCCTTCTTTCGCCTTTTTAAAATTCAGCCTAGTTATAATGATTTACATATTTTTGGATGTGTTTGTTTTGTGCACTTACCTCCATTTGAAAGACATAAGCTTGGAGCACAGTCTGTTCAATGTGCGTTCATGGGGTATAGTCACTCACATAAGGGATTTGTGTGTTATGATGTCACTAACCATCGTTTTCGCATTTCTAGGAATGTGACATTTTTTGATAATCAGTTTATGTTTCCATGCGTTTCTCCTGTCATGAATGATATTGTTACTCTTCCTAAGTTCTCTATTATGCCTCAATCTATAGAGCGTTATAAACCAGGTCATGTATATGTCAGAAAACACAAACAGCAGGTTCCCACACCCTTTCCCGACGCTGAACCGCCACCTGATCCTGTAACGGTTGAACCACGACGTTCTGTTCGAATATCTCGAGCACCAGACAGATATTCACCAGACAGGTATGATTCAGCACATACTTCTCTGACTGCCACCCTCTCTGGCATATCTATTCCTACTTGTTATTCACAGGCTGTTAAAGATGTACGTTGGATAAAAGCAATGAATGAGGAACTTCAAGCTCTTCAAGAGAATTTCACATGGGATATTGTCTCTTGTCCTCCAGATGTCAAACCCATTGGCTGCAAATGGGTGTATTCTGTGAAATTGAATTCGGATGGGTCCCTCAACCGTTTCAAGGCTCGCTTGGTTGCCTTAGGAAACAAGCAGGAATATGGAATTGATTATGATGAGACATTTGCACCGGTTGCTAAAATGACATCCGTTCGTACGGTACTCTCTATAGCTGCTTCTAACGGGTGGGCTCTTTATCAATTAGATGTGAAAAATGCTTTTCTTCATGGTGACCTCGCGGAAGACATTTATATGACTCCTCCTCAAGGTTTATTTTCATCATCTAAGGGTGTGTGCAAGCTTAAACGCTCCTTATACGGTTTGAAACAAGCACCTAGAGCATGGTATGAAAAATTCCGCTCCACTCTACTTGGGTTCTCCTTTACTCAGAGTCAGTATGATTCTTCTCTATTTATTCATAGAACGTCTACTGGAATTGTCCTACTTCTTCTGTATGTTGATGATATGATTATTACTGGTTCTGACCATGCTTCCATTCAAAGCCTTAAACAGCAGTTACAAGCAGCGTTTCATATGAAAGATCTTGGTAATTTGCATTATTTTCTTGGTCTTGAGGTTCATTCTACATCCAAGGGCATATTCCTCCATCAACACAAGTATGCCACAGATTTAATTTCCATGGCTGGTCTCCAATCGGCTAATCCAGTGGATACTCCGCTTGAGGTTAATGTTAAATATCATCGTGATGATGGTGATTTGTTGCCTGATCCCTTATTGTATCGTCAACTCGTGGGTAGCCTTAATTACTTGACTATTACTCGCCCTGACATATCGTTTGCTGTTCAACAAGTAAGTCAATTCATGCACTCTCCTCGCCACCTTCACTTGGCAGCAGTTCGTCGTATAATTCGTTACTTGAAGGGAAGCTCTCATCGTGGTTTATTCTTTCCTAGTGGAGTTGCTCCTAAATTGAGTGCTTATAGTGATGCAGATTGGGCAGGGTGTCCTGATACTCGACGATCTGTCACTGGTTGGTGCATGTTTCTTGGCTCTTCATTGATCTCATGGAAAAGTAAGAAACAAGCGAGAGTCTCTAAATCTTCTACTGAATCTGAGTATCGTGCCATGTCTGCTGCTTGTTCTGAAATAATTTGGCTTCGTGGTCTTTTGGCTGAACTTGGATTTCCTCAAATAGAGCCAACTTCGCTTTATGCTGACAATACAAGTGCCATCCAAATTGTTGCGAATCCTGTTTTTCATGAACGCACCAAACATATTGAAGTTGACTGTCACTCAATTCGTGATGCTTATGATGACCGAATCATATCACTTCCTCATGTCAGTACTCAGTTGCAGATTGCAGATATTCTTACCAAGGCTGTTCCGCGTCCACGTCATCAGTTTCTTGTTAGCAAATTGATGCTTATTGACAAGCAGCATCAATTTGAGGGGGGATGTGAATAAGGGTTTGTTCCTAGAATAAGGGTTTGTTTCTAGAATAAAGGAAACAAATTAGAAATTGACTTGTTCTCATTAAAATGTAATTATTTAGTGTAATTACCAATATAGCCCTGTAACCTCTATATATACGAGAAATAATAATGAGAAAAGTATCAAGCCAAGAATTCTTGACAGAAAGATGTCGAAGTTTCCACTATGTTATAACTCTCTATGATAGCTTCACAACATAAAAGACAATGCTCATTCCAAGTTAGTAACTGAAACAACATCCAAAAATAAATGAGGAAGGTTCAGCTTCAAAAGCTCACTTAGCGAGCCCCAGCGAGGTCCAAGAGAGAGCGTCCAAAACTAAAATCTTTCCTAAAAGCAGGTCTCACGCTTAGCTATTATAAGCAAGGAGCTCCAAGCGAGGTTTCATTGGGCAAAGTTTTTTACTTGCCTAGCAAACCTGCCTAGAAACACATATGTTCTCATGCATGAAGAATTTCTTAGCGAGCCCTGGGTCGCTTAGCAAGGGAACCTAGAAACTGCAGAGGAGTTCGTTTAAAGGCTTGCTTAGTGCCACACCTTCTCACTAAGCGAGAATAGTATAAAAATCAGAAAAACATGATAGTCATACACAAAACCAACTTCAAATATCACATGCATCCATCATATTAATAGTAGAACACAAATTTAACATGTAATTGAAGTTTTATATAACATTTAGGCACATAAACACACAATTGACATTATTTCAGGCAGCTTACACAACCCTCCCATGAACATGCATGCAAAATCCCTAAATTCTAAAATATTAAGTCCTAACTAAGGAATCACTTGGGTTATTGAAGAATTGTTGGTTCAGAATCAAGGTTAGATGATTAAGATATCAAAGGATTGAATTGCTCTTGATACATGCAATGCAATGAAGGAAGAAGAAAGTTGTTGGTTTGCTCCTAATTTCCTTGCTTTCACGTGTTCCACCCTTCCTCTTCTAAATTATGATTTCTACAATTGGAATGAGGTAGAATGAGAAGTGAATTTAGAATTACATAATTCTATTTTAAGGGGGTAACGTACCAATATGTCTTTTCTACTCAATTGATAAATTACTAGAGGAAATTCCAATGAATAGAACCTTTACACTACTAATCTCCCAATTAATCACACTAATAGTCCATTAGAGTGTAATTAGTTGACAATCGTGTTAAGGCGTTACATATTTCATCTATTTTTATGTGTTATATATTTTTTTTTACACATATCAATTTACCCAACAATTTTTTATTATCTTTATTACTAATTAGCTTTACAGTATAATATTTTTAAATATTGAGGATTTTATATCACTGTTCCGGTATGGGCCTCTCCTCGGCAGGCCCAATACCAAATGCGGCCCAACAAGCGAACTGGGCGCGCCTGGCACGCGCCCCTTCGAACGAGCAGGACTGGCCGCCGGGCACAAGCTACCGCTCCGCGCCCCTTTTTGTCGTCCGTCACGCCGGATGAGCAAGACTACCCGGGCTCCCTCCGCGGGAGAATAACGTGCTCGGCGCACGTTCTCCACGTGCTCCCCTCCGCGGGGACACGTCATCGGCCAACCGCCCACCTCCGAAAGAGCAGGTCAAACCCACTTTCCGGAGACCTAGGAGCGGTTGAACTAGGGCGAAGACCACGTCCTGGTCTTCACTACGCCACGCAAGCCCTAGCAGTCATTAGGGTTGGGCCTGGTCGTCTGGCCCACCTCGAATGACCGTTGGCCCAGCGCTGGGGTCTCTCTATAAATACCCTCTTCTTCAAGAGGGTCAGGTAACTCTTCTTGCCCCTTTTTCTGTACCATTGCTTCCTCTCTGTCCAACTACTTACTTGGGCGTCGGAGTGCTTTGCAGGTACACCCCCTCCTCTTTCTTACCCCGGCGAACAGATAACCGTCCAGCGGAGTGTGGCCAGTCCGTGATCCCTCCTGATCAGGTCAGATCAGTGGCGCCGTCTGTGGGAAACTGAAACTTCCCCGTTACTCCGAGCAGAAAAACCAAAAGTTTCACCAAACCTCCACGGTCATGGCCAGCCCACGCCGCGATGACACTCCGCACGATCTTGCGCTCAACACCGCCACCAACGGGAAGCAGATAGGAACGGCACGCCTGATGGAAGCCGACGAAAGGGACGGGCGAACTGCTTCACCATCATCCGAGGAACGGCCCCTACAGGCCGACCATCGCCCCCCGAGCCCGCCAGCATTCCACCCCGTTCCCATCCCGGCGGGAGCAGACCCAACGGTAGCCGCTCTCTTTGCAGCCATCAACCAGACGCACCAGCTGCTGTTCCAACAGAACGCTAGAATTGGAGCATTGGAACGCGTCGGCTCCCCGAGGTACCCCCAGCGGGAAGACCAGAACGGAGGTTCGAGGAGCCCCTCGCCTCGACTCAGGAACCGCCGGCCACGGCTGGAGAGACACCGCCCGCAAGCGACACGGGAGCGCTCCAGATCCCCGGCGAGGCACGGTCGCGGGAGGAACCAGAGCGCCGCGGCGATCCCAACCGAGGAACCCCGAGGCGGGAACTCAGGCCGAAGATCAAGGACCCGAAACCCGGGACACACCGCGAACGGCTCATCTCCCCTGAGATCCCCGGCGCACAGCGACGAGGATGACTACCGCACCCCACTATCCCGGGAGATCATGGCAGCCCCCATACCCCAAGGAATGGAGAAACCACCGACGCTGTCAACGTACGACGGCACCTCCGACCCGGACGATCATCTGGAAGACATCGAGGCTATGCTCGACTACCGAAATGTCCGGGGAGCTATTAAATGCAGACTCTTCCCGACGACTCTGAGGAAAGGCGCTATGACCTGGTACAAAAGTCTGGAGCCCGAATCAGTTACGTCGTGGAGGGTCTTGAAGGACCTATTCTCCAAACACTTCACGGCGTCCCGGCGTCACCCGAAGACGGAAGCAGTCCTCGGGGCGATCATCCAAGGCCCCGACGAACCTCTCCGGAAATACATCGAAAGGTTTACTCGGGAAGCCGTACAGGTGACGACTTCCGACGAAATGAAACGCTACTTAATGGAACAAGGCCTACGCCATGACTCCAAATTCTACGAGGCCGTAGGCATACACCGGCCCACGTCCCTCCAAGACTTCCTCGACAGGGCCGCACATTACATCCGGTTCGAGGAAACACAAGCGGCCAACTCCGCTCGCGACACCCGAGACAGAGAAGCCCCCCGCGGACACCGAGACGACGGAGCTTCGAGCCACCGACGAGGAGGGGACCGCCGTCGGGATGACCGCCACCGCGAACCCCGCGAACAGCGCGAGCCACGCGGCCCGGCAGGAAGGTTCACCGAATACACCGCCTTGGTCGCTTCACGCGAACGCATACTGGCCGAATGCGCTAAAACCGAGTTTGTGCAGGGAGGTGTCCGTTTTCCACGACCAACGCCGCCCAAACCCAACGTGGACAAGTCAAAGTACTGCCGGTTCCACAGGACCCACGGGCATGTAACGGAAGACTGCATTCATCTCAAAGATGCGATCGAAATCCTAATCAAAGACGGGCACCTAAAGCGATACACCCGAGGAGGTGAACCACCCAGGTCGGAGGCTCCGGAGGCTAAGAAAATCGAGGAACTCCCCTCCCCAGAGGACGGCGAGAGACTCCAGGTCGCGCTGTGCGTCAGCCGCCCCGAGGATTGGTTCGCGAGCAGAGGATTCGGCATCCCCGAAGGGCCCAGCCTAGTCGACGAGCCAATCCGACCAACCAGCCGATGGGAATACTTCCCCAGAGACATGGTCATCTCTGATGGAGCTACGAGGAGTCTGTCCGTAGGATCTGTGAAAAGGAAATTCGACGAACTCATCGCGGGCAACTCCGGCAAGATGAGCACGCTCGACAGATTCCGAGGCCGCTCCAACCCGATCACATTCTACCTCGAAGAACTACCCGGGGGATCTCCCAATTCCAACATACCTTTGCTCATACGTGCACGAATGGCAAACTTCGACGTCAGGCGCCTCCTCGTCGACGGTGGGAGCTCGGTTGACATAATGTACTCACATTTGTTCACAACTCTCCAGCTCAACGAATCCAACCTCTCCCCCTACGTAGGCTCCGACCTCCAGGGGTTCAACGGGACGACGACGAGACCCTGGGGATACGTGGAACTGAAAGTCACCTTTGGGGAAGAGGAAACGGCCAGAGACATCAGCGTCCGCTTCTTGGTCATCGAATGCCCGTCCCTATATAACTGCATCCTGGGCAGGACAACGATAGCAGAACTCACCGCGGTACCCTCCACCGTCCACCTGAAGATGAAATATTACACGAGAAGGGGAGCCGTGGTCACCCTCAACGGCGACATCGAAGCTGCCCGAAGGTGTTTCGAAGCCGCGCTGAAAGGCCTCGACTCCATCGCTCCACCGACCAAAAAGAAAGCGCCAAGCGCTACGCCAAAGGACAAACCAACAGAGCTGGTCGGATCCGTTGAGCTCGACAGTCGCTTCACCGACGAGCTCGACAATAAAAAGACTGACGAAGCCAACGAGCAGCCCCCGCACCCAGCGCGCCCCATCCCGGATGGCGAATTCGAGCTCATTCCCCTCGGGGAAGACACAACCAGAACCGTGAAGATAGGCGCAGGACTCCCCGACCTCGCGAAACGACAGCTCCAAGCCTGCCTCCGCGAGAATGCCGACCTCTTCGCCTGGAGCGCCGCGGAAATGCCGGGACTCGACCCTGAGGTCGCCTGCCACCAGCTGTCCATCAACCCAACCGCAAAGGCCGTGGTACAACGCCGACGCCGCCAGTCCCCCGAAAAATCGGCAGCAGCCGAACAAGCTGTAAAAGACCTCTTAGAGGCAAATTTTATTTCGGAAGCCCGGTATTCCACCTGGCTGTCCAACGTTGTACTTGTTAAAAAGAATAATGGAAAATGGCGCATGTGTGTTGACTACACTGACCTCAACCGGGCATGTCCTAAGGACGCCTACCCCCTCCCCAATATCGACAAGCTCGTCGACAACTCGGCGGGCTACAAACTCTTATCCTTCATGGACGCATACTCGGGATACAACCAGATCCCGATGGCCGAACACGACAAACAGGCCACGGCCTTCATGACAGCATCGGGCAATTACTATTACAACGTAATGCCCTTCGGCCTCAAAAACGTCGGGGCCACGTACCAACGGATGATGAACCACGTCTTCCGCGACGAGATCGGGGACATGCTCGAAGTATATATGGACGACATGATCGTCAAATCCGGCGCGGAAGACGACCACGCGGCACACCTCCAGAAGGTCTTCAAGACCGCGAGATCATGTCGCATGCGTTTTAACCCGGAGAAATGCACTTTCGGCGTCTGTGCCGGCAAATTCCTCGGCTACTACTTGACCGAACGGGGGATCGAAGCCAATCCGGACAAATGCCACGCCTTCTCCAATATAACCACACCGACCACGAAGCGCGCCATCCAGTCCCTCAACGGCGTGCTCGCCTCCCTCTCGCGGTTCATCGCGAGATCGGCCCAACACGCCCTCCCGTTCTTCAAATTGCTCAGGAAAGAGACCAAGTTCGAATGGACGGACGAGTGTGAGAAAGCCCTTCGCCACCTCAAACGCGTCCTCTCCGAACCACCAGTACTGACGCGCCCCGCGACGGGCGAAACCCTGTATTTGTATCTGGCCGTCTCCAACGAAGCCGTCAGCGCCGTCCTCGTGAGCGAAGCCGGGGAAGGACAGAAGCCCATTTACTTTACTAGTAAAGCCCTCCACGGCCCGGAGGCCCGATATCAGCTGATCGAGAAAGTCGCCATGGCCCTCGTAACAGCGGCACGCCGACTCCGACATTATTTTCTAGCACACACCATCGTGCTCCGCACCGACCAACCCATCCGCCAGCTACTCGGCCGCCTCGACATGGCTGGGCGCATGCTGAAATGGTCGCTAGAGCTCTCCGAGTTCGACATCACATACGAGAGCCGGCACGCCATCAAGGCTCAAGCTTTGGCCGACTTCGTCGCCGAGATGACCACGCCCCCCGACCCTACCACCGGGAACCACCTCTGGACCATTTTTGTGGACGGCTCCTCCAACTCTACGGGGAGCGGCGCCGGCATCGTCCTCGATAACGACGAGGGTACGGTCATCGAAGTCTCCCTCACGCTAGCTTTTCCAACGACTAACAACCAGGCCGAATACGAAGCATTTCTCGCCGGCCTTCGCCTAGCATCCGACCTGGGAGCCAGGGACATCCGAATCTACACGGATTCCCAGCTGGTCGCTTCGCAAGTCCGAGGCGAATACCAAGCAAAAAATGACACCCTCGCCGGATACCTCGCGCTCATCAATGAAAAACTAAGTGGGTTCGACTCAGCAGAAATTCAGCACGTTCCTCGGGAGCAGAACACCCGCGCCGACATCCTCTCCAAACTAGCAAGCACCAAGAAACGAGGCGGTCACAAATCGGTCATTCAAGAAATCTTGTCCCAACCAAGTACCAGCCCGACCACCACACCCCTCGACATCAACGCCATTGGAGACGCGGACTGCTGGATGACTCCCCTCCACACCTATCTCAGCACCGGCCGTCTGCCGGCCAGCTCTAGCGAGGCCAACGCAACGAAACGACGGGCCTGCTCGTACGTCCTCCTCGAGGGACGACTGTACCGCCGAGGCTTCGCAATCCCACTCCTCAAATGCATCGATAAATCCCAGAGTACGGCCGTTCTAGAAGAAATCCACGAAGGTATCAACGCGCAGCACCTCGGCGGCAGATCCCTAGCGCGCAAGGCCCTACGCGCGGGCTACTACTGGCCGTCAATGCAGTCCGACGCGAAAGAACATGTCCAACGGTGCGATAAGTGTCAACGACACGGAGACATGCACCTCGCCCCCCCAACCGACCTCACCTCCCTCTCATCTCCATGGCCGTTCGCCTGGTGGGGGCTAGACATCCTCGGACCCTTTCCCCTCGGTTCATACCAGAACAAGTACCTCATCGTGGGAGTCGACTACTTCACCAAGTGGATCGAGGCTGAAGCTCTGGCCAAAATCACCGCCCACAACATACTCTGATTCTACAAACGCAACATCCTCGCCAGATTCGGGGTTCCGCTCGCCATCGTCACCGACAACGGCACACAATTTACAGACAAAAACTTCCGCGCCTTCGTCACCAACCTCGGGACCAAACATCACTTCGCCTCGGTCGAACATCCTCAGACGAACGGCCAGGCGGAGTCGGCGAACAGAGTTATACTCAGAGGACTCAGACGACGCCTCGGAAACGCCAAACGAGCATGGGTCGAAGAACTCCACAGCGTCCTCTGGGCATACCGTACTACTCCTCACTCAACCACAGGGGAGACCCCATTTCGCCTCACGTACGGAACCGAGGCCGTGATACCGGTCGAAATCCGCGAACCGTCCAGACGAACGGAAGCTCCCCTGGACACCGACGACAACGATGGCTCCCTCCGAGAAGAGCTCGACCTCGTCGAAGAAATCCGCGCAGGAGCAGCTCTCCGGGAAGCCCGGCTGAAGCAACAAGTCACACTTCGCCATAACAACAAAGTCATAAAACGCGATTTCCAAACTGGCGACTTAGTTCTACGCAGAAACCAGAAAGACTCCCACGAGGGCAAACTGGCGGCGAACTGGGAAGGCCCGTACCGAGTCCGGGACAAAACGGAGCATGGGGCCTATTACCTCGAAAACCTGCACGGTGAACAATTAGCTCGACCATGGAACGCCGCGAAGCTTAAGCGGTACTACAGTTAACACACTGCCCGCGACGACCCATCGTCCCGACCACTGGGGGGGCGACATGGTACCACCGCACACCCCCGCGTCCACCAGCGACCAAAAGAAAAGCAAGCCCTGCCTCTCGTGTGCGCGGGCAGAAGGCCTTGCACGGCAGGGAATACCTCGACCGAGGCTCCTCGCCGCCGTACCAAAACAGGCAGGACACCCAGCTCGCGATGGGCCGCCCACGCCCCGGGGAAAACTACCCCCGAAACGGCCCGGCTACATCCCCGGCCAAACCGGCCAGTTCCCTACACTACCGGTAACAAATTGTCGAGCTAAACACACCGAGCGCACACTTAGAAAATCTACAAGAAATGTCATGCACATCAAAGGCATTCAAATAAATACGAAAAACGAGCATAAAACAACATGCAAATAACGAGCGCACACTTAGAAAATCCATGATAAATATATTTAACAAAAGCGGGCACCAGCCCAGTAGTCAATAGTACAAAAACGAGCACGCAGGCCCAAAGCAAAAGGTAAAACACCGGCACGCAGGCCACAAAAACAACGAGCACGCAGGCCCGGCAACCTATGCTTCCTCGTCCGCTCGGTCAGCAGCCACGGTTTCCTCCTCGGGGATAACAAGATAAGGATCGATCACCCTCCCATCAACAATCTCGTGGTACGGCCCTATCCCGTCCACGACCAGCTCGACACCAGGGTTGGCGACTTGAATCTGCTCGACCGCATTCTTGAACCCGACCTCAACGGCCTCCAGACAATCGCTCTCCAACACTCGGATACGGGCGATCAAGTCAGCACGGGTGATTAGCCGCCGATCCCCATCAGTCTCGTCCTCGGCCGGACGAACAGCGCTGTCCAAAACCTCCGTACGAACCTTCAGCGCCTGCACCTCGGCCGTCGCTGTCCCCAGCTTCTCCTCCAGCGAAGTCACCTTCCCCTCAGCACCCTCTGCCCGTTTCCGCTGCTCGGCAGCATCCTTCTGGCTCTTCTCCAACTCCTCAGTGAGCTTGGCCAACCGCGACTGCGTGAAAGTGAGATCCCCTTGCAGTTTGGACAGCTCAGCAGCGGAGCAACCCTCCTCGTTCAGCACGAGAGCTGTCGTAAACGTCCGCATCATCGCGGCCAAGTCCTCAGCCAGGACACGTCGACGGGTCTCCCGATCAGCCTGGCGAACAGCCTTCACCTCCCCGGCGGAAACAGTGGGGGAACGGGCACCATGAAAATATCCCGGGTGCTGGTGGCAGGGAGGGACGACATAACCTTCCTCGACGGCGCCGACCGTCAGATCCACCACCCGAGGCTCCTCGGACCTTTGCCTCTTCGACACTCCTTGAGACACAGGGGATTGGCTCTCTTGAGGCGACGAGGACGAAGTTTGCCCCCCGTGCGTCGCGACCTCCTGACCGACCAGCTGACTCACCCTCGTCCTCGGGGCCACGGCACTCCTGGCAGCGCGCAACTGCTTCACCCGCTCGTCGACAGTAGACATGTTCGCTGCAAAAACAAAGAAATAGGTTAGTGACGATCAAAAACCCCGACCACGAGGGAAAACGAACATCCCTACCTAGATAATCCAGAGCAGCCGCCCCGGTCGCACAGCCGAGCAAAGTCTTAGTATTTATCAAACGCTTCTTGGTGCGTATGTTCCCCTGGGCATCGAGGATGTACCGACCATCGGGCGTCACCAGCTTCGACGGGGGAAGCGACCGCACAAAGGCAATTATTTTCAAATAAGCGGCCATGTCCCTCTCCTCGAGGGTTCCCGCCCGGACGATATACCTATCCGTCCCTCGACTGAAATGCTCCGAGGTCCACAGTAGATGTATCTTAGGAAGCCACGCGCGGAACCGCTGGCCATCTACCGTGCGCTCGCCCTCGTCAAAGAGAGTGTCCGAGCCATGCTGCGTGATCGGTTTGACGAGGTAGAACCGACCTTTGAAGTCTTTGACAGAATCGCTATACGCTTTGAAAATTTTGGTCAATTGTTTGAAAGAGACCCATCCGTGACGACCTCGCACCGTCTGCCGCTGCAAATGAAAGATGCGGAAAAATAACGGCACCGTCGGCTCCACCGAGAGGTAGAAACACACCACCTCGAAAGCCCGGATGAAGGCCAAAGCGTTTGGGTGCAGCTGAGACGGGGCAAGACGCAGCCAGTCAAAAAGCCCCAGATGGAAGGCGGAAAACGGTAACCGGAGCCGAGCTTCTTTAAAATAAAATTCATACATCGGGAACATCTTCCGCCCATATCGCGAACAGATCCGGTGGTGCTCTTTCGGGCGGTACACCTGCCAGTGTTGCGTTTCTCCTATCGGCGTGTCCTCGACCGTGGCATACACGTCGGACGAGTCGACCACAAAGCAAGAGGGGATGGAAAGTGGCTCCTCGGCCGCCCACTCCTCGGGCGAGGCGATACGCTCGTCGTCATACTCCGGGACCTCGGGTTCATTATCTTCAACCATTATCCCCGGCACCAGAGCCGACATCTACACCTGAAAGCAGAGGACATCGGTGAATTCGATAGCCAGGATCAAATCCACCCTTCCACCGCAAGTCAAGTGAAAGGGCGACAAAGGCCGAGGAGCGACGAGCAGACATTCGCTCCCCGTCTACCCTCCTCGGGGATCGAAGAACGACCCCTCACCCCCTTCGGGACGGCCGTCGGAGAAGGTACTTCTCCCCGGAGCATTCATCAGAAAAAGCCCCCGTCCTCGGGGCATTCATCGGAGAAAAGCACCCGTCCTCGGGGCATTCATCAGAAAAAGCTCCTGTCCTCGGGGCATTCATCGGAACTAGCCTACCGTCCCCGGGACATTCATCGGAAGATTCGCCAGACGCGGCGGAACTCGCATCCCTCCTCGGGGCGTTCATCCCGCCCCGACCACGCGTTCCAGTTAGACGACAGAAATAAAAAGAGAGGGAAAAGAGGAACTCACTTGTAACGGCGGCGGACGGAAGAAAAGAGCAAACGGCACGGCGGCGATCGGCGGCAAGCGGCGGACGAGCAGAGACGATAAAAGATTAGCAGGGAGAAAAGTAACAGAATGAGCGAGGACCGCCATATTTATAACCCGGCGCGGGACTCGAAGCGACTCTAGGCTCATTAATGACATAGGTTAGCCGCCCCTACGACCGCTTAACACAAGACACGTGGAGGCAACCTGACAGTCGCGTCCCTTCATCTGCCGCCTCCCCGTTCTACCGACGACGGGAGCCCTTCGTGCGAGTCCCCGCTCCAGACACGACGACCTTAAGTCCTCGCTCTTCCCCAGAGCTTCGACTTGGGGGGCTCCTGTTCCGGTATGGGCCTCTCCTCGGCAGGCCCAATACCAAATGCGGCCCAACAAGCGAACTGGGCGCGCCTGGCACGCGCCCCTTCGAACGAGCAGGACTGGCCGCCGGGCACAAGCTACCGCTCCGCGCCCCTTTTTGTCGTCCGTCACGCCGGATGAGCAAGACTACTCGGGCTCCCTCCGCGGGAGAATAACGTGCTCGGCGCACGTTCTCCACGTGCTCCCCTCCGCGGGGACACGTCATCGGCCAACCGCCCACCTCCGAAAGAGCAGGTCAAACCCACTTTCCGGAGACCTAGGAGCGGTTGAACTAGGGCGAAGACCACGTCCTGGTCTTCACTACGCCACGCAAGCCCTAGCAGTCATTAGGGTTGGGCCTGGTCGTCTGGCCCACCTCGAATGACCGTTGGCCCAGCGCTGGGGTCTCTCTATAAATACCCTCTTCTTCAAGAGGGTCAGGTAACTCTTCTTGCCCCTTTTTCTGTACCATTGCTTCCTCTCTGTCCAACTACTTACTTGGGCGTCGGAGTGCTTTGCAGGTACACCCCCTCCTCTTTCTTACCCCGACGAACAGATAACCGTCCAGCGAAGTGTGGCCAGTCCGTGATCCCTCCTGATCAGGTCAGATCAATCACCTATTTATCTCTTTATAATAACTAACTTAGTATTGCCCAAAAAAAATCACTATATTATAACTATAATTTGTTTGTTTGTATTTACAACTAATTTTTTTTCTGAAGATATGTGTCTAAACAAAATTGATCTCCAAATTTTTATAGCTAAACAATCTATTTCAGAGCTGTCAAAGAATTAATATTCGTTTGAATAGTTGGTAACTACGAATCACATCATATTTTTGACTCGATGCACATGTCATTTTAAATTTTTTTATCTTCTTTTTATAGTGTTATACTGGTATATTATGTGTGTTTCAGGTATTTCCAAATAGGAGAATTAATTTTAGGCAGAAATTATACTATTGTAAAAGCAATAGTTTCTCACATTGATTGAAAGATTGTTGCATCTTCGCATTCAAGTTTTAGAATTTTCTGTGTACTTGGATCAATCTTACAACAATCATGCCGAATTTATTTGCAATTTCAGTTTTAGAGTTTTATTTTTTATTTCTAAATTTTATTTGCAGGTTCTATTTTAGTTACAAGTTTTAACTTATGTCTTTAATTTTAAGTTGTTCTTATTTTTGTTGTTATTGTTTTTACCGTTGTTCATTGCACCGCTCTATTTTATGCATACGTATCAGTTTGGATTGTTATTGTTCATACCGATTAATTTACAAATATAAGTGTTTAGTCACTTACACACACGCACACGCACACGCGCACGCGCATACACACACGCACACACACAAACACACACATATATATAACTATATTCCGAAGGGACTCATTAAAATAAAACAACACTGATTTTCAATATTTAAATGATTTTCTAGTTCTAAATTTTGATTCGAAAAATCAAAAGCATTGTGCGACAGCGAAGACACTCAGATTCCTGTTTCAACGTGAATGTGTGAAAGCGGAATTCGATTCTCAAAAACAGCAACAACACTTTATTAATTAATTAGGGCATATATATTTTCAAAAAGTATTCTGAAATTGTAACTTGTACGTGCGACAACAAACAACTATGGTTCTGAAATATAACACGGGTTGCGCAAAAGTGAGTAGTGTTTTTAGATTAGTAATTCCTCCAAAAATGATTTTTAAAACATAATAGTTTTACCTGAGTTCTAAAGGTACCTGAGAATTATATTTCGGTCTCATTTTATTCAATTCTTAATCTAGTTATTTTTAATTCCATTCTCAAACAAACGTCTAACAATAGCATTAAAATTATAAAGCGACAATAAACTACAAGAGGTTGACATTGATCTCTGTGGGTTCGACATTTTATATATTATAAATGATTTTCCATGCACTTGCGGATACCATAAATCAATAATAGGTAATTTGTAATATGCAATAAGAGAGGTTTTTTGAATAATTTATAATGAATGTACATTGTAGCTTATATGATAAGGTATAATGTCTATATTAGTTATGGTTCCGTCTAAGTACGCAAACATAGTCTCAAACTTCTTGACTATCTAATTACTTCACTAACAATGGGTGTAATATGAGTTAAATGAGTGTAACTTATTGTTCTAAGTTTTAATTCCTGACAATAATATTTATTTAAACTTACCAACTAACGAAAATAAGTTAGTTGTGTGTGTGCGCGCGCGTGCCAGTGTGCGTGTGTGTTTATGTGTGTGTAACAGTTTTCTTACAAAAGTATTATAAATAAATTTTTATTTCTTATTATCAACTTTAAAATATAAAACATCAACATTTTATAATTAAATTTTACATTGTGAAAAGAAAATAATTTATTTTGACAATAACTTTTTTCACCTTTAGTATTAAATATCTTCTTAGTTGTATTTTCAAATATTTTTAAAATGAATATTTTAAAACAATGTTTATTTGCTTAGATTCTATTTAAATTGTTGATGACAAAAAATATATAGTGGAAAAATAAATTCTACAAATATAAAAAATAGTAAAAATAACGTAACCTTTACCTTACAAAAATATCTTTCTATTTTAGATTGGAAACAAAATTTTATATCCAATTATACAATATAAATATGATTTCATTTTCATTTCACTAGGACAATTGTTTAGGAAATTTTGTTAATTTTCAATCACGGGTTCAAAAACCCCGCCTTAACAATTTAATTTTTATAAATTATATGTATAATTAAATGATCAAGTGGAAAACATAGATTATGTTAGCAATAGCAACGCTTTTGGAATTGACATTTTTGTGTGGTTAGGTAGTTCAACTGCTCTGTTAGTTTAGTTAAATGAGTACAAATTGCTCGTTTAAAGTTTAAATTATATCCGTGGTGACATCATTAATTTAAATTTATGTTCTATTGTAAAAAAGATATTTATATTTAAATATCAAACACTTTTTTAAATTTGTTAAAAAAAACTAATGAATCTCTTTAAAAAGTTGACAAATTATTAAAATGTTTTACTTATTCCAGAATATAAATCATTTAAAATTATATGGTAGTTTAATTTTTATCATTTGAATTTTTTTATTTCAAATATAAAAATCATATTATTATTAAAATTAAAAATAGTTATAAATGACACGAAATTTTATCTTTGCTATTAAGTTAATGTTACAACATTAGTTCAAGTATCATATCATAAAAATGACACTCAAATATGATTAGGGAATAAAATTAAATAAATATTGAAAAGGAGGACCAAATATATGGTTTTAAAAAATAGCTGATCACAAGTTAAAAAAATTTAAAATTAATTTAATGTTTATTATTTAATAAGTATTGTGTAATCCTCGTTGTTTTAGTTTAAAAGTACATAGATATATATATTTATACTAAATTTTAAAATAATTTTTTTACTATTTTAAATCAATATTAAATTGTTTAAAATCAAAGAGCAAAATACTTATGTATTTTTTTAGGGAAAATAAGATCATGTTTTCCTTGAATAATAATCTGGACATAATATGTTGTAAAATGAGATGGTGAAATTTTGTTGGTTATTTTATAGTTCTAGTTTATTTCCTATAAAATCTGGTATCAATTTAATAATAGAGTTTTATTAATTAAAACATATATTTATTGCATCCCTTTTTAATTGTCATATTTAATTTTTTTTTCCTATATCAATTTACCCAACACATTTTTTTGTCATTTTTATTATTAATTCGCTTTTCAATATAATATTCTTAAATATTTAGGATTTTATTTCAGCTATTTCTCTCTCTATAATAACTAATTTAGTATTGTCCCACTGCATGAAATCCACTATATTATAACTATAGTTTGAGATGATATGTGAGTAAACAAAATTTATCTCCAAATTATTATAGCTAGATCATCTTTTTCAGAAATGTCAAAGAAGTAATAATCGTATGAATAATAGGTAATTTTTTTATATGAAATAAGCAAGGTTTTTCAATGATTTAGAATGAATGTACATTGTAGTTTATATAGCAAGGTATAATGCCTCTACTAGTTATGGTTCTGTCTACACAAACATATTCTCAAACTAACCATTCGTAATATTAACTATCTAACTATTTGACTAACTGTAACAACCATTATAATATATATCTAGAATAATATCATACAAGTATTAATTTTTGATACCGACATAACATAAGATCCTAATGTCATCATTATTTTCACATGTCTAAACTAAAATAAATATATGGCACATACTATACAATAATACCTAAAAATAAAAAACTAAGTTCTATGTGCAATCTCTTCGTTGCACACAATCCACAACGGAAGATAACAATATTCAGAATCCTTTGAACATCAAAAGACAGTTTCTCTTGTATATAACCTGCAAATAACACCTGAAAAGCAACAACAATATTGGGGTTAGATAATAATCTCAGTGAGTTTCCCTATCCTATGGGCCCACTCGGCTCACAGGGTTTCTAATTGATTTCTCAACTTAAGTCATTCCAAAGGAATATATACTTAAACAACTAGGGGATAATCACATTGTTGGAAACATGTACACTTAAGTTCACCAACTCAAATCAATCATTATTTATAAACTTATCAAGGCATCTTTCCTCGGCCAACCCCACGTCTAGGATTATCACACGGGTCATGGATCCTTGTTTCATGCTTCTACTTTCTTGTGCATTTTGGATTCTTCCATGGTACATGTACCCAATCTAAGAATTGTCGCTTCCTATGGGAGTCAACACCCATTTCGAGCCTTATTCCTCGCAAGGGACTCTAACCCACTTTGAGGTCCATGTCTTCTATAGGACTCTAACCTATTTGGTTGCACTATGGAACTCTAACTCATTTGTTTGATCATATGCAAAGCAATAGTGAATATATCCCAATTCTTACTTTTTATAAGCATCGAACGTTGGGACGAACACAAAAATGGGGTTGTTTTCGAATACATGACTAGTTCATCAATCACAACATGATTGTACTTGTCAATCACTAGTGATCTTACTAACCAATTCTCTTAGCATCTACTCATGTTCCATAAAAAGCATATTAGTCTGTGACTTAGCTACAATTCTAGCGATTACTCATCCACGATACACACTGAAGTACCCTTGCATTCAAGCATCTTCAACTAAGTCATTTTCATACCTAAGTTATCTTTCTAGTTCATTCACCTAGTTATATTCCTAGGTCTTCTCACTCATCATCATAAGGTTTTTAATCATATTATCACACAATCAACACAAACAACAATTCACAATATAATTCATGGCATACATCATAATGTGATTCATAACATACGTAAAGCACCTATGATAATATACATGTTACAAAACCATAGGCAAAGCTATCACACAATCCACCTCAATCTATCTTATTCCAATTTCACGTCATGTAGAAAACGTGTGTCCGATCATCCTATGATGTGGTTCACCGAACTCAAAGGGAAAGTTATATTGTAATAACTAATAGAGACTTCTCTCTATATCATAGTCCTCTATGTTAGCTTCCTAATACATCTGTTTGTGCTTCGTTATGAGTTACAAAACTCATTAACCAATAATTTTAACCTAACTGAGATTCCAGGTCAAAACACATCCATACTCATGTAATTCAACCGATTAATGTTAATCTAATGCACACACATCATGGTACAAGTTATAGTTCATCCAAGGTGGTTTATAAACATGAAACAAGTTGTTTTAGGGAAAAAAAGGTTGGACCAATTGATTTCATTTGGAGTAGATTGATTGTATGTGGGTTTTTGTTAAGCATTTCACATCATTTTGCTTGGACCAATCGATTGGTCATTCATGTCAATCGATTGACATGAGTAAAAATTTAGTTCTTCCTCACAGAATCATGAAACAATCGATTGCTTGACAGATAGGCCCAGAACCAATCGATTGGTTCACCCATTTTCTTCACAAATTCATCTTCTAAACACTTCCACTTCCAATTTTAATCACATCAAACCATTCTAACTCATACACTATCATAAACCCACACCAAAACAATGAATTGTGAGGTATAATTTCATAGTTCAACACACATGTACAACCATGTTTCTTCACCATTCATACACATTAAATCAAGAAACACAACAACTACGTCATAATATCAATACCATAACAACAACATAGCTTCTAATTATTGAAACATAGATTCATAGTAGCTACAACAACAACATCAACATAACACAAAATCATAATCCATCACAACAACACCAAACATAACATCAAGAAAAACATGTATTAGCACATATAAGAAATTAGAAGTATAGACAACAACAAGCTCATCATGAAATCACACAAATCCTAACCCCTAAATCATGGAATCTCCCACCCAAGGCTAATCTAACTAGGAACTCACCTTACTTGGAGAAGATGATGTAGAAGATGAGGTGAAGTTGGTGATGATAATGATGATTATGAAGATGATGATATGGTGGTGATGATGAAGATCCCATGGCTTCCTATTCTTCTTCCCTTCCTCTTCTTCTTCTCTTCTTATCTCTCTTTTTCCCTTCTCTTTCTCTTTCTCTTTTTCCTTTCTCTCTTTCTCCTTTTCTAGTTTTTATTTCCTCCACTTATTCTTATCCACACTTCTTTCCTTTTTATTTCAACCATACAATATATAACATACAAATATAATATATAATAGTAAGTAATGAGAGACAAATATCTCAATTGATATTTTGTCTTCTAGTACCAATTGACCAATTATTAATGTTACTAAAAATGTTCCCTCTTGTACTTATTAATAATGGTCAGTCTCTTTTACTAAAGATTGATCTCTTTAGAGTCCACTGATTACTCTATTTGTCCCAACTAACAACATTTATAGCACTTAAGAGTATATAGGATATTACATTCACCCCCGAATTTCTTCCACTCAAAGAAAGAAGCCTTCTTTATATCGTCGTCCTAACCCATTTGGTTGCACTATGGGATTCTAACCCATTTGGTTGATCATATGCAAAGCAATATTACTTATATCCCAATTTTTACTTTTTATAAGCTTCCAACTTTGGAACGGCATGACAATGAGATTGTTTCTGAAAACATGACTAGTTCATCAATCACAACATGATTGTACTGGTCGATCACTAGGTGGTCTTACTCACCAATTATCTTAGCATCTAATCATGTTTCATACAAAGCATATTAGTCTATGACTATGCTGCAATTCTAGTGATTACTCATCCATAATACACACCGATGTACCCTTGCAGCCATGCATCGCCACCTAATTCATTTTCATAACCTATGTTATTTTTCTAGTTCATTCACCTCGTTATACTCATATGTTTCCTGACTCATCATCATAAGGTTTTTAATCATATTATCACACAATCAACACAAACAACAATTCACAATATAATTCATGGCATACATCATAATGTGATTCATAACATACATAAAGCACACATGATAATGTACATGTTATAAGACCATAGGCAAAGCTATCGCACAATTGGCCTAAATCTATCTTATTCCACTTTTATGTCACGTAGCAAACATTTGTCCAATCATCCTATGGTTGGGTTAACCGGACTCAGAAGGAAAGCTATAGTGGAATAACTCATAGATACTTCTCTCTATATATCATAGTCCTCTATGTTAGCTTCCTAACGCATTCGTCCGTGCTTTGTTACGAGTTACAAAACTCATTAACGATCATTTTAACCTAATCGAGATTCTAGGTCAAAATACATCCATACTCATGTAATTCGATTGATTAATGTTAATCTAAAGTATACACATCATGGTACAAGTTATAGTTCATCCAAGGTGGTTTAAAAACATGAAACAAATTATCGTCCTAAGTTTCAATTCTCAGCGATAACAATTATATAAAGTTATATATATATATATATATATATATATATATATATATATATATATATATATATATATATATATATATATATATATATATATATATATATATATATATATATATATATATATATATATATATATATATATATATATATATATATATATATATATATATATATATATATATATATATATATATATATATATATATATATATATATATATATATATATATATATATAATATTAAAAATTATTTTTTATTTCTTATTTTTCAATTTAAATATACACGACTTTGACATTTTCTGATTAAAGTTAACATTAAGAAAAGTAAAATATTTTATTTTGTATTATTCTTATTTTTAAATTTAAATATATACGACTTTCACTTTTAATAGTAAATTTTGTCTTTGTCGTATTTTCAAATATTTTTAAAAATATTTTTTGTAAACATTGCTATGTATTATTTAAATTGTTGATAACAAAAAATATAGTAGAAAAATAAATTCCAAAAATATAAAAAATAGTGGAAATAATGTAACGCTTACCTTAAAAAAAAATATCTTTCAAGATTAGGAAATAAAACCTTTATACTTTTCTATTTTAGACTGAAAACAAAATTTTCTATTGAACTATACAAACATAAATATGTTTTAATTCTCATTTGACTAGATCAATTGTTTAGGAAATTTTTGACTAGGTCACAAATTTGTCACTAAAACCATACAAAAACTCCATTAATCTCATAATCAAACCTTCATATCTCCTCCAAATGGCACCCAAATTAAGGAATGAATATAAGTGAAAAGATAAAGCTATATCCTTCAATCCTACAAAATCTTTTTTAATGGATTTGAAGTTAAACCATTTATTTCCTACTCAACTTCAACGAAAAAGGTACATTTACCACTTCCTACTCAAATGCATGAAATTTTAAATCAATATTAAATTGTTTAAAATCACCTGAAAAAATAGTTATGTAATTTTAAGAAAAATAAAAACATGTGTTTTTTTTTTAAATAAATTTTATTTTACTAGTGCTTATAACCCATTGAAGATCGTCCTCCCAACTTTAAGGATTATGGTCAATATGCAATCAAATATCTTGAGTAATACGGCAGTTGAACATTAAATGATTGAGCGTTTCCTCCTTGTTATAGAAACAATAGCTAATATCCTCGACCAAACCAAAATTATGCAACCAGTCCTTTGTGGCAAGCATACCATTACAGACCTACCAAAGGATGAACAGAGCCCGTGGCCTAGTTAAGTTATCAAACTAAATTTTACGCCATCCCCCCCCCCCCCCCCCCCCCCTCACGTACACATACACAATCTCTCTCTCTCTCTCTCTCTCTACGCGCTTTTTGATGAGAATGTAGAATTGTCTTGTAGGGTTGCATGAGTCTCAACCAACTTTGATTACCTGATATTTTATGTCTTTGTTTCAATATTGCCTTAGTGATCCGCAACCAGTTATTCCCAATTGACAGATACATAAGAACATGTTTTCCTTGAATAATAATTTGGACATAGTATGTTGTAAAATGAGATGGTGAAATTTTTTTGGTTATTTTGTAGTTCCAGTTTAATTTCAATAAAATCTTGTATCAATTTAATAATATAGTTATTTAATCAAATCGTATATTTATTTCGTACCTATTTAAATTTATAGTAATTATTTCGCGCATATCAATTTTCCCATATTTGTTTTTGTTATTTTTATTATTAATTCGCTTTTGAATATAATATTTTTAAATATTTAAATTTTATTTCATATCTCTCTCTCTCTCTCTCTCTCTCTCTCTCTCTCTCTCTCTCTCTCTCTCTCTCTCTCTCTCTCTATATATATATATATATATATATATATATATATATATATATATATATATATATATATATATATATATATATATATATATATATATATAAAATAACAACTAACTTAGTATTGTCCACAACATAAAATCTACTATATTATAACTATAATTTGCAAAGATATGTGAGTAAACAAAATTTATTTCCAAATTTTTATAACTAGACCATCTTTTGGGAGATGTCACAAAAATAATAATCGTTTGAATAATAGGTAACTTTTTATAGGAAATAAGCGAGTTTTTTCAATGATTTAGAATGAATGTACATTGTAACTTATATGGCAAGATATAATGTTTGTATTAGTTATGGTTCCGTCTAAGTTTGCAACCATATTCTCATACTAACCATTCTTAATTTTAACTATTTAACCGTTTGACTAACATTGGATGTAATATGAGTTAAATGAATTTACAATGTTGAGTTAAATGAGTGTAATTATTGTTCTAAGTTTAAATTCTCGGTGACGATATTTATTTAAATTTACCAGCTAATTTAAGTAAGTTATATATATATATATATATATATATATATATATATATATATATATATATATATATATATATATATATATATATATATATATATATATATATATATATATATATATATATATATATATATATATATATATATATATATATATATATATATATATATATATATATATATATATATATATATGTGTGTGTATATATATATATATATATATATATATATATGTGTGTGTATATATATATATATATATATATATATATATATATATATATATATATATATATATATATATATATATATATATATATATATATATATATATATATATATATATATATATATAACTTTTCTTTTAAATATAAAAAACTATTTTTTATTTTGAAATGTAAATATATACGAATTTGACATTTTATAATTAAAGTTAACATTAAGAAAAGTAAAATATTTTATTTTAACAATAATTTTTTTCACCTTTAATAATAAATTTCTTCTTAGTTGTATTTTCAAATATTTTAAAGAATAAAATTTTCAAATCAATGTTATATGTTATTTAAATTGTTGATAACAAAAAATATAGTGGAAAAATAAATTCTATAAATATTAAAAATAGTGAAAATAACGTAACTCTTACCTTAAAAAAATATCTTTAAAGATTAGGCAATGCAACCTTTATACTTTTCTATTTTAGATTAAAAACAAAATTTTCTACCCAAATATACAATATAAATATGTTTTAATCCTCAGTTGACTAGTGCTCTTGTTTAGGAAATTAGCCTTAACTATTTAATTTTTAAATTGTATGTATAATAAGTGTCCAAGTGAAAAGCTTAGATTATGTTAGCAATGTTTTTAGAAGTGAAATTTTTGTGTGGATGAAGTAGTTCAACTACTATGTGTCATTTTAGTTAAATGGGTGCAAGCTGCTTTTCTAAAGTTCAAATTGTTAAATATGTGGTGACATCATTAAGTTATATTTATGTTTTATTGTAAACAAGATATTTATATTTGAATATCAAACACTATTTTAAATTTGTAAAAAATTATAATTAATTATTCTCTTTAAAAAGTTGATAAATAATTGAAAGGTTTATTTATACCAAAAATTAAATTATTAAAAACTACGTGGTAGTATAATTTTGATTATTTATTTTATTTATTTATTTCAAATATAACAATTCTATTATTATTAAAATTAAAATTAATTGTAAATAACACAAAATTTTATCTTTGCCATTTAGGTAATGTCACAACATTAGTTCGAGTATCATTTCATAAAAAATGTCACTCAAATATGATGGGGAATAAAATTTTGTAAATATTGAAATGGGGGAACAAATATTTGGTTTTGAAAAACATGTTATCACAAGTTATACAATTTAAAAAACAAAACAAAAAATGCATTTAATACTAACTATTTAATAAGTATTGTGTAATCCTCATTATTTTAGTTTAAAAGTACATAGATATAGTTTTATACTAAATGTTAAAATAATTTATTTTTACAATTAAAAATCAAATACATGGACTTTTAGGTCAATATTAAATTGTTTAAAATCACATAACAAATCACTTATGTAAATTTTAAGAAAATGAGAACATGTTTTCCTTGAATACTAATTTATACATTGTATGTTGTAAAATTAAATGGTAAAATGTTTTGATTATTTTGTAGTTCAAGTTTAATTCCAATAAAATCTTGTATCAATTTAAAAATATAGTTTTTTAATCAAAACATATATTTATTTCGGACCTATTTAGTTGTTATAATTAATTATTTTACGCATATCAATTTTTCCATATCTTTTTTTTATGTTATTTTTATTATTAATTTGTTTTTTATTTAATATTTTTAAATATTTAGGATTTTATTTTAGCTATTTCTCTCCCTATGAAACTAACTTAGTATTGTCCCACCACATGAAATTCACTCTATTATAACTATAATTTGCTAAGATATGTGAGTAAACAAAATTTATCTTTAAAGTTGTACAGGTAAACCATCTATTTTGAGATGTCAAAAAAGTAGTAATCGTTTGAATAGTAAGTATTTGTTTATATGAAATAAGCGAGTTTTTTCAATGATTTAGAATAAATGTACATTGTAGTTTATATCGCAAGGTATAATGTATGTATTTGTTAAAGTTAGACGTCTAAGTACATAAATATATTCTCAAACTAATCCTTCTTAATTTTAACTATCTTACTGCTGGACTAATAATTGGAATATTATGAGTTAAATGAGTTTAACTATTGAATTAAATCAGTATTAGTTAATGTTCTAAGTTTCAATTCTCGGCGACAACATATATTTAATTTTACCAACTAATTTAAGTAAGTTATTGATATATATATATATATATATATATATATATATATATATATATATATATATATATATATATATATATATATATATATATATATATATATATATATATATATATATATATATATATATATATATATATATATATATATATATATATATATATATATATATATATATATATATATATATATATATATATATATATATATATATATATATATATATATATATATATATATATATATATATATATATATATATATATATATATATATATATATATATATATATATATATTACATGTATATATATTTTACATTTAAATAAATATTTTATTTTTAAATATTAAAAACTTTTTTTATTTTTTATTTTTAAATTTAAATATACGCAACTTTGACATTTTATGATTAAAGTTAACATTTAGAAAATTAAAATATTTTATTTTACAATAATGTTTTTTCACCTTTAATAATAAATTTCTTCATAGTTGTATTTTAAAAATAATTTTTTTAAAACAATGTTATGTATTATTTAAATGGTTTATAACACAATATATAGTGGAAAAATAAATTCACAAATATAAAAAATTGTGAAAATAACGTAAATCTTACCTTAAAAAAACTATCTTTCTAAGATTAGGAAATAAAACCTTTATACTTTTCTATCTTAGATTGGAAACAAAGTTTTTAATTTTATAAATTATATGTATAATTAAGTGACCAAGTGGAAATCTCATATTATATTAGTAATGTTCTTGGAAGTGAAATATTTGTGTGGGTGGTGGGGTAGTTCATTGATTTGTGTTAGTTTAGTTAAATGGGTGCTAGCTACTTGGTTCAAATTGTTAAATATGTGGGACATCATTAATTTATATTTTCTTATGTCTTAGAAGAAGAGTGTTAGCAATACTCTTTTTTCAACACTCTTTCAAACACTCACTTTTTATTAATTGTAACAATGTGTAGGTTAGTCACTTTATAAATAGATCTCACATAAAGTGGTAGACCTCATACATATTTCAACTAATGATAGAATGTTGAAAAAAGAGTATTATTAACATTTCTCTTATGTTTAATTGTAAACAAGATATTTATATTTGAATATCAAACACTATTTTAAATTTGTAAGAAAAATTATAATTAATTAATCTCTTTAAAAAGTTGATAAATAATTGAAAATTTTATTTATACCAAAAATAAATAATTAAAAACTATGTGTTAGTTTAATTTTGATTATTTAATTTTTTCTTGTTTTATTTCAAACATAATAATTATACTATTATCAAAATTAAAAATAGTTATAAATGCACAAAATTTTATTTTTGTCATTTAGGTAATGTCAGAGTATTAGTTCAAATATCATATCATAAAAAATGTCACTCTAATATGATTGGGGAATTTTTTTTTTTAAATATTTAAATGGAGGACCAAATATTTGGTTTAAAAAAATTGTGATCATAAGTTAAACAATTTAAAATAACGAAACCAAAAATGCATTTAATGTTTATTGTTTAATAAGTATTGTGTAATCCTCGTTGTTTTTGTTTAAAAGTACATGGATATTATACTACATTTTAAAATAATTTATGTTTACAATTTAAAATCAAATACATAGAATTTTAAATCAACATTAAATTGTTTAAAATCACATAACAAAGTACTTATGTAATTTTTAAGAAAAATAAGAACATGTTTTCCAAGAATAATAGTTTGGACACAGTATGTTGTAAAATGAGATGGTGAACTTTTTTGGTTATTTTGTATTTTCAGTTTAATTCTAATAAAATATTCTATCATTTTAATAGTATAGTTTGTTAATTAAAATATATATTTATTTCGTACCTATTTAATTGTTATATTTAATTATTTTGCGCATATTAATTTTTCCATATTTTTTTTTGTTATTTTTGTTATTAGTTCGCTTTTCAAATATAATATTTTAAAATATTTAGAATTTTATTTCAACTATTTCTCTCTCTATAATAACTAACTTAATATTGCCCCACCACATGAAATCTGTAACGCCATAATTTATTTAATTAATTTTTGTAAATAAATTATGTGATTGTATGTGTTGGTTGATTATTTGATATGTTAGAAAATCTTTGGGTGTGAGGTGGCAACCTTAAGGATTAGATTTTACGGTGTTAGAGTGCGTAAGCAAAAAGGTAAAGATATGGGAGTGGTGGGAGAAGTAGTAGTTGTTACTAATTATTTAATTAGGATGATTTATAGAAATGATAATAATAGTTAATATTTAAATAATTATAGTTATAGTGATATATTAAAATAAATATTTGATTTAGACTTATTAAAATAAATATTTAGTTGAAATAACATTTATTTTACCTAGTTTGAACAAGATTTTAATTAGAAATAATGATAGAACGAAATAAGAAAAGAAGGGAATAAGAAGAGAACTGTCAAAATATGAAATTGAGGAAAAAGGAAGAGAAAGAGAAGAGAGAGCTAGGGCATAGGAGAAGAAGAACCTCCATTAGAGAAGTTTGGAATCCATCATCTAAGGTAAGGGTGAGACTTTCTCTTGTATAAGAGATTGTGTGATAACATGTGGGTGGGTGATTTAGTCTCTCAGTGATTGCATTTTTCTTCTCCTTGATATGTGTGATGATGTTATTATGGTGTATGTTTGGATGAATTGTGGGATGGATGAATGATTGTGATGTTGTGTGTTGATGAGAATTAGAGTGTGAAACTTGGGTAAATGATTTTTCATGAAAATTGGGGTTTGAGGATGTTTCGGGACTGATTTTTGTAAAACAGAATTGTAGAAAATTACTACTATCTCAGTGGTAACTAGCTACGAGCTTTTGTGTAACCAATTACACTAAAGACAATTTCCAGAAAAACTCAAAATTTCAAGGGTGTAACCGATTATGTGTATTGGTGTAACAGGTTATACTGTCAAATAGAAACGCGAAACTGGGCATTTTTAGGGGTGTAACTGGTTACCACTGGGGAAAATCATATATTCTCGGTTACATGTTTTGATATAACCGATTACCACTGCCTTGTCAAAACTAAATAAATTCATAACTTGAGTTTTGGGTGTCTGATTTAGTTTTCATTCAAAGCGTTAGAAAGCTGACACAATGTACTTTAATTTAAAAATAGTCTCAATACCTGTAAATGATTTAAATATTGCGTAATGAGGTTGTATGGTATGTGGTTTGTAGGTTGTGGTGTTGTAATGTGTATGGATGGTATGTTGTTATCTGCTATGTTACTATAATGTTATTGTTGAATGCTTGTAGTATATGTATGGTGTTTAGTGGCCGATATTAGTGTGGTATATTGATTAAGATGAATATCATTGTACATGTTGTTGTTGTGGCATATCATTCATGAATCATGCACCATGGTGTTTGGATGGTGGTATGCTTTTGGTGAGCCTCAATTCCATGGTGGGGATTGGGTGCGAGTAGCTGATTCCAGATGGGAATCAATGAAGCGTTACCTATGGTGATGGTAAATATTTTTGGTGTGCTATGATCCTATGGTGGGGATTAGGAGCGAGTGAACCCGAGAGTTCACATTTGGTACCACATGCATTGAGTCATGGAGGTGAGTCTTATTGCATTACATACATGTGGAACGAGTGATTATGTATGTGGTAATCGTGTGCTTACATATTATTATAGAGTTTCATTATACGATTGTGATTTCTCACACCTTATGTTTGAATGTTGTAATTGCTGCTACTTTGCAGGTTGTTGCTCAAGCTATGCAGAATCAGCCTAATGCTGGGGGGAACGATAATTTTCGTCATCTGAGGAAGTTTTAAAGGAAAAATACGCCTATTTTTAAGGGTATGTATGATCCTAATGGAGAGCATGCTTGGCTCAAAGACATTGAGAAAATACTTTGTGTGATGGACTGTTCAGAAGCATAAAACATACAGTTTGGTACACATATACTGGCTGAGGAGGTTGGTGATGGGTTGGTCAACACTCGTCAGGGCTGGAAACTGCAGGTGAAGAGCTCACTTGGGCGGTTTTCATCAGAGAGTTTCTGAGGAAGTATTTTTTCCTAAGATGTTCGCAGGAAGAAGGAGATTGAATTCATATAGCTGAAACAAAGGAGTTTATCTGTTACCGAGTATGCTGCCAGGTTTGTAGAACTTGCGAAGTTCTATCCTATTACATTGAGGCAGCTGTTGGGTTCTCAAAATATGTTAAGTTTGAGAATGGTTTGTGTCCTGAGATCAAGCAGGCTATTGGGTATCAACATATCCGAAGGTTTCCAGAATTGATGAATAGTTGTAGGATCTTCGAGGATGATAGTAAGGATCGGTCAGCTCACTATAAGAGTCTGGGTAAGAAGAGAGGGAAACAACATCTGAACCGTGGGAAGTGTTATAATGCTTCAACTGATAAAGGTAAACAAAAGGTTGTCGATGGTAAAAGGCCAAGTGGGGCAGGTACTTCTACTCCTCTTAAATGTTTTAATTGTGGTGAGCTGAGTAATCGCGCCAATGATTACAAGGGTGATGTGAAGAAGTGTTTCCAGTGTGGGAAGACAGGGCATCTAGTTGCTGATTGCAAAGATAATATGGTGACTTGCTACAACTATGGAGAACCAGGGCACATCAGTACACATTACCAGAAGCCAAAGCAAGCTCAATCAGGAGGGAATGTGTTTGCTATATCGAGGACCCAGACTTCTAGTGCCGACAGGTTGATTAGAGGTATATGTTACATTAATAGTACACCTTTGATTGTTATTGTTGACATTGGTGCTACTCACTCGTTTATTGTTGCTGATTATCTGAAAAGGTTGGGCCTTATAGTGTCCTCCATGAATAGAGAGATGGTTATCGATACTTCTGATAAGGATTGGTGACTACTTCTTTGGTTTATTTGAACTGTTCTCTGTCTATTTTTGATAGAGATTTTGGTGTTGATCTAATTTAATTTCCGCTGATGGATCTTGATGCTATCTTAGGAAAGAACTGGTTGGAGTCCAATCATGTTCATATAAATTGTTATAACAAATCAATATGGTTTATTTCTCATATTGATGAAGAGGAAGTTAGTTTCTTATCAGATAGAAGTTGAAAAAGCTTTTTCAAGATGAAGCTCATGTGGTGCTTGCGTTGTTTGCATCTTTATCTGTTAAAAGTCAAGTTGTAATTGATGAATTGTTGGTAGTGTGTGATTTTCTAGATGTGTTTCCGGATGATATTTCAGATGTGCCGCCCGAGAGAGAGAAAGAGAGAGAGAGAGAGAGAGAGAGAGAGAGAGAGAGAGAGAGAGAGAGAGAGAGAGAGAGAGAGGTGAAGTTCTCTATTGATCTTGTCCCTGGTACCAGACCAGTTTTTATGGCACCATACAGGATGTCAGTGTCAGAATTAGCAGAATTGAAAAAGCAATTAAAGGATTTGTTGGAAAAGAAATTTGTGAGACTAAGTGTGTCACCTTGGGGAGCTCCGGTGTTGTTAGTAAATAAGAAAGATGATAGTATGAGGTTGTGCATGGATTACTGACAACTAAATAAAGTAACGTTCAAGAACTAGTATCCACTTCCCATAATAGATGACTTGATGGATCAACTATTAGGTGCGCGTGTTTTCAGCAAAATTGACTTAAGGTCGGGTTACCATCAGATTCGAGTGAAGGATGAGGATATTCAGAAGACGTCTTTTAGAACTCGGTATGGGCACTATGAATATTTGGGGATGTCGTTCAGTGTTTCCAATGCACCTGGAGTGTTTATAGAATATATGAGTCATATATTTCATACTTATCTGGATCAGTTCGTGGTAGTTTTCATTGATGATATTTGATCTATTCGAAGTTGAATGAAGAGCATGTCGAACATTTGCGAAATGTGTTGCAAATGTTGAAAGAGAAGAAGTTATATGCAAAGTAGTCAAAATGTGAGTTCTGGTTGCCAGAGATTAGTTCTCTTGGGCATGTTATTTCAGGTTATGGTATCACTGTGGATCCGTCCAAAGTAGATGTCGTACTACAATGAGGGGCTCCTAAGTCATTTACTAAGATTAGAAGCTTTTTGAGCTTGGCTAGTTATTACCGCAAGTTTATTGAAGGTCTTTCTAAGTTAGTACTTCCATTAACCCAACTGACTTGTAAAGGTAAAGTGTTTGTGTGGGACATTCATTGTGAAGAAAGTTTCACAGAGCTAAAGAAGAAATTGACTACAACTCCAATTATGATTTTGCGAAAACCTAATGAACCGTTTGTAGTGTATTGTGATGCGTCTAAGATGGGTTTAGGTGGTGTGGTGATGCAAGACGGCAAAGTAGTAGCTTATACTTCATGGAAATTGAGGGTTCATGAGAGAAACTATCCTACACATGATTTAGAGTTGGCTGCTGTGGTGTTTGTGTTAAAGATTTGGCGGCATTATCTTTATGGTTCTAGGTATTCAGTGATCACAAGAGTTTAAAATACCTGTTTGATCAGAAGCAATTAAATATGAGGTAAAGAAAACGGTTAGAATTTCTGAAGGATTATGACATTGGCTTGAATTATCACCCCAGTAAGGCTAATGTCATGCCTGAGGCTTTAAGTCGGAAGTTTTTTCATATGTCTGCTTTGATGGTTAAAGAGTTAGAACTTATTGAGCAGTTCAGAGACTTGAGTTTGGTCTGCGAGCTAACACCACAGAGCGTGATGTTAGATATGTTAAAGGTAAACAATGTTTTTCTTAATAACACTAAAGAGAGTCAGAAGTTGGATGTGAAGTTGGTGGTTTGATGGTTGGGAGTAATCATACTGAAGGGAGTGATTTTAAAGTGGATGAGTAGAAAGTGTTGAAATTCTGAGGTAGGATCTACATACCTGATAATCCTGAGCTGAAGAAGGTGATTTTAGAAGAAAGTCATAGAAATAGCTTGAGTATCCACCCAGGAGCTACTAAGATGTATCAGGATCTAAAAAGGATATTTTGGTGGTATGGACTGAAGCGTGATGTGGCGCAGTTCGTGTACACGTGCTTAACTTGAAAGAAGTCAAAGGTTGAGCACTAGAAGCCTGCAAGATTGATGCGACCATTATTCCAGAGTGGAAATAGGATAGAATTTTGATGGACTTTGTGACGAGATTACCGAATACTCCTAGAGGGCATGATGCAATTTGTGTGGTAGTTGATAGACTGAAAAAATCGGCGCATTTTATTCCGATTAACACCAGTTTTCCTTTGCCGATGATGGCAGAGATATACATCCATGTAATCATAAAGTTGCATGGAGTTTTGTCGAGTACTATTTTTTATAGAGACCTGGGGTATACATCCAGATTTAAGGAGAGTTTGCATGAGGCTTTAGGTTCTAAGCTGAGGTTGAATTCTGCCTATCATCCACAGACAAATGGTCAGACATAGAGAACTACTCAGTCCTTAGAGGATTTTTTGAAAGCTTGTGTCCTTGAGCAAGGGGGTGCTTGGGATAGTCATCTGCCACTGATATAGTTCACTTATTACAATAGTTTCCATTCTAGCATCAGAATGACACCCTTTGAGGAACTGTATGGTCGGAGGTGTAGGACATCTTTGTGTTGGCATGAATATGGTGAGAATGTCGTACTTGGACCTCAGATTGTCCAGCAGACTACTGGAAAGGTGAAGTTAATTCGAGAAAAGATGAAAGCTTCGCAGAGTAGGCAGAAGAGTTACCATGATAAAAGATTTAAGGACCTTGAGTTTTAAAAGGGAGACCATATATTCTTTAGTGTCACTTCGGTGACAAGTGTCGGACGTGCTTTGAAATTGAGAGAGCTTACTCCTCAGTTTATCGGTCCATATAAGATTTCTGAGAGGATTGGAATGGTTGCTTATAGAGTGGCACTGCCGCCTAATCTTTAGAATTTTCATGATGTATTCCATATCTCATAACTTCAGAAGTATGTTCTAGATCCATCTCACGTGATTCCGATGGATGATATGCAAGTAAGGAATAATCTTACAGTTGAAGCTTTACTTGTGAGGATTGACGACCGTGAATTAAAAAAGTTGAAAGGCAAAGAGATTTCTCTCGTGAAGGTAGTTTATGGAGGCGGTGCCGGAGGGAGCATGACATGGTAGTTAGAGAGTGGGATGTGAGATACGTATCCAAAGTTATTCGCATCATGAAAATTTTCGAGGACAAAAATATTCTAAGTGGGGAGAGTTGTAACGCTTTGATTTATTTAATTAATTTTCGTAAATAAATTGTGTGATTGTACGTGTTGGTTGATAATTTGATGTATTAGAATAACCCTTAGATGTAAGGTGGTAGCCTTAGAGATTAGAGTTTAAGATGTTGGGGATGCGTGAGCAAAAAGGTAGAGATGTGTGGGTGGTGGGAGATGTAACAGTTGTTACTAATTATTTAATTAGGATGATTTATATAAATAATAGTAATAGTTAATATTTAAATAATTATTTTAATAATTATGGTTATAGTGATATATTAAAATAAATATTTGATTTAGACTTATTAAAATAAATATTTAGTGGGAATACCATTATTTTACCTAGTTGGATTAAGATTTTAATTAGAATAATTAGAACGAAATAAGAAAAGAAGGGAATAGGAAGAGAACTGTCAGAATATGGAATTGAGGAAAAAGGAAGAGAAAGAGAAGAGAGAGCTAGGACATAGGAGAAGAAGAACCTCCATTAGAGAAGCTTAGAATCCATCATATAAGGCAAGGGTGGAACTTTGTCTTGTATAAGGGATTGTATGATAACACGTGGGTGGATGATTTAGTCTCTCTGTGATTGCATTCTTCTTCTCTATGTTATGAATTGCTTGATATGTGTGATGATGCTATTATGGTGTATGTAAGGATGAATTATGGGATGGGTGAATGATTGTGATGCTGTGTATTATTGAGAATTAGAGTGTGAAACTCGAGTAAATAATTTTTCATGAAAATTGGGGTTTTGGGGATGTTTCGGAACTGATTTTCGTAAAACAAAATTGCAGAAATTACTACTGCCATTGTGGTAACTGGTTAAAAGTTTTTGTGTAACCAGTTACACATGAGATAATTTTCAGAAAAACTCAAATTTTCAAGGGTGTAACCGATTATGTGTATTGGTGTAACTGGTTACACTGTCAAACAGAAACGTGAAACTGAGCATTTTTGGTGGTGTAACCGGTTACTAGTTTTGATGTAACCAATTACCACTGAGAAAAATCATATACTCTCTGTTAGCTATTTTGATGTAACCGGTTACATGTTTTGATGTAACCGGTTACCACTAGTACATTAAAACTAAATATATTCATAACTTGAGTTTCAAGTGTCAGATTTAGGTGTCGTTCGAAGCGTTAGGAAGCTGGCGCAATGTACTTTAATTTAAAAATAGTCGCAGTACCTTGAAATGATTTAAATGTTGTATAATGAGGTTGTATGGTATGTGGTTTGTAAGTTTTGGTGTGGTAATGTGTATGGATGGTATGCAGTTATCTTCAATGTTACTATAATGCTATTCTTGAATGCTTGTAGTATATGTACGGTATTTGGTGGACGATATTTGTGTGGTATGTTGGTTAAGGTGAATATCATTGTACATTTTATTGTAGTGGTATGTCATTTAAAAATCATGCATCATGATGTTTGGTCGGTGGTTGGATTTTTGTGAGCCTTAATCCCATGGTGGGGATTGGGTGCGAGTAGATGATTCTAGGTGGGAATCGGTGAATCGTTACCTATGGTGATGGTCACAATTTTTAGAATGCTCTGATCCTATGGTGTGGATCAAGAGTGAGTGAACCTAAGAGTTTACAATTGGTACCACATTCATTGAGTCATGAAGTTGAGTCTCATTGTAACACCCTAAATAAACCCCCATAATATTCTTAAATAAAACATCAGAGTAATTAAAGAAACACATGAAACTTAGGATGTTACGACCCACATACAAAACCTGAACATTATTTTATTCGCAGCGGAATCATAAACTTGTTTATCATTTCATGTTATGTAAAAGTTAACATGGAATCACATGATCCATCAAACAATAATTAAACATGATAAAGGAGATTTCTACAATCTCAAAGCAAATATAAATCATAAAAACTTTCCCACGACTCCCTAGTGTTACAATCAGAGCAGACACCAACTATAGAGAAAAAATGAGGAGACTCCATCTTCAACTCACACCTGAGTCCTACTGCGGAGTATCTGCATATTGCCCATGTGGAGGAAATATTCAAATAGAAGGGGTGAGATATCATGATAATATAAAGAAAATAATGTTAAACAATAAGCATCAAATCAACACAACCACAATCCAACTACATATCTTACATTAATCAACCATCAATATCATCACCACTTATTCACCAACCAACAGGAAATCACATGATAACAAATCAATTAATCACACATCACCACATATTCGAAACATAGCAACATATAATATCTAATGCAATGAGACTCACACTTGACTCAATGCTTATGCATGTGGTACCAATTTTTCATGAACACTCGGGTTCGCTGTTCTGATCCCCACCTCCTAGGATCAGAGTCATTCACTGATCCATCACCTCCGAATCAGCTACCGACCCAATCCATACAATGGGATTTTAGGCTCACTAACAACGTACCATTCTTCCACAAATGCATGCAATGTGATTATTAATGCATACAACAACAACATCATCGTGTACAACAACCCACCATCATGGTTATTGTACACCACTTAAATTGGCCAACAAGCATAAAAATGTATTTCATACAGTATAAGAATACACGTATATATTATGCAATCACAATAACATCATCAAACATGCTCATTTTTACACCAATAACACCACAACAACCTCTTTATAACAACATTCAAGTTTCGTCACTTACAACAGAATTTCTTTACATGCACAACAAGTAATAGTCGTAATCTTCAAAATATTAAATATAAAAATATTAGAATAATGTATCAACTAATTATACCATGTTAAATTTCTCCTCATTATCTTTCCAATGCTTCGAACAATTCATCATTTGGATTAATGGTTAAAAAGTTATGATCGAAACCGTTTCTAGCGTTTTTATGCCTATGAGTCGACACAAGGGTCGATGCAAGGCCTGTGCATCGACACATACTGTTCAAATTTCCATAATATTACATTCAGGTAGCATCAGGTCAACCCAGAAGATCCTAGAGGTCGGCGCACGCTGTTCCGAACCCCAAAAATCACTTTTTTTAAAAGCTATTTCACACCAGTTTTTCATACCAGAGCCTATGCCACTAAACTCCATAATCATAGACCCAATTTTGTACCAAAATAACATCCTAAAACTCAATTATACTATATTTTACTCATGGGTTAACAACATATCATCATTAATTTCATACTTCCGACTCGAAACTCCAAAATTCAACAATGGAGGAACTTTTAACAATTTCTAAAACAGAAAAATCACACACACTTATAGGTAAAGAACCCATCACATATCAGTTAATAAACATCGTTTATCACCAATCAACTAATAATTTCATTATTTATCAATTATTCATAGCAATCATAACATGGAACAACATTCCGCCCATAAGACAAAACCTAACTTTTACCCATCATTCAACATACTAACCCTTACAAGATTAGAACCCCACCCTTATCTTAGGTTGATGAGCTTTTTCCTTCTCTAATGGAGTTCTTCCTCTTCCTTTCCCTAGCCTCTTTCACTTGCAGTTCCAAATTCACGTACGATCATAAACTGATTCCAATCTTTTTCAATTCCTTTATAAAATCCCTCAAGTATGGTTTTCCTCTTTTACCCTCACTCATCCTCATGCAATTACGATCCTGCCCTTCAAATCTCTACACACTTAATCTCTCATTTTATTTTATTTCATTCTATTATTATTATTATTATTATTATTATTATTATTATTATTATTATTATTATTCTTGATCCCATCTAATTAAAATAATAATAATAATAATAATAATAATAATAATAATAATAATAATAATAATTCTCAATAATATTTAATTAAATTAATATTCACCTAATATTAAATAATTAACTAATTATGACTAGTATAATCTATTTAGTTTTACCTCTCACACCACCAATCTCTACTCAATACTCACACACTTCACCACCCTCAAGGTCTACTCTTAAAGTTATTACCCCACACCAAGGGCATCCCCAAACACAAAAATATACATAATCACATTTATACACACAACTTCACGTAATTAAATTATGAAAAATAATTTAAAATAAAACGGGGTATTACAGCTCTCCCTCACTTAGAATATTTTTGTCCTCGAGAATTACCTGACGCAAATAACTCAGGATACGACTCTCGTATCCTGCTCTCCAACTCCCAAGTCACATTTTCTCCGGCAGCGCCTCCCCACACGACCTTCACAAGAGCAATCTCTTTGCCTTACAAATGCTTCACCTAGTGATATCAATTCTCACAGGTAAGGCCTCCATAGCAAGGTTATCTCTTACTTGCACATCATCCATCAAAATCACATGCAACAAATCTGGAATGTGCTTCCGCACTTGCAAAATATAAAATACATCATGCAGATTGGACAAAAATGATGGCAACACCACTCTATAAGCAATAGCTCCTACTCGTTCGAATATCTGATATGGACCGATAAATTGAGGAGTGAGCTTCTTCGACTTCAAGGCACATCCAACACCGGTCACTGGAGTGACTTTCAAGAATACATGGTCCCCTTCCTGGAACTTAAGATCCTTTCTTTTCTTGTCATGATAGCTTTTTTGTCTACTCTGAGAAGCTTTCATTTGCTCTCGAATTAGTTTCACTTTATCTATAGTCTGTTGAATTGATTCAGGCCCAAACACCACACTTTCACCAGATTCATGCCAACACAAAGGCGTTCTGCATCTCCGACCATACAACGCTTCAAAATGTGGCATCTCAATACTAGAATGAAAATTATTGTTATAAGTGAATTCAATCAACGACAAGTGACTATCCCAAGTACCTCCTTGTTCTAGAACACAAGCCCTCAACAACGACTGAATAGTTCTCTCTGTCTGACCATTCGTCTGTGGATGATAAGTCGAACTCAACCTCAGCTTAGTACTCGTTGCCTCTTGCAAACTCTCCCAAAATCTGGAAGTGAACCTCGATTCTCTATCTGACATAATGCTCAACGGAATTCCATGCAACTTAACAATTATACCGATGTAGATCTCCGCCAACTTATGCATTGAAAAACTGATGTTAATCAGAATAAAATAGGCTGACTTCGTCAGCATATCTACTACCACCCAAATAGAATCATGCCCCTTCAGAGTATTTGGATATCCCGTCACAAAATCCATAGAAATGCTGTCAAATTTCCATTCTGGAATATCCAATGGTCGCATTAACCCTGAAGGTCTCCAATGTTCAACCTTCGACTTCTAGCAAGTCAGACAAGCATAAACAAACTGCACAACATTACACTTCATTCCTGACCACCAGAATATCTTCTTCAGATCTTGGTACATCTTAGTAGCTCCCAGATGGATACTTAAGCTACTCCGATGACCTTCTTCTAAAATCATCTTCTTTAGTTCTGCATTATCGAGAATACAAATCCTATTCCTGAATCTCAACACACCTTTTTCTTCTACTTTAAAATCATTTTCTGCAGCTTGATCATCTCTAACCATAAAGTCCACCAGTTTCACATCCAGTTTTTTTATTATCTTTAATCCTAGTAATAAAATCATTGTTGATTGTTAGGATCCCCAACTTCACACTCAGATGTGTTAATTCACAGACTAAACTCATGTCTTTGAACTGCTCCACGAGTTCCAACTCTTTAACCATCATTGTTGACATGTGTAATGACTTCCGACTTAAAGCATCATCCACAACATTGGCTTTATCGGAATGATAGTTCAAGCTGAAATCATAGTCTTTCAGAAATTCAAACCATCTACGCTGCCTCATGTTTAATTCCTTCTGATCAAAAAATTACCCCAGGCTTTTGTGGTTACTAAACACTTCGAACATAGAACAACACAAATAATGTCTCTAGATTTTTAATACAAACACTATTGCAGCCAACTCTAAGTCATGGGTAGGATAGTTCCTCTCATTAATCCTCAACTGTCGAGAAGAATAAGCCACAACCTTTCTATCTTGCATCAACACACCTCCTAGACCCATCAATGACGCATCACAGTATACTACAAAAGGTTCATTTGGTTATTGTAAAACCAAAACAGGAGTTGTAGTCGACCTCTTCTTCAACTCTACGAAGCTCTTATCACAATGAATATCCCATATAAATGGCTTACCCTTGCAGTTCAGTTGAGTTAGTGGAAGTTCTATCTTGGAAAAACCTTCAATGAATATGCGGTAGTAACTAGCAAACCCCAAAAAGCTTCGAATTTTGGTAACTGACTTCAGAGTTTCCCACTGTAGAACTGCATCTACCTTGGAAGGATCCACTGCAATACCATCACCCAAAATAACATGACCAAGGAAGCTAACCTCCTTCAACCAGAACTCACACTTTGATAGCTTAACATAAAACTTCTTCTCCTTTAGAACCTGCAACACAATCCTCAAATGCTTCTCATGCTCTTCTTCTGACTTAGAATAGATCAAAATGTCATTAATGAACACTACAACAAACTGATCTAAGTATTTATGAAAAATATGATTCATATACTCCATAAATACACTGGGTGCATTAGAAATACCGAAAGGCATCACCAAGTATTCATAATGTTCATAACGAGTGCTGAAAGTTGTCTTCTGAAAATCTTCATCTTTTACTTTTATTTGATGATAACCCGACCTCAAGTCTATCTTACTGAACACCCGAGCACCCACCAGTTGATCCATTAAATCATATATTCTAGGAAGTGGAAAATTATCACTTTGTTCAATTGACGATAATCTATACACAATCTCATACAATACCAGAGCTCCCCAAGGCGACACACTTGGTCTTACGAACTTCTTTTCCAATAAGTCTTCCAATTGTTTCTTCAACTCTTCTAATTCTGAAGCTGACATTCTATATGGTGCCATAGAAATAGGTCTGGTACCAGGGACAAAATCAATAGTAAATTCCACTTCTCTTTCTGGCGGTACATCCAAAATATCCTTCGAAAATACTTCTGGAAACTTTCGTACCACCTGCACTTCATCGATCACATCTTGGCTATCAACAGATAACGATGCGAACACCACAAACACTTAAGTGTCATCTTCTAAAATCTCCTTCAACTCTTCCATAGATAAGAAACCATCCCCTCCTCATCACCAGTGGTAGGAAACCACACCGATTGATTAAAACAACTAATCTAAATATGGTTATACATCAATCAGTTTATTCTCAAGATAATTATGAGATTCATCAGTGGTAAGCAAATGAGATCCACACCGAAATCCCTATCAAAGATTCTCAAAGGAAAATTCAAGCAAACAAGAGAAGTAGCGACTAATCCCTTAGCAGGAGTTTCAATAACCATTTCTCCATTCATCACAGATACACTAAGGCCTATCCTTTTTACAAAATCATAAGAAATAAAGGAATGATTAGTGTTGCACCCCAAAATTTGATCTCACCTTTTTCTAACCTTAAATGGCTTTTGTTTCGCATTCATCTGCATCTTCCATTAGATCATAATTCATAATCATACTTTGCATTCATTCATTCGTATGGAGCCCCTAAGACATAGGGATCAAAGTATTTTCTTGTGATATTGGGTTTCTCTATCCAAAGGTGATTAGTTGGTTATTTCACTCCAGTTGAGACAAAGGTTGAATTCTTATCATTATGAGCATATTCACTCAAGACTTATCAGGATATATTATTATCTTCTTTGAGATTTCTCAATGGCAATAGGAGTTTAGGGTTTCATCATTGATTCAACTTCTTAATTCAAGTCATTTCGTCATTATTAGTTTATCTCAAGGTGGATTAGGGTTTCTTATTCATGGTTCATCTTGTGGACATTCATCATTTGGAGATCATGAGATTAGAGGTTCTCACTTCAAGTTCATTTTGGTAATCATGCTTCTGCCTATATTTCAAGACTTATCTTTGTCGCTACGTAAAAAATGACACAGAGTCGCCACCGGATTTTATTTATCCCAAGGAGGGAAAGGGAAATAGCGATAAAACCTTTGGGAAAAGAGCGTAGTCATCGCAACCAAGTTTTAGGGTTCGGGAGTCGGTTATGCGAGGCGAAGGTATTAGCACCCCCTCACATCCATCGTACTCGATGGGAACCTCCTAGGTTATTTCGCGTGAATGGGTGTTTTTATTAAGAGTTTGCTTGCTTAAGGAAAGAGGGGTTGGTTTATTTATTTTAATGCTCGCCAAGGATTGTGGCCCTTGTGCCTACGTATCCTCACTTAAAAGAAGTGAAGCATCAGAGCTCCGTAGTTCGGAGGCTTGTGAAATTGTTGTTTGTTGGTTGATTTTATACCTTGAAAAAGGGTTTTTGATTGAAGCCCTAAGGCAAAAATAGGTTTGATGAGTTGATGTTATTTTTTAAGTTTTTTAAGAGAAATTGTTCTTGATTAGGATTATACACAAAAGACTTTGGATAGAAATGAATGTTTCGAATAACCAAGTCGAGCGCCTTGTATCCAAAACATTCGGAATGAGTGTAGGAGGACTCCATTCTCATTCCTTCTCCACCACTTTAAAGTTCATGGTGCATAATTCTAATCGTATATTTTATTGTGTTTTGGGTTGTTTATAAGAAAAAGGATCACTTGATGTTGGATCAAGATTTATTGTTTGTAAAAAGCATTTGAGGTGACACGAATAAGGTCGATGGCGGACGTACAAGGCGACCGACTTACATGGTCGAAAATGGCTCGATAAAATCGAGAGTTTGTTTTTGAAAATGGTTATGGAATCAAAAGTCAACAAAGACAATAGCAATATTCACACTAAAACCATACAAACATATGGGTTAGTCGGCTAAAAAAAAATCGAGCCATGCAAAAAAAACGCGAACTCCTTGAAAAATATTTTTTAGGTAAAAAAACAGCAAAAAAAGCATAAACAAACTGATCAGTTCACGCCGCAAAGGGTGTTCGCGCCGCGAACTGAGAAAAGTGAACATTCTATTTTTTTGCATGTTCGCGCCGCGAACTGAGAAAAGTTTTCATTTTGTTTTTGACAGTTCGCGCCGCGAACATGGGTTGCGCCGCGACCTGAAGCGAAAAATACAGTATTTGCTGTATTTTTTGCTGTCTTTTATGATTTTCTTCCTTTTTATTGGTTCTAAAAAATGGTTTTTTTGGTCCCCTTAGAATCTTACATGGTATACTTAGTACAACAACATATAAAAGAGGAGGTAAAATGAATATAAAAGCAAAAAGTAAAGAGAGTAAGGTTTGAAATGGATACCCAAGAGCTTTCTATCTTTCTTGCAAGTCCTCCACTGATTTTTGTTGGAGGTGCTCTCCACTCTTCACTCTATGTTATGAAGATTATGTTCCTCAATGGTCCTCTTATGCTTCTATATCACTCTCTTTTTCTGGTTTTTCCTCCTTTCTATTTTTCTGGTTTTTAAGGTTTCTCTTGCTCTCTCTATTTTTCTGGTTTGCAATGTGTGTAGAATGTTGAAATGAATGAAGAGTCCCTCCTTTTGTTTACAGCCCCTTGCCTTCTTATCTCTCCCCTCTAGGGTTTTCCCTTCTCCCCAAACATAAGATTTTTTCATGGGGTAATGTTTCTTACCACCTTTTCTCATGTCACTCTCTTTCTTTCCATTTCCATGTATATGGCTATGCTGCATTTTTCTGCACTACTTTCTCATGCTGTCTTTTTCTACAACCCTCTACATTGCTGTCTTTTTTCTGCTGCATTTTGTATCTTGCACCCCTTTTGTTGGCTTGTGTCTTGACAGCTCTTGTGGTTAATGCTTCTACCCTTTTGACAGCATTTTGAAAAATCTGATATTTAGTATATAAATGCATCATTGTGGGTTCATTTCCTTGGTCTTGTGACATGCATATTTTGTGACATGAGGCAACTTGTCACCTCTTGCATGGGACTGTTTTGCCATGATTAAACATGCATAATCTTGGTCTTAAAACATTCCAATCTTGATTTAATTCTTGCATATTTCTTGGGATGTTTGTAAGCATAATGTGGACTTGGTGTGGCATTACCATGACATGAATTTGATTAGAGACTTGAATGAAGATTAGAAATAAATTAATTTCTAAACATTACTTAGAGTTGGAAATCTTGCAACAAATGACATTCTTGTAATGTCATTGAAATTTCTCTTGGTAATATTCTTGCCTCCAATTCATGAATTCATGATGGATTCCCCTAGAACCATCAAACAAAATTGGATGGAACAATCTTGAATTTGTCCTTGAATTTCATGTTCATTAGGAATATATTTTAAATATCCTAATATATTGTCAAGTAACTTCTTCTTGAAGAAATCCACATGAGCAATCCTTCCAATTTAGATCAAACCTTAGGTGATGAACCTTTTTCTTCCATGTAGTCCAAGATAGACGAGTTATGTCATTTGAAATGGGAAATGACAAATCGAACCAATCCGTACCCACATGCTCGATATGCAATAAAATGATGTATGATATGGCGAATGTAGGGTATAAAGGCTAAAGGCGAAAATGAGGGTGTGACAGCTGCCCCTATTTAATCCTCTTGGACCTGAATGTCTGGAGGGTAAAGGTGCTCGAACATTCATGGTAGAAGAGAATTAAATACTAGAATACCCGGGATTTTCGACTGGAGAGGTATGAGGTGAAAGTAAACAGTCAATGAGATGGCTTGAAAAAGGTGTCTTGTTATTAAAGAAGGGGTATGAGGGATATGATGATATGCTTGAGATGCAATGCGGAATGAACATGAGTGCTTTGCCAGCCGGAAGAGGAGGCACCTCGTAATATGGAAACATAATTGGCCAAGAGATATTCCTTCTATAAAAGATAGAGAGGACTCAAGAAATAGGAATGTGAGATATTCCTTCCACGAAAGGGGAAAGGACTCTAGAAAAATGGTTTTCCTCTTACAAAAGGCAAGGAGGACTCCCAAACAAAAGATTAGGCAAAAAATATTCCTTCTACAAAAGGTAGAGAGGACTCCAGAACAAAAGGTTAGGAGAAATATTCCTTCTACAAAAGGTAGAGAGGACTCCAAAACAAAAGGTTTGAAGACAAAATAACTCCTTCTACATCATGCAGAGGAGACTCCCTTGGGAGAATACGATCGCATTTCCTTCTGTCACGGCAGAAAGGACTCCAGAACAAAAGGTTAGGAGAAATATTCCTTCTACAAAAGGTAGATAGGAAACTCCCTCGGGAGAGGATGATCGTATTTTCTTCTGTGAAAAACAGAAAATATTCCTGAACAAAAGGTTAGGAGAAAATGTTCCTTCTACAAAAGGTAGACAGGATACTTACGAAAGGTAAGATGATAAGAACCTGTATAAAAGGTACGAGAGGTCTTATTAAAGGTAAGTTAAATTTGTTGCAAAAGGCAAAACAGGGATATTTTGAAAGGACTCTCAAAAAGTAAGTTGAGGGCAATAACCATCCTCTTGCAAAAGGTAGAGGAAATTTCAAAGGGTATTAGAACATCATTTGATCTCACAGGCACAACGGCGGAGATGATATTCCTTAAGTATGGCGACCATTCAGTTCTTGGCCACGCAGGCGCCAAGCGTCCAAATTGATCGAAGATACCCAAAACAAAGTTTTGTCACATGTAAAAGACAGCGAGAAACGCTTACAAAAGGGAAGCGAAGGGGGAAGATTTCACGCAAAAGGCAATGAAATCCTTTACGAAAGGTAAGGTGATAAGACAATCTCATGTAAGGCTCAAAAGGACTTACAAAAGGTAAGTGAATGGATAAACACTCCAAAAGGATCCTACTAGAATGTCCACAGGAAATTTGTATCTTTGAGAACGACCGACTAAGCACATGTAATGATGCAGTATGTATGCAAAAAATGTCAGGGACGTAAGAACGTGAAGGTTAGGGGTGATAATTTATGCCAAGTGATTGGGCTTTGATTTGGGGCGTCGAGTTTGACTTCCCAACATCCTCGTGACGAAATTTGGATCATCTCCAGATGGTCTTATCAGACAAGCTGTGCTGGCCAGTCAGGTTGCCCCTGATTTGCTCAAGTCTCCGACGAACTTTATGATCAGATGATGGTTAGGGTATAGGTGCGCCTACTAGAGATCGCTTCTACCCTTTATACACCTAGGTCGTAGAGCAACTTTATGCTTTCTTTTGTCATTATTATCATTATCCCACAATTTTCAATGCAATATTTATTAAGAATGAAAATTCCACTTTTTGCAATCATAGAAGAAAATAAATGTGACACACGAATTGATGAAAGAGATTTTTATTGATGATAAAGTGACCCATGAATGGGTAATTTTACATAAGGATACAATTCCTAAAAGAGGTAATTGCAAAAAATATGATAAAAAGCACAGTGGTAATGCAAAAAAGGATCGAATTTCCATTGAGTTCCGATTCTGCTATGATCCCTATGGCCTTGAAGCTTCTCGTACATTGCCTCTGAGGAAGGTGGATGGAGTGATCTTCCCCATGTATAGTTCTCTTTATTCTGATGATGAGCTCACAGACTTTTCGCAGACCTCAGTCTTTTCTTTTTTAGGTCCCTAACTTTTGCCTAGACCGCCCTTTTGGGTTTTCAGTCTACCGGGATACCCCTTTTTTGCCTAAGTTTCCCCTAAGAGTTTTCAACTTATCAGGTGTTATTTTTCATTTTAACCCTAACTTCTGCCTGGACTTTTCATTTTATTGTCCACCGGGTTTGCTTTCAAGCGTAGTATTTTTTGACTGCGTCTGCGTTTACAGGAGATGGCAGATCTTCACCGTCCTTGTTGGATAATATCAAGGACCCTCCGGAGAAAACCTTCTTTACAACATATGGACCCTCATAGTTAGGTGTCCATTTGCCCCTTGGGTCTGTGTGGATTGGCAGAATCTTTTTCAATACCAAGTCTCCCACTTCGAAATCTCGAGGACGAACTTTCTTGTCAAACGCCCTTTTCAACCGCTTTTGGTAAAGCTGGCCATGGCAGATGGCTGCCATGCGTTTTTCATCAATGAGATTAAGTTGATCAAATCTCGCCTGCACCCATTCTGCTTCGTCAAGCTTGACATCAGTCAGAATTCTCAGGGAAGGGATTTCTACCTCAACAGGGAGTACCGCATCCATGCCATACACAAGAGAAAATGGAGTTGCCCCAGTAGAAGTGCACACTGAAGTACGATAGCCATGCAAAGAAAATGGTAGCATTTCATGCCAATCTTTATATGTTTTCACCATTTTCTGAACAATCTTCTTGATGTTTTTGTTCGCTGCTTCAACGGCGCCGTTCATCTTCGGGCGATATGGTGATGAGTTGTGATGCTCGATCTTGAAGCTTTCACACAATTCCTTCATCATCTTGTTATTGAGGTTTGAACCATTGTCAGTGATGATTTTATTTAGGACCCCATAACGACAAATGATTTCCTTTTTGATGAAGCGAGTGACCACTTGTTTGGTGACATTGGCATAAGATGCGGCTTCCACCCATTTAGTAAAGTAGTCAATGGCCACTAAGATGAAACGATGACTGTTTGAAGCAGTTGGCTCGATGCGTCCGATCACATCTATACCCCACATGGCGAAAGGCCAAGGCGACGTCAAGACATTCAGAGGAACTGGCGGCACATGTATCCTATCTGCATAGATTTGACATTTGTGGCATGTTTGCACGTGACGATAACAATCAGTTTCCATCGTCAACCAGTAATAACCAGCTCTCAAAATCTTCTTAACCATTGTGTGTCCACTGGAATGTGTTCCAAAAGAACCTTCATGGACTTCGTTTATGATCCGGTCGGCTTCGTGTCTATCCACGCATCTGAGCAAGACCGAGTCATAGTTTCGTTTGTAAAGCACATCTTCACTTAAGAAGAATTTGGACGAAAGCCTTCTTAAATACTTCTTGTCTGTGATGGAAACATTTTCTGGATACTCTTGCTTTTCTAGATATCTTTTGATATCATAGAACCAAGGTTGATCATCGGTTGCTAACTCTGCTTCCAGACAGTGGGCAGGCTCATCAAGATATTCAATACGGATAGAGGGTGCCTCATTTTTCCATTTAACCTTGAACATGGATGATAACGTGGCAAGAGCGTCTGCCAATTGATTGCTTTCTCTAGGAATGTGATTGAAAGTAATCTCATCGAAGTATGGGATCAACTTTAAGACGTGATCCCGATACGACACTAATTTGCTGTCACGTGCTTCCCAGTCGCCTCTGACTTGGCTGATGACTAGAGCTGAGTCTCCATACACTTCCAGAATCTTGATTCTATGGTCAATAGCGGCTTCAATCCCGAAGATACATGCTTCATATTCTGCCATATTGTTGGTGCATTCGAAACATAATCTTGCAGTGAATGGAATGTGGAAACCGATAGGAGAGGTGAGGATTGCCCCTATCCCATTGCCTTGAGCATTTGCGGCACCATTGAACACGAGCGTCCATCGCGATCCTGGTTCGGGTCCTTCGTCTGGGTCTGGTGTTTCGTAGTCTCTGACAAACATGATGTCTTCGTCAGGGAAGTCAAAACGCATGGGCTGGTAATCTTCCATAGGTTGGTGGGCAAGGTAGTCAGATAACACACTCCCTTTGATAGCTTTTTGTGAGACGTATTGGATGTCATATTCTGTCAGTACCATTTGCCAACGGGCTACTCGTCCGGTGAGAGAAGGCTTCTCGAAGATGTACTTGACTGGATCCATTTTTGATATCAGCAATGTGGTATGGGTCAACATATACTGCCTTAAGCGCTTGGCAGCCCATGCGAGTGCACAACAGGTCTTCTCCAACACTGAGTATCTCGTTTTGCAGTCAGTAAACTTTTTTCTTAGGTAGTAGATGGCATGCTCCTTTCTACCTGTTTCGTCATGTTGCCCCAACACGCATCCCATGGATCCTTCCAGAACGGTCAAGTACATGATGAGAGGTCTTCCTGGCACGGGAGGCATCAAAATCGGTGGCTCTTGCAGATATTCTTTTATTTTTTCAAATGCTTTTTGGCAATTGTTATTCCACACGATTGCTTGATCTTTGCGAAGCAGCTTGAATATTGGCTCACAGGTGGCTGTTAGGTGAGATATGAATCTGGCAATGTAGTTTAATCTCCCTAAGAAACCACGAACCTCCTTCTCGGTTCTCGGAGATGTCATATCTTGGATAGCTTTTACTTTGTCAGGATCGACTTCAATCCCTTTTTGGCTCACGATAAAACCTAGCAATTTACCAGATCTTACCCCAAAGGTACATTTGTTCGGATTGAGCCTTAGCCTGAACTTTCTTAGCCTAGCAAACAACTTTTCCAAGTGGATGAGATGCTCCTCTTTAGTTTGGGATTTTGCAATCATATCGTCTACATAGCATTCAATCTCTTTATGTATCATGTCATGAAAGAGAGTCACCATTGCTCGTTGATATGTCGCGCCAGCATTTTTCAGACCAAATGGCATAACCTTATAACAGAAGGTTCCCCAAGGGGTAATGAAGGTAGTTTTCTCCATATCCTCTGGAGCCATTTTGATTTGGTTGTATCCGGAGAAACCATCCATGAAGGAGAACACAGAGAATTGGGCCGTATTATCCACTAACACATCAATATGTGGCACCGGAAAATCATCTTTTGGGTTGGCTGTATTTAGGTCTCTGTAGTCAACGCACATCCGCACCTTACCTCCTTTTTTAGGCACAGGTACAATGTTGGCGACCCATTTAGGGTATTTTGATACTGCCAAGAATCCGGCATCAAGCTGCTTTTATACTTCCTCCTTAATTTTCAGGGCCATGTCAGGTCGAGTTCGTCTCATCTTCTGCTTTACCGGCGGACAATCTTCCTTGAGCAGTAATTTGTGCACCACGATGTCTGAATCTAATCCGGGCATGTCTTGGTATGACCAAGCAAACACATCTGCATACACGCGTAGGAGCTCGATCAGTCTTCTCTTCACACCTTTTTCTAGGGCAGCGCCTACCTTGACCTCTTTCCTGTCCTCTTCGGTTCCCAAATTGACAACTTCCAATGACTCTTGATGCGGCTGGACGATCTTTGATTCCTGCTTCAATAGTCTGGCTAACTCCTCGGGGAGTTCATAATCTTCTTCACAATCCTCGTCGGCGTGGTAGATTGGATTATCAAAGTCATATGGAACCGTAGCAGTATCGTTATCAATGGAATCCGGGGTGGATCTGCACGATTGGTGATTTTATGCTTTATTTTCAAGAGATGGAAAAGAAACATGCAAGAAAACATTGCCATTTATTTATGCAAAAAATAAAAAATAAAAAAGAAAGACAGGGAACACAATTGAATGCAAAGAGGTTCATTTCATTCATGATAAACATTATTTGAAAACATGGGGCCCCTACAAAATAATCCTTATGCCTTGGGCAGAGCATAGGATTTGAAAGCAGAACAAGGAAAATTACTCTTCGACAAGGGTGACCTCTGGTATTTCCATAATAGTCCAATTGTTGAGCTGTTGATTTGGTGCCTTTGGGTACACCATGCAGACTTCCTTTAATGCATCATCTTCAGCTTCCACAACGGCCACCTGATCATCCACCATATGTCCACCGCTAACAAAGACAAGTGGAGAAATGAGCCTTTTGCCCTTGTCCATGGTTGTCTTCTGCTGATCTTTGTGATTGCCTGGGTAACCCAAACCAGTTCTGTTTTTGTTGACGGGTAGCTCCAACACTCTTCCCCAACCTTCGGGGTGACCGGCCTCAATTACGGTTCTTGCGTCCTTCCAAGTAATCATGGGGGGTCCTGCCCTTTCTGATTTCTTCTCCTCCTTCTTAGCAGGGATCATTTCCACACTTATCACATCAAACGCTTGAAAAGGGGTCTCATGAACTTCCCCTCCCACTTCAATATAATGGAATGAAGACAGATGGCTCACTAGCATATCCTCCTCTCCCTCGATGACAACAAGCTGGTTGTTAACCATGAACTTTAGCCTTTGGTTAAGAGTGGACGTTACAGCACCAGCCGCATGAATCCATGGACGACCTAGCAGGCAACTGTACACCGGGTAGATATCCATCACATAGAATGTGATAATGAAAGTGTGAGGTCCTATTTTGATGGGGAGATCAACTTCCCCTATCACAGTCCTTCTTGCCCCATCGAAAGCTTTCACTATCACTGAACTGGGTTTCATCATTAATCCTTCAATGGTCAGCTTGGCCAATGAATTCTTTGGTAAAACATTTAAGGATGACCCAGTATCTACCAATACTCTCGATGGAGATGTGCAAGGCCTTATTATGGTTCTTCCCCTTGGGGGGCAACTCTCCCTCATTAAAGCTCAGAATGTGTGCGGAGGCAATGTTCGATACCACTCCTTCAAATTGTACAACGGATATTTCTTGAGGAACATGAGCAGTCTTCAAGAACTTGATCAATGACTCCTGATGGGCAAGAGAGCACATTAGCAATGGCAACATGGAAATCTTTGAAGGTGTTTGGTTGAGCTGGTCCACCACCTTATAATCGCTTTTTCGAATGATTCGTAAGAATTCTTTGACATCTTCATTGGAACTCCTTTTTTGAGTAGAAGTCTGCCCCTGCTCAATCATTGGCTGCTTTTCACTTGTACCGTTTGGTAGTGGTACGGGCGCAAAAATTCTCCCACTTCTGGTTATTCCACCGGTCCCAACCATGTTCTCTACAGAATTATCAACTTCCACAGCGTCCTCTTCCACCTTCTGCCCATTAATGTAAACAGTTGGCTCATATTTCCAAGGGACAGCCTTGGTGCTCTCAAAAGAGAAAGGAGCAGGTGTAGATATCACTAATGGAGCAAGTGAAGGTGGAGACAATGGAATCTCTACTTGGTCGTATGGTATTTGCAACGGTTCACGAACTTGATTGTATGGGGTCTGAACAGAATGCCAATCATAATCACATGGGATTTCCAAGGGCGCACGAGGCTGGTCACATGGAATTGTCAGCGGTGTAACATCATACGGTATTTGTAGTGGAACTTGGGTAGGATACCAATCTTCATCGTACGGAATTGTCAAAGGTACACAGTTTTGACCATACAAATTGTTCAACAGTTGTTCATCATAAGCAAACTCCATTGGATCATAGGGAATATCAAGAGTGGCCACTTCTTCAGCACTAGACATCTGTTCTATCAATATGACACCTTGATCTAACAAATTTTGGATGCCCATCTTCAATTCATGATAGTTTTGGGGATCTTTCAAACAGTGTTGGTAATCCTCGGTACATCCTGGGACAATATTTTTCATTAGCAATTGTTTTTTAACAACTGCAAAGGGAGTCTTTATTTTGTCAACTTTTGATACCAACTTCTTTCCTTTAGATTCTTCAACCATGTTTGTGGCATGGTGCGGCATTGGATTTTTAGTCACGTTGGGAGGGTTCTTGGTGAAATTGATGGCTTTTGAATCAATGAGATCTTGTACCACGTATTTCAAAGTTTTGCAGTTTTCAATGTTATGTCCGGGAGCTCCAGAATGGAATTCGCAACGGGCATTTGCATCATAGCCGGGAGGTAGAACAGATGGGGGAGCCTTCATTTCCCTCAACTGCACCAATGAACCCCTAAGTAAGAGCGGAAGCAACCTAGCGTACGTTGTCGGAATAGGATCAAATTTTTTCTCAGGTCTCCTTTGTCTTGGCGGATCTTGATAATAGTTTTGACGTTGTTGTTGATAGGGAGCTTGAACAGCCGGTTGACTTGCAGGTATGGAGAGAGGTTGATTTGGAGTAGCAGCGGCCACATGATGATAAGAGCCTTGGTATGCTTTGGCCTTCCCCTTATCCATCAATGCGGCGTTTGTTTCGCCTTCCCTTTTCCTTGCAAAACCTTGGTAGGGCTTCTTAGAAGCTCCATCAGCAATTTGAATCTTTCCACTCTTTATCATATTCTCTATCCTCTCACCAGCCATCACTAAATCTGAGAACACAGTAGATGTACATCCAGCCAAGCGTTCTAGGAAAGGACCTTGAAGAGTCCCCATGAACATATCAGTCAATTCTCTTTCAAGAAGAGGAGGCTGAACTCTAGCAGCTAGGTCCCTCCACCTTTGAGCATAGTCCTTGAACGCTTCACCAGATTTCTGGGTCAAGCCTTGGAGTTGTGTGCGATTGGGCGCCATATCAGAGTTGTATTGGTAGTGTTTCAGAAATGCCTCGGATAACTCTTTCCAAGTCTTGATGTGTGTACCTTCTAACTGCATTTACCATTCAAGGGAAACTCCACTGAGGCTATCTTGAAAGAAATGCATTAGTAGTTTTTCATCATCTGAGTAGGCAGCCATCTTCCTACAATAAGATCGGATGTGAGTTCGGGGACAGCTTGTCCCTTTGTATTTTTCAAAGTCAGGGACTTTGAACTTGAGTGGAATCTTAACACCGGGTACCAAACACATATCCGCAGCCTCTAACCCAAAAGTGCTTGGGCCTTGTAGTCCTTTGACCGTCTCTTGCAAGGCGAGTACCTTCTTTTCCAAGTCAGTAGTTGGTGCTCCAGAGCCGTCTGGAGCCAAGTCATTGTGAGAGTTGTAGAAACCTTCGTGATCATCAAAGTGGATTTGAGGGGTAGTCGTACCACTACGAGGAATAGGGATTGCGCCTGCGCCAGCAGGAGTAGGGATCGTGCCACCAGGAACGGGGATTGCATTTGTAGGAGTAGGAATGACATTGTCGGGAGTGGGAGTTGAGCCTACAGTAGTAGGAACTGGAGTGTTGGCAGCGTTTCTCTCCATAGCTTGCTTCAACTCTTCTTGTCCTTTAGCCATAGCCTGGATGACTTCCATCAACTGGCCCATCTAAGTCTTCATGTGGGTCATCTCGTCTCTGAAAGCGGCTTGAGTCTGCTCAATCTGATCCATCAGTAATCTTTGCTTGCCACGAGTATAGTAGGGGTGTCAGGAAGTCAGCTTGTTTACTGCGAATGAAGGTCAAGTTTTTGTAAGTTTTTGGTTTTGTTTTTATGAAATGCGACATGATGCGTATGGAATGTATATGAATAATGTTATGCGCAAAGCTCTTAGTAACCTTGTTAGTTATTGTTGAGAATATAAACATTTTCCATTCCAATTAATCAGAAGAGACATAATAGAACAAACTCTCATTTCATTAAGGCTCGAAGCCAAGTTCAAATACAAAACACAAAAGATACACTTCTTAAGCAAATTACAAATCGACTCTAAATGTGACTCCTTGGGCTCTGCGAACAACCTCTAAATCTGTAACAAGTTCTCCCATTGTTTCCTTGCAAAACTTCACAAAGTCGAACACAGGGACAGGAGTGTTTTCAGGAGTCATCACTTGATCGGCTACCTTTAATCTTTCAGGGATCTGCTGAAGCACAAAGTTGGAGAATCCCGCTAAGTTTATGAATTTGTTCTTCCATTCCTCGTAGAGAATTTGGAGATCATGGATGATGTCATCTCTCTGAAGTACCGCAGCTTCTGCCTGACGACAACTTTCTTCCCAATAGTGGCAGCTGTCCTTCAACTCTAGATATAGCTCATCATATATTCCATCTTTCAGTCTTCGAATCTCTTCGATAGCTCTACCCAACAGGTATTCTGCTTGCACGAAGTCTCGCTGCGCATTCTCCTTTTCCAATAGCTCACGAGCTAATTGATCTTTGCAGCCTTTCATAATGCCTTTCAACTTGTGAATCTGAGCTTCAAATTTTTCCTTTTCATCTTTCTTCATCTGGGTGGCTATTCTCACATCATTTTCTAAGTCTCTGACCTTTCGCCACACTTGGTCCAATTTTTTATTTTGGTGATCCAAGTCGGCGTTGGCGTTTTTGAGAGCTCCACCAACCCATTCTTTCTTTCATTTCTCTTCCCTAGCCCTTTTCTTGCTATCCTCGAACTTTTCTTTCAACTCTTTGCTTTTGTCTTCCCAGGCTTCACTTTTCTGCTTAGTCTCGTTAAGTCGGATTCGGAGCTGAGTGTTCTCACCTTCAAGTTCTTGGATCTTAGCCTTAAGTTTCTCCATATCTTCGGGTAAGATAGGCTCGGGTTCAGGATGAGATGGGAAAACAGATGCATCAAAGATAAAAGGTAATCTGACCTCTTTCACTCTCTCTTTCACCCATTTGGCATAAGGTTCACGAGCAAGGATGTTCTTCTGCCCATTGTCTGGATTGCTTCTTCGGATGTTTACCCATGCTCTTCTTGCTCTTCGTACAGACGAATCACTTGGATCGGCCGTATTGACAAGGAATGGCACCAAATCTTCTTCCTTAGGAGGGCCATCCATGGAGTGTCCAAACTTTCTTTTGAGTAACACCGGGTTGTAATTGATGCAACCTCGTGTCCCCATAAGAGGCACGTTGGGAAATTCTCCACAAGAAAAGATAATATCTTTGGTTTCCCATTCCCTCTTGTACCATGTGATGGAACTAGCGGTGAGTGAAGCGAATCTTTGAGGCCACGAGAGTTCCTTGGAAGCAAAAGGACCTTTTTCGGGCATGTGGGTCCTTATCCACTTATGCAGGAGTGGGGCACAACAAAGGAACATTCCACCTCCTTTTGTATGTCTTGTATGGAGTGTGTGGTAGAAGTCACCTAAGAGGAAAGGCACTGGGTTCTTGGTCAGGAAGATTTCTACAGCTACTTGGTCCACAAAATTTTCCCCATTTGGAAACATCACAATTCCGTAGACTAAGAGTGCCAGAATTGAACCACATATTTCCCATTTCTCTTCCTTGGCATACTTCCACACTTGTTCTTCCAAGAATTTCCTCGAGAAACCCCTAGCTCCTTTGGGTGCCCAATTGGCTATCACATCTGATATGGGAATCCCTAGGGCAGAAGCCACTTTCTTCAAAGTGAACTCTTCTTCGAGCTTGGGAAAAGGATTGCGATCTTTAATGTAGAGGTTCAAAATCTTCTCAAATTCTTCCAAAGTAGGAGCTATCTGAAAATCGGCGAAGGTGAAACAACGGAAAGACGTGTCATAGTACTGAGCCAAGGCCGTGAGAGCTTCAAACTCTACCTTCTCTGTCAACAGATCCAAAATTCTCCCATAAGAAGAGTGAAATTTGTTGTGATTGATGGGAGTGATCTTGGCACTTAGAGCTTTTAGACTGTCGGTTGAAGGATCTTTGTATTTGAAAGTGAAAGTGCTCTTTCTGTCGGTTTTCTTGTTTAGCTTCATTGTTTCTAAATTCACATTCATCATGACTGCTTCTGAAAAATGCTTATATCTGCAACAAGAACAAGACATTAAGAGCTTTTTTTTTTATTTTTTTTTTATTTTTATGAAGTATGTATGTATGAACGGATGCAGAATTCGAGCATATGGGTTCATAAGTCCGTGGTATGGATATGGTCGATACTGTCTGCTTTATGGAAAAGGTTCTCACAAGGTGTGATCTAGGGTTTAAAAGGGATCCCAAAGTCATGGATTCACATGACTGTTCATCATACATGACATGAATATGTCGAAGGATGACTCCATCACATGAATCTCTTTTGGGTGAGGTCCTCGTATCGACCCACATGAGAAGAACTTCTCGGGGGCCCATACTACGAGACACATCGACATTGGGTTCTAGACAAGGATTTTAGAGTCATGGACTTTCTTGACTGTTTGTTACGTATGTCAGTCATTGCCAGGAAACAACTCCATCAAGAAAGTCTCTTCTGAACGAGGTCTTCGTATCGATCCACACGAGAAGAGCTTCTCGAGGACCCATACTACGCGACCATCAATCTTAGTTGGCCGAAGGTTTAGGGTTCTAAAAGGTCCTTAGAGTAATAGATTCTTGAGAAAACGTTGATCAAACACGCCAAGAGCTTGACGGCTCTCATCATTCTCAAATGAATCTAATCTAAGCGAGGTTCTCGTATCGACTATCACGAGATGAGCATCTCGGAAGCCCATACTACTCAACCTCTCCTATCTCAATTTTAACACTCTAGACTCGGGTATAGAGTCTTTCCCTCAAGGTTTGCCACCAAAGTTTTCAATCCATGCCAAGAACCAATGAAACCAAACACGGTGAGATACAATTGAAAAAACAAGGAAAGCGATAAACAAGCAAAAAGGAAAGAACCCAAACACGCGAAAACAACCTAGGTTAGGCTTGACTCACTTAGGAAAAAGTGTCCCCAGCAGAGTCGCCAGCTGTCGCTACGTAAAAAATGACACAGAGTCGCCACCGGATTTTATTTATCCCAAGGAGGGAAAGGGAAATAGCGATAAAACCTTTGGGAAAAGAGCGTGGTCATCGCAACCAAGTTTTAGGGTTCGGGAGTCGGTTATGTGAGGGGAAGGTATTAGCACCCCCTCACATCCATCGTACTCGATGGGAACCTCCTAGGTTATTTTGCGTGAATGGGTGTTTTTATTAAGAGTTTGCTTGCTTAAGGAAAGAGGGGTTGGTTTATTTATTTTAATGCTCGCCAAGGATTGTGGCCCTTGTGCCTACGTATCCTCACTTAAAAGAAGTGAAGAATCAGAGCTCTGTAGTTCGGAGGCTTGTGAAATTGTTGTTTGTTGGTTGATTTTATACCTTGAAAAAGGGTTTTTGATTGAAGCCCTAAGCCAAAAATAGGTTTGATGAGTTGATGTTATTTTTTAAGTTTTTTAAGAGAAATTGTTCTTGATTAGGATTATACACAAAAGACTTTAGATAGAAATGAATGTTTCGAATAACCAAGTCGAGCGCCTTGTATCCAAAACATTCGGAACGAGTGTAGGAGGACTCCATTCTCATTCCTTCTCCACCACTTTAAAGTTCATGGTGCATAATTCTAATCGTATATTTTATTGTGTTTTGGGTTGTTTATAAGAAAAAGGATCACTTGATGTTGGATCAAGATTTATTGTTTGTAAAAAGCATTTGAGGTGACACGAATAAGGTCGATGGCGGACGCACAAGGCGGCCGACTTACATGGTCGAAAATGGCTCGATAAAATCGAGAGTTTGTTTTTGAAAATGGTTATGGAATTAAAAGTCAACAAAGACAATAGCAATATTCACACTAAAACCATACAAACATATGGGTTAGTCGGCTAAAAAAAAATTGAGCCATGCAAAAAAAACGCGAACTCCTTGAAAAAAATTTTTTAGGTAAAAAAACAGCAAAAAAAGCATAAACAAACTGATCAGTTCGCGCCGCAAAGGGTGTTCACGCCGCGAACTGAGAAAAGTGAACATTCTATTTTTTTGCATGTTCGCGCCGCGAACTGAGAAAAGTTTTCATTTTGTTTTTGATAGTTCGCGCCGCGAAGATGTGTCGCGCCGCGACCTGAAGCGAAAAATACAGTATTTGCTGTATTTTTTGCTGTCTTTTATGATTTTCTTCCTTTTTATTGGTTCTCAAAAATGGTTTTTTTTGGTCCCCTTAGAATCTTACATGGTATACTTAGTACAACAACATATAAAAGAGGAGGTAAAATGAATATAAAAGCAAAAAGTAAAGAGAGAAAGGTTTGAAATGGATACCCAAGAGCTTTCTATCTTTCTTGCAAGTCCTCCACTGATTTTTGTTGGAGGTGCTCTCCACTCTTCACTCTATGTTATGAAGATTATGTTCCTCAATGGTCCTCTTATGCTTCTATATCACTCTCTTTTTCTGGTTTTTCCTCCTTTCTATTTTTCTGGTTTTTAAGGTTTCTCTTGCTCTCTCTATTTTTCTGGTTTGCAATGTGTGTAGAATGTTGAAATGAATGAAGAGTCCCTCTTTTTGTTTACAGCCCCTTGCCTTCTTATCTCTCCCCTCTAGGGTTTTCCCTTCTCCCCAAACATCAGATTTTTTCATGGGGTAATGTTTCTTACCACTTTTTCTCATGTCACTCTCTTTCTTTCCATTTCCATGTATATGGCTATGCTGCATTTTTCTGCACTACTTTCTCATGCTGTCTTTTTCTACAACCCTCTACATTGCTGTCTTTTTTCTGCTGCATTTTGTATCTTGCACCCCTTTTGTTGGCTTGTGTCTTAACAGCTCTTGTGGTTAATTCTTCTACCCTTTTGACAGCATTTTGAAAAATCTGATATTTAGTATATAAATGCATCATTGTGGGTTCATTTCCTTGGTCTTGTGACATGCATATTTTGTGACATGAGGCAACTTGTCACCTCTTGCATGGGACTGTTTTGCCATGATTAAACATGCATAATCTTGGTCTTAAAACATTCCAATCTTGATTTAATTCTTGCATATTTCTTGGGATGTTTATAAGCATAATGTGGACTTGGTGTGGCATTACCATGACATGAACTTGATTAGAGACTTGAATGAAGATTAGAAATAAATTAATTTCTAAACATTACTTAGAGTTGGAAATCTTGCAACAAATGACATTCTTGTAATGTCATTGAAATTTCTCTTGGTAATATTCTTGCCTCTAATTCATGAATTCATGATGGATTCCCCTAGAACCATCAAACAAAATTGGATGGAACAATCTTGAATTTGGCCTTGAATTTCATGTTCATTAGGAATATATTTTGAATATCCTAATATATTGTCAAGTAACTTCTTCTTGAAGAAATCCACATGAGCAATCCTTCCAATTTAGATCAAACCTTAGGTGATGAACCTTTTTCTTCCATGTAGTCCAAGATAGACGAGTTATGTCATTTGAAATGGGAAATGACAAATCAAACCAATCCGTACCCACATGCTCGATATGCAATAAAATGATGTATGATATGACGAATATAGGGTATAAAGGCTAAAGGCGAAAATGAGGGTGTGACAATCTTCATCAAAGTTTTCAGTATGATCAAGGCATTCTTTTTGTTGCTGTTATGCAAGTTGATTTGGGTTTAAGAATCAAAACTGGGGTGGATTCAGAATAGAGAAGTTTTCAAGAGATTCCAGGATCCAAAGTTACTATTATCCACTTTCCAATTCTAAATATCCATTTTCATTTTAAACCATTGTTATCCAAATTTCATTTTTCATTTCCATGTCCAAGTAGCCTTATTCAAATAGTCCTACTTTTTTTTAAAACTCAAGGAAAGGTTGTGGAAAGGCCTCAGCCAACACATGTAGATGAGGGTTGCTAGAGTCTTAATTATGGTTTACACATCCGCTTATGACTCTATTAGATGATGTTACACTGAAGCCCCAAGAACACTACTTCATGAATTTTCATGCTACATGGTGCCTCATGTGTGCTTACTATCGAATGTGGTCTCTTTCTTGGTGCTCATGTGATATGCAGTTGAAAAGTGATAAAATTATAATTATTGAAAGATAGTGGGAACGCATTAATTATCGCTAGCCATGGGTAAACAAAAAGGTTTTGGTTTGCTGAGCGAAGAGTATTTTGAGGGAGAGAGTTTCATCTACTACCAAATTGCATATGTAGAGTGAACAACAAAATTTGTTCTCTTGCTAATAAGCTACATAAAATTTCCGGTGGATTGTTGGAGATACAAAGGTGCAGAAAATCTAAACACAAATCCATTTTAATTCAAGTCTTCACTAAACAAAGTTCAACTACAAGACATAATTTCATTTGAAAAAGTGAATATAGTAGGAATTTCATAATAGAAGATCAGACAAAATGCAATAACAAAAAATAAATAAGGAAAACTTTGTGACAGAAAAGGAATTGAGTTTGTAATATAAAACACATGACCTTCCCTGCTACAAGTCGTACAACCACAACGCCACTACAAGCCAAAGCATGTTGCAAACCACTCAAACCCAAAATACAACTACCACTGAATTCGTACATACATAGGCCATAATACAATGACAATGAAAACACGTTTCACGACTTGCCTAACAAATTTTCAGTCTAATACATATCCTACCCTCCAATCTTCCCTCTATAAAGTCAGCTCGTTCTTCATGTTTAGAGGCGGCCCCCTTTTTGCTCACGATTCTCCTTTCAATCTTCCATTTCATCTTTAATATTATTCTTCAACAGCATCAACAACTTCCAGTTTTGCAACTCTACATCAACAACAAATTCAACGCAACTCAACAACTCAAGTGTAGAACAAAGAGAAATTCACAACAACAACAACTTAACAAATTGTGCATCTCTGGGTCACGCAAGCAGCAAGAAGAAGAACATTCAGTAACCATAAATTCTCGCAGCAAGAGAAGTAAAAGAGAGTGAAGTGCAAGACGAAAGCTAGAAAGAAAGAATTTCACACCTGTTGTAGTGTTATTTTTGCGTAAAGTCGGTAACTCTGAACTTTGATTTTGTGTCTGATATTGCCTTGTATTTGAAATGATTTTTTTACTGGTGATTTTTTAGTTCATGTGTTTGTATTTTGGACCATATGGAATGAGGGGGTGCATCGATATGGCGTGGCCGGAGAAGAACCGAGAGGGTGAGGTAGAAGAGAAGGAGAACAATGAGAGAGGTGAGTGTGTAAGAAGGAATCACGAGCGTCCGGCGAAGGAGTGAAGAAACGACATTAAAGGAGAAGGGCTTATTGATTGAGGAAGATGAAGTATGGAAGTAAGAAGCTACGACACATCATTCTAGTTTAAGGTTTTTATTTTGTTAGTAGGATCAGGTTTCTTATAGGCCCATGTTAATTCCTTTTTTTTTTCACACCCGCTTTTCACTAACGTACCCCCTTGGTTGCATTTTAAAAAAACATAATGGGCCTGAGGACTTAGCCCATGCGCCCAGATCCTCCACACACCCTAGTTTTATTCGACGTACCCCCTCCTGGCATGTGTTCACAGGTAATGGGCCTGAATATCTAAGCCCATGCACTTGTTTCCTATTTCCAGCCACCATTTGTTGTTGCACCTTTAGTTTTTGTTTTGGATAATTGAGTTGATAATTATTTTTGATTATTTGAGTTTAGGTTTTAATTTTAGATCATTGTTTTTTTAGATATTTGTTTGATTATTAATTCTAGATAATTGTGTTTTGATTAATTAGTTTTAGTATTTAATTTTAGTTAATTGATTAGATTAGTTATTTTTAAAATCAAAATTTAATTAGAGATTATTAGGATATTATTTAGATTAATTTTAATTTGGTTTTTTGTTTTAGATTAATTAAATATTAATTATATATTTGATTTTTTTAATTCTATTATTAACTTGATTTTAATTTAATCTATTTAGATTTAGATTTTAGTTTTTTTAAAAGTTAATTTTGACTTAACTTAGGATTAACTTTTGATTAGAATTTAGTTAATTAAACTTTGATTTTCATTTTGACCTAAGTAAACTTTGACTAATTTTATTCTTAATTTTGGTTTTAGTTTCGATTAATTCTTGAGTGCATCTGGTGAATATTTCTTTGATGATACTTGTATAGATTTGCTTTGACGACTGATATGACTTTGTTATTGAATATTTACTTGAGTTTTGATACTTGATGTTGTTTGTGATTGCGATGCTTTGTGTTTACTTGTTGGTTACCTATGTATTCACATGATCGCTTAGGATTCCTAGCTCCAGTTAACTTATGATCCAAACAAAGTCAATTCACTTATGTTAAGGCTTTTCAGATCTAGAACCTTTTCTCTTGCCCCTGTGCGATCGAAAACCCATTTTCCCGTAGTCCCGTGAACTACGGATGCTTTGATTCCTTATTTCCTAATGAGGATACGTAGGCACGAGGATTCATATCCTTGGCGAGCATACTAACAACTAACTTCCCCTTTCTCTCGCCCTAGTGCGATGGAGACCAACCTATTATTCAAACCTTTTCTCTCGCCACAGTGCGATCGATACCTTTCTCGTAGTTACCCAAACTACATTTGCTTTGATTTCTCATATCAGATGAGGATACGTATGCACAAGACGGTGATGTCTTGGCGAGAAACCTTTCCCCCACCACCCATAGTTTTCTGAACTACGTTGACTCTGACTTTCCCATTGCACGAGGGAATACGTAGGCATATGGCGACGATGTCCTATCGAGTCTCCTTTTTATTTTCCCTTTCCCATTTCCATTTAGCAGTAGCTTTTAGATAACTCACCCTTTAATTAGACAACAAGTGTGGATCCCGTTGAGTAAAATAGACGTAAGGGGGTGCTAATACCTTCCCCTTGTGTAACTGACTCTCAAACCCAATATTTGGTTGCGATGACCTTGTCTTCTCCTTTCCTTCAGGTTTTCTTTGATCGTTTCCTTTCCCTCCTTTGGGATAAATAACGTTTGGTGGCTGGTGACTCTTCTGGGGACTCTGGTTCCCTATGCGAGTCAATCCTAGTGCTTGTCTGTTTTGTATCTTTGGGTGTTTATATTTGTGCATATGTATGTTATATTTGTAGTGCATTTACTATTGCATATTATTGCATTCACATTTTACTTTTTTGCACTTTATCAATGTTATCCTATTATGTTGTTGTTACTGTGTTGTTGGGTGTGTTGTTCCATGAGAGATAAGCCCAATACCCTAGCTTGAGTACATACAAAGGATTAGTGTGGAGAGTAGTGGGGGTTTGTGTGGCATCTAACCATGAAAAAGCTCGCACAAAATTCACGTCCAGACGAGGTTTTCTTTGGAGAAACTCTATCCTGCACGTCTGGTGCAATTGAGGGGGTATTGACTTAGAAAGCTAATGACTCTGGAGATCGTTCATTGGGAAGTTAGTTGAGACCTCCTTGATTGACCATGATGCCAAACCAGAAATGGTGAACACATTATCGTTTCTCGATCTGAGAGTCTGTGATACTGATGACCTATTAGGATTGCCATGTCATCCAAGACTAGAACCCACATGTGATAGGGGATGGGTTTTTGCAGGAAACCTTGACTTCCAATCAACCCGGTTTTTTGGTTTTTTTTATCAGTGTAAACTTATCAGTATGATGATTATGGTATTTAATGATTTTGGTATTCTGGTATTCTGATTATTCAGGTATTCTGGTATTCTAGTATTTTGTGTTCAGAGCAGACTGATGAGCTTATTCAATTAGCAGCACAACAGTTATTCAGATATTTGTGGAAGCTTTAATCCCATGTCTGTTGCATCCATAACATTGCATTATATAAGCATTTGTGCATCATTTTGCATTTCTTTCCTCAGCCAGAAACAACAGGGCTCATCCATCTTTTGCCTATGACCTACAGTTGATTTCCCGACACTCGTATTGGACTTGAATCAGCTTTTAGAAGAATCATGAACTCAGGAGAGAGAAACTGGTTTGTTACAAGGGCAGATGTTGAATTGATGAAGAACCAGTTGGATCAACTCATGGAAGCTATGACACCTATAACAAGGGGAGAGGCCAATATTCAGAGGACTCCCGTTACTGGGATTGTTATCCCACCTCCAGTGAATAATGTTGCTTAGGCTCAGCATGTGCGGATTCCTGTTGAGGATCCAGTTATACAAGAGCGTACCATTTCTCGAGATAGACATTTCTCTTATCTTAATGCTACGGACTATCAGAGTTTCACATTCTATGTGCAAGACTTCCAAAGAGAAGTTCCAAAGATGAAACCTAAAGACCCACAGACTGTCAAGTTTATGAAAAGGTATTGTGTGTTGGAGGAGAAGCTTGATGCCCTAGAGGTCATGATGCTCTTAATCTGAATGCTTCAAGCATGTGTTTGGTGCCAGGTTGTTGCACCCCAAAATTTGACCAACTTTTCTTTACCTAGCTTATGTTTCATTTCATTCACATTAGCATTATCATTTGCATTTCACTGACATGTATGCAGGAGATCAAGAGGTATGAGTACCAATCAAGGGCTACACAAGACTATGAAGATAACTAAGAAGGTTATTCAAATGTTCAAGGGTTGATAGCCTTGTTGGAGAAGTCAAAAGATCCTCAGAGAGAGTGATTGAAGCCAAGTGTGTAGGTCTCCTAACTTGAGAGTTGTGGAAAGTCATCAGATGATTCTGAGGCCATGAGGATGTACTTTAGGTCTTGAGAGAGCTCATGGGAAGTGTTTAAGATCACTTTGAGGCCTAGACAGGTCATTGTGCAAGATTAAGAAGGCTCAACCATGAGTGGTGCAGCTAGGGTTTGACTGGGTCAACCCTAAGTCAACTGATGATTTGAAGGAAGTTGAGACTTAATTCAAAGGCCATGTGATCATGAATTGACACATTGAGATGTTATAAGGATGATTCCAAGGTTAACTCATCATGATTGAAGAGTTTGAGAAGTTTCAAGCTAGGGTTTCTAAGGCTTGACAGTGTAAAATCCCCTAGTTTGACCCCTATCTTCAAGGCAGTTTAGCTCAAGATGTGATTGTAATCTCATCTTGCCCCCAACATGAATGTTGTAGATAATGATCTTAGCTTTAATTTGAGTACTAGAAGTCCTTGATAGGATTTGTAGAACTCAAGTTATGACTTTGACAAGTTACAGGTCATCTGAGGTCTGTGGATTTGGGGGCTTGAAAGTTACCCAACTTGCATCAAACTTTTACCCTAGAAGGATGATTCCTATGAAATTTTAGTCAACATGAATGTTGTTCCTTATCCTCTTAGCTTTCTAGAGAGTACTAGAAGTCCTTGATAGGATTTGTATAACTCAAGTTATGGCTTTGACAAGTCAAGGGCATTTTGGTCATTTGGAGATTATAGGTCATTTCAACCATAAGGCCATAACTCCTATTTCCAAGCTTCAAATGAGAAAATGTCCAACATCAAACTTGTTCAAAATGATGTCTTAAGGCTAGTAAAGAGGTCATGAGATGTTGGAAATTCTTGTAGCTCAAAGTTGCAAAAATGACCTAAAATAAGGGTATAAGTTAAATGAACCAAAGTTGGAAATTGATATTTTTGATCTACACATCCAAACCAGGGCATGTAATAGGTAATTTTGACTCTAAAAAACATTTTAAGAACATTGGTTTAGCCACATTTTTGAGTTGAGGTGTAATTTGTGGACTTGCTTTGAAAAGTAGTTACTTACATCATAAGTAACATTTGCAAAACCTAGAATCAAGGCATAACCAAGGGCCCTTGCAAGCCAAACACTTTCAGAATGTCACTAGGGGAGAAATTGGAAGAGAATGGGATTGATTTCAAGCTGCAAACAGAACTATGCATACCATGGCATATGGTTGAAATTCTCATGACATGAGAGTTTGAAACTCTCATTAGAAGGATCTAGAGGGTTCTAGATCACCCATACATGTTCTATATATTGAGTAGAGGTGATCCAAAGGAAATGTTGGTGAGGATTGAGAGGAAAAAGAGAGAGTGAACTTTGAAACCTCCATGTGCAAATTGAAATCAGTTTCTGCATTCTACACCATTTTGATCCTTTCTTTTGATCTCAACAACTTCTATTGAGGATACTGAATGATTCCAGATCAATTCCATAGCCAAAGCCTTGAAGGATCGTGTTCTTGCATTTGATTTTCACCTGCTGCGAGTCACCATCAGGTTTGGAGTTCCAAGCATTTGCAATCAATTCTCTTGCATACAGAAGCAAGAACTTGGTACATTGAATGATTCTAGAGCAGTAGAAGGGTTGAATTGAAGCTTTGCTACTTCTGTTGTTCAAGAATTCACAGGTTTGAATCTTTCATCCCTCACCTTAATTTAAGAAGAATTACCTCAGTTTGTTAGGTTAGATTGATAGTATGCGGTTAGGAGATCGTTTTTGGGAATTTAGAGAGGATTTGGTGATGATCAATGAGATGACACAATTTCTGTTTGGATCAAGAACATGCTGGATATTGAGAGATAATGTGAGTGTTATAGCGAGAAGTGATCAGGGTAATATGGTGAACATTTTAGACCAAACAATTTGAAGAATAGTGATAGTTGAGGTTTGAGCATAATTTTGATTCTTAATCGTGTTTTAGGTTAGAGGTTGATTCAATAAATTCTGAGGCTAGGGTTAGACTCAGGGAGAGATTTAGAGTGATTTAGTGTTTTAAATCTTGAATTCTGATGGAGATTTGAGGGAGCCCGAGTGAGGGTGAGGTTGATGTTTGAACTCTGTTACAATGGATGCTTCCCTCCATTTTCATGGCTAGAAGTAGGTGATGAAGTCCTAGCCATCAGATTCACGTATGACCATTGACCAGAGCTAGATCCAAGGGTCGTGTTTTAATCTCAGGTTGTGAAGAGGGAAGAATTCTGATGCTCTAAACACTGCGTATCATTAAACAAAAGGTTTTGGGCTTTAATAAGAGACCACTATCCACACCCCCCAGCGAGCCCATTTGTGAATTTGAACTGATTTCGCTTGCTTCCTACACCGCGCCTTTATCTTTTTCTTTACCATTTTTCAATTGATTTTTGATTGTGATATGGGCTTAGGCGCTTTTCTACTGACACCCCCTTCCCAGGTCCATCATACATTTACACAGCATTGCATTTCTATCTGCACCGTGCATTTATCTTTTTCTTTTGATTTTCTTTATTCCTTCATTTTATTCATGATTCTTGATAAAATCATAAAAAATGGAAAAATGACTCAATTAATCCCATTCTTTTTGCATTAGATTCATGATTGAATCTAGTATTTTTTAGAGAAAAAATATTATTATTTCATGCATTTTCTGATTTTATGGGAATTTTCACATTTTAATTGATATTAAAATAGTTATGTTTGATACTTGATTTTGATGAATTTGGTTTGATCATGTGGTGATGATTTTGACCCTGATTTTTTGTGAGTTGTTAGCATAGATATGCATGCTCCCCATAGAATTTTATCATATTTTTGTGATGAGCATAGGTGGTAGTTTAGGTTGAAACCTTTAGAAGCTCCATTTTTATTGTTTATGATTCATACCTTTGGATTTAGGACTTAATGTTAGAACTTAATAGATGATTTAGTCCCTGGTTTTTGTATGAGGCATTCTTAATTGAATTAGGATCCCTTAGGAATTTTTGTAGAAATTTATAAGATAGTTTGCTATTTGTGATTGATTTTAGTTTAGATGCTAGTTTTAGATGATTCTAAGGCACTAACTCAACTAGATTAACATCTTTAATTCCCTTAGATTAGGGTTTTGTTTCTGTTGCTCTTGGATGATGATGAAGACAAGTTGAAGGTGCATTGGATTGCTTGAAGAGGCTTGGATTGGGAGATCTTCCCTTCTTGTGGTGTAGTCTTGATTAGGCTAAGATTAGGGTTTTGTAGGCAGAGCTTCTAGATAGTTCTCTTCCTTCATAAACATGGAATATGTTGATCAATTCCATTCTTCCCTATGATGAAAGGTCCCTTTGTAATGGCCTCATCCCTCCTTTGGTAGGATGTGTGGCTCTTTGCAAATTGGTAGAACCTTTGAGGGTCCCTTTCTCTGATGACAGGATGCTTAATGGTGACCTTTGGTCTTCACTCTGCTACCAACCATCCAAACTTTGCTCTTGATAGATGCATCTTTATCCCTTGCTAGAGGATGGAGTTCCTTGCTTGAAGAAGATTGAAGAATGAAGTTGATACTTCCAGGTGATTGAAGACTACTCTGAGAAGCTGAAGCTTATAGATGAAGAGGAAAGCTAGTTGATACTGGTGAAGCAAAGAGAGCTGAAGCCAGAAGACCAAGTTGATACTTGTGAAGAAGAGCCAATTGAGATTGAGTGAAGAGCTGAGGCTTGAGGAATGAAGGATAAGTTGATACTTATGTTGATACATTGAGAGCCTGAAGGAATCAAGTTGATACTTGTAGTTAGGAGTATGTCGCTTCCGCGAAAATAAGGTGCCGGCAAAACAAAAGTGTCGCCACCTTTCGTTATTTATCCCTCAGAGCGGGAAAGGAAACGATCGGATAAACCTGATGAATAGGGAATAAGACAAGGTCATCGCAACCTTTGTCTGGGTTCGGGAGTCGGTTACGCAAGGGGAAGGTATTAGCACCCCTCACGTCCGTCGTACTCGACGAAATCCACGCTTGTTGTGTTTACTGGACGAGTTGGTTTATCTATCTACCTATCAAGGCTGGTTTAAACAGAAAAGAAAATGACTCGGCAAAGCATTGCGCTTTATGCCTACGTATTCTCATCAGAGAATGAGAAATCAGAGTCAACATAGTTCGACCTACTACGGGATACGGGGAAGGTAGCTCGCCAATACATCAGTATTGTGCCTACGTACTCTCAACAGGTATGAGAGATCAGAGCTTACGTAGTTCGAGATACTACGAATTACGGGGATTCAGATTCATCTGTTTTATCGAGTAGGGTTAAACAGCAGTTCCAGCAGTTAGGGACACAACCTGTTTGCGTTGGCGCTGAAGTTTAACGACACTCTTTTCTTCAGAAAAGCTTTCCTTTGACTTACGGGCCCACGGGGAAAAATGGTTTGAAGTTTGTTTTGTGTCTTTTACGGAAGAAGTGTTTTTTATTGTGTTTGCAATTTCAATCGCACTAAAGACTATGACCTGAGATTGAATGCGTCGCATGTCACCCAAAGGGTACCATACTAAACATCCAGACTGTTGAAAAGAAACTCTCCAACAATCCTTTCTTGGGTAGCTTAAGGCTCGTGACGTACGAAAAAAATCATTCATGATTACCGTATCTTAAGCTGTTTTGAGATGAGAAGAGAACAGGCTCAACTACGGGGAGACTATCAAGTCCTATTGTTGTCATGCCAAGGATTCATCCTATAGTTGAGGTTTGAAACAGGGAACTCCTAGAAGTTATCATGCATAGGTTTCAACCTAAAGTTCTATCATCACTTCCTTATCAAAGGAAATGAGAGTCCTAAGGGATCATGTAAATGATACACAGAAACAGATAAAGCATCAGCTTAAACAGTAAACAATAATACAGTAAACGACTGTAAAATGCATGCAATGCAAGTGAGGGAGGAAATGTGTGTGGGGCAGCAGCCTCCACAAGCTCATCTCAACCTCAAGCCATAATTAATAACAGTAATCATACTGAGGAAAATAAAACAACATGCTATCAAGCAAAACAGTAAACTGCAATCATACAGAAAGAATAAAATCATGCTATCAAGCAAAATAAACCACATAGGCAAGGGAGCAGGGCTCTACCGAATACCCGCAAGCAAAGCCATACAGTAACAATACAAGCAGAGGGAGCAACTCAACCTCTAGTGCAATCATGCTCCTAGATTAAAGTCAGTCTAAATATGAACTTATTATAATGCATCAAGCAAGTCAAACAAGGCACATGTCGCTACTGCGAAAATCGGCGCCGGCTGACAGAAGAGTCGCCACCGTGCGTTATTTATCCCAACGGAGGGAAAGGAAACGCTCGAAGTAAACCTCGCAAAAAAATGGGAAAGGTATGGTCATCGCAACCAAAACCTGGGTTCGGGAGTCGGTTACGCAAGGGGAAGGTATTAGCACCCCTCACGTCCGTCGTACTCGACGGGATCCACGCTTGGTGTTTATAAGGAAAAGGGTGTGTTTATCTATCTACGCTAATGGTCAGTCTGAAAAGAAAAGAAAAGGACAGGACTCGACAGAACATACGGTGTTCTGGGCCTACGTACTCCCTCGTGCAATGGGAAAGTCAGAGTCAACGTAGTTCGACTACCTACGTTTAGACGGGGGAAAGGTTGCTCGCCAGGACATCGCGTCCTGTGCCTACGTACTTCCACACGGCAGGGAAGATCAGAGCAAACGTAGTTCGACTAACTACGGCTAAACAGGGCGTTCTCACACAGCAGTGAGAAAATAAACTGGTTTTAAAGGTTCGGGAACCTATGGGAAAAACTACGGTCTGGTCTCAAATGCACTCGGGCAAGAGAAAAGGGTAACATCAGTCGTCAGCAGGAAAGTCTCGATCGCACAGCAGCGAGAGAACAAAAGGTTAGTTGTTAGTGTGCTCGCTAGGATATCGCATCCTATGCCTACATATTCTCGTCTGGTACGAGAAATCAGAGCAGCTGTAGTTCGGCTAACTACGACATAAGCTATTCAAGTGTTTTCTATTGCTATGAAAGGGAAAAGACACCCTAAAACTATGGTTGAAAAAGGGGAATCTACCTACTATTATCATGCCTGGTTGACCCACCTAATGTCTATCAAAACCCCTCCGCAGCGGAGAAGTTAGAGCTCCTAAGGGATCATGGCAACAACACTAAACAACAAACAGGAATCAACTGCAAAGTAAAGAAATACTGGAAATATGCATGAATGCAACAACCAAACAAGCAAGGCACAAAGGCCGCAAACCACAGAGGTAAGGGAGCTCAGCTCTACCAAATACCAGCAAGCAAAGCCACTCAATAACAAACAAGCAGAAGGAGGACCACCTCAGCTTCTCATGCACACAAAGCCTACTTCTAAGATGCACTTACCTCAGAAATATCTAGATGAACCCCTAAGTCTAATGCAGCACAGCACCACACAAGTCAAACAACACAAAGAGAAGGCGAACCAGCCTGACAAGCCCCTATCCAAAACTTAAGCCAAAACCCTGAGCAGGACCCCTAAACAAAACCCTAATCAAACCCCTGAGCAAAGCCCTATGCTAAACCCTAATCAAATTTCTAATCAAGGCCCTATGCAAAACCCTAAGCAAAACCCTAATCAAATCTCTAAGCAGAGCCCTAACACAAGAGAAAACAAACCAGTCTCCAAGCTTCAAAACAAGCTTACCAAAGAAAGGGAGCTAAGTAGGCAGACTCATAATGCCTTCCTCAGGAAAGTACCAGGAGGTTACCACTCAGGAATCATATCCTATGCGGCTCAACAACTGTGAACAGTTTACCTTCCTCCTCAGGAGAAACTAAACTCACATGAAGGCTCCGACATCATTGGATACTTGAGAAATCCTACCTGAACTAAGGGAACTAAGTGAACAGGCCCATAATGCCTTCCTCGGGAAAGTACTAGGGGGCTTCCACTTAGGAATCATATCCCATGTGGCTCAACAACTATCATCAGTTTACATTCCTCCTCAGGAGAAACTAAACTCACATGAAGGCTCCGACATCATTGGATACTTGAGAAATCCTACCTGAACTAAGGGAACTAAGTGAACAGGCCCATAGTGCCTTCCTCGGGAAAGTACTAGGGGGCTTCCACTTAGGAATCATATCCCATGTGGCTCAACAACTGTGATCAGTTTACATTCCTCCTCAGGAGAAACTAAACTCACATGAAGGCTCCAACATCATTGGATACTTGAGAAAGAGGTGAGAAGAAAGAATGAAAGACATCCATAGTGCCTTCCTCAGGAAAGTACCATAAATTTCCCTCAAACTTCAGGACCTCAAACCTCACAAACAGAGAGCAAGCTCCTAGACTAGGCCTCAATCCAACATCCTTGCAAGCTCCACCAAGACTTCATCCAGCCTCCACCTTCAAGAAGAAACCACAGACCCTCAAACCACAAGAAACTATCTCTGAAGTTCAACCATAGTTGAACTCCAAAGTCAGAAGCCCTCATGACTTCCCCTATTCTCAGGCTCAAACAAAAATAGCAAAACACTCTATAAAAATCTATCAAAAATCTAGGGGAAACCTACAGGGCTCTATGATCCCAAGATCAAATCTCAAAACCTAAGTCAACTTCTAAGGCCACTAAACAATCCTTATCATGAATGGTCAAGGGTTACCAACAAGTTATGAGGTCTCTATTCTCTAACCCTAAAACAATATCAATCAATCTCTAAAAAATCCACTAAAATCCTATGGGGAACATGCATTAATCTAGTACAACATACTAAAAATCTAGAGCAAAATTCATTACCAAATGAAAGAACTAAAATCAACAAGGCAGACACGTCACAAACCAATTATTCCATATCAATTAAAATACAAAAATGCAAATAAAAATGAAAATGCATGATCTAATTAATATTTTTGTACTATAAAATTCTAAATTGAATTATGAACATATGGAAAAAAGAAGGGAATTATTTGATCAAATCTACTATTTTTTATGAATTTTCTTCTAACATGATACAAACAAAGAAATAACAAAGAAAAATAAAAAAGGAAATAAAACAGGGGGGGGGGGGGGTAAAAATAGCAAGCGCTCTAGTTGCTTTCCAATTGGGCCCAGACTGAGGGGGGTGCGCTTAGCACTCAGGGCCTAAGCCCAGACCAAACTCTCATCTCTCACGCAGGGGGGGGGGGAACGAGCAAATGAGGGTTAACACTTCAGCAACTCACACTTGGGCTTAACCCAGCCCAAACCCTAATCCACGTTACCAATTAACAAAACCTCCCTTCTTCCCCAAACTTCTGATCACTGTTCACCTCAAACCCTAACACGCCGCTCCCCAACCTCTCTCCCCCTTGAAACTCCTCTCCAGAAAACCTCTCAAAACACTCTCAATCTGGACGAAAACTAAACCTTGATCAACTACCACACATGCAATCAACAGAACTCATCAGAACAAGAAACCCTAACCTAAACATCTCAAGAACTGCATCTACAGCTAAACTAACACACGCATGCAAGGAAGAAGTTAGGAACCTGGAAAGATGAACGATACTTGAAGCTCGTTGAGGAAGCTAATAGTTCGCTGAAGATCCACAACCGGAGAAGATTTCCCGATGAAGATCCAAGAAGCTTGCTGAAGAACTTGTTGTTGATGAATACAGATGAGGATGACGGTTCTGGAAATCTTCAATTGAAGGCGAACGAAGATCAAGAAGATCTAAACAATTTCTGGTAATCTCGCTGAAAGTTTGTCGTTCTGGAAACCAAAGGATGATGATCGGGGACGAAAATCTGGGCGTAGGCTTTGGTTGATGAGGTTGAAGGTCCTTGGATGTTGCTGTGAAATGTGAAGAATACTGAAGTTCTTGAGGATTTTTCTGGAGAATCATGCGAAGAACGATGAAGGTTTGAATGTTTTCTGGAATTCTTTTGAAGTTTCCGGCGACAGATGAATTTTCCGGCGAGTTATGGATGAAAAGGAACGGGGAAGATCGGAGAAGAAAGGAGAAGATAGGAGGATTCTGGGTAGAAAAATAGCTCCGGCGGGTGGTTGCGGTGGCCGGAAGGCGTTAGGGTGGCCGGCGGTGAGGCGGTCACCGGATTTGCATGGCCGGCGGTAGCTTCTCGGTGAGGGGGTGGTGAGGTGACACGCAGGCCAGGGAGAGGGGCTGAGTGGGACGCGTGGCAGGTTTCTGGGAGTGGAGTCAGAATGAGGTGGTGTCTTCTGAGTGAAAAACGTGGCGCACTATATACCTGACATGTGGCATCTGCTGGACAAAAAAACTGAAAACGGACTGCAATTGATATTGGGCCTCCAAAACCTATACTGGGCCCACGAAAAAAGACCAATAAACCCAAAAAAAGTCAGAATTAAGATGATTAAATCCACTTAAAACCTAATCAAAGATTTAAGCTACTTAACTAATGGTTAAACCTAATTAATGAAAATGATTACACTACAATTAAATCTAAATGACACTTAAACTAACCTAATTAAATCTAACACTCAATTAAACCTAACTAATGTTAAACCCTAATTAAACTAATTAAATCCTAATAAAAGAAATTAATATCTAATTAACCTATATTAAACTAAAATCAACATCTATTAACATTCTATTTAATCTCTAATAAAATCTATACCATTTATTTAAAACTATTAAATCCTATATTAAACCTAATAAAAGGAATATCTAACAAAAGATTAAATCTATATTAAAATAAACTCTATTTATTTCTATTATCCAAAAACTATTATATTCTAAAAGAAAATCATTATAAAATCTATTTAAAACAATTTAAATTCTAAAAAAGACTTAAAGCTATTTAAAAATGTTAGGAAAATCTATTTAAATCCTAAAAAATCTAAAAAGCCTATTTAAAATCTACAAAGGCTATTAAATCCTAAAAAATGCAGACAAATGCAAATGACCACCATAAAAGATAGTGCGAGACCCGATCGAAGCAAACAGTAAACCCCTGGCATCAGAATATCCCACAACCACCATGCAGGCTGAAAATCACCGAGGAGCGCACAATTCCCCGAAAATAAAACCCTGATTATCTAGACTGGATCTGAAATATCCGGTAGATGAAACCCAAGCTGTAACTCTGATATCCTCTGTCTGTGCACAAATGTCATGCATCTGATTTGCGAATACGAATTGAACCATGAACCAGATAGGAGAACCGGTTGGTCAAATTTTAGGGTGCAACAGCTGCCCCTATTCAAGCGACTTGGACCTGAAGGGTTGAAGAGCGCTCAGCCTTCAAATATTCAGAGGTACGAGACGGTTGAATACCAATAAAACCGAAAATTTACCAACCGCAGAAATATACTGTAAACTACTTGGGGAATAAAAATCCAGAACCAAACCCAGCCGTCACGGCAACAAACTGATTAATCATCTGGTAAAGAATTCCTGATTTTAACACCCAGTTACCTGCGTGATACCCCATTTAACAAACCCGAGGGTTGCAACAAAACACCTGATCCTCTCACATCGCCTACTGATGGACAGGAGGAGAAATATACTCACATCGTCTAAAGATAGACGGAAAGACACCCAAAATTCATACTCACATCGTCTAAAGATAGACGACAAGACACCCATAATCCGAAGAAAACTTCAATACTCACATCGCCTAAGGATAGACGGGAAGATCCAACATCCATACTCACATCGTCTAATGATAGACGGAAAGACACCCATAATCCCGAAGGAAACATTCAATACTCACATCGTCTAAAGATAGACGGGAAGACACCCTTAAATCCATACTCACATCGTCTAATGATAAACGGGAAGACACCCATAATCCCGAAGGAAACTTCAATACTCACATCGCCTAAGGATAGACGGAAAGACACCCTTAATCCATACTCACATCGTCTAATGATAGACGGGAAGACACCCAAATCGATACTCACATCGTCTAAAGATAGACGGGAAGACACCCAAAATCTATACTCACATCGTCTAATGATAGACGGGAAGACACCCATAATCCCGAAGGAAACTTCAATACTCACATCGCCTAAGGATAGACGGAAAGACACCCTTAATCCCGAAGGAAACATTCAATACTCACATCGTCTAAAGATAGACGGGAAGACACCCAAATCGATACTCACATCGTCTAAAGATAGACGGGAAGACACCCAAAATCTATACTCACATCGTCTAATGATAGACGGGAAGACACCCATAATCCCGAAGGAAACTTCAATACTCACATCGCCTAACGATAGACGGAAAAACACCCTTAAATCCATACTCACATCGTCTAAGGATAGACGGGAAGACACCCAAAATCGATACTCACACCGTCTAATGATAGACGGGAAGACACCCATAATCCATACTCACATCGTCTAAGGATAGACGGAAAGACATCCAAAATCCGAAGAAACAAACCAATACTCACATCGTCTAAGGATAGACGAGAAGACACCCAAAATCCATACTCACATCGTCTAAAGATAGACGGGAAGACACCCATAATCCATACTCACATCGTCTAAAGATAGACGGGAAAACACCCATAATCCATACTCACATCGTCTAAAGATAGACGGGAAGACACCCAAAATCCATACTCACATCGTCTAATGATAGACGGAAAGACACCCATCCCGAAGGAAAATTCAATACTCACATCGTCTAATGATAGACGGGAAGACACCCTGAATCCATCAATACTCACATCGTCTAAAGATAGACGGGAAGACACCCAAAATCCATACTCACATCGTCTAAGGATAGACGGAAAGACACCCAAAATCGATACTCACATCGTCTAATGATAGACGGGAAGACACCCATAATCCCGAAGGAAAAAATTCAATACTCACATCGTCTAAGGATAGACGGAAAGCTCGCTGGGGAAAACACACTATCCATATGCTCCGACGATAAGAAACCTGCTGAAAAACCTGAAACTTCACATCGTCTACTGATAGACGGGAAGAAAACCACTTAGAGAAACCCCATCTTGAAACCCCACTGGAAAAAACCCGAAACTTCACATCGTCTACTGCTAGACGGAAAGAACACCAATTAGAGAAACCCCATCTTGAAACCCCACTGAAGAAAACAACCGAAACTTCACATCGTCTACTGATAGACGGGAAGAAAACCACTATATTCGGACTCAAGACGTCTAATGATAGATGGAGAAATCCACTTATTGGAGGAACACATCGTCAATATGAATTGACGGGAAGAACAGTCTGTCGATACCCGATGACTGATTGATCAAAGCATAATTGTTGCATGATCTGAAATACAAATAAACTGCTGAATTGTCTGAACACTGTTGCTGGATGAAATGCCCCTGAACTGATCACAGAGTAATTCACGCGCCATATGAGGCTGATAGAAAACCTGGCTTATGCTTCGTATGCATATGCATATGTTTGAATTTTCCCATGCGTAATGCTCCATTCAGGATGGAAATGCTATGCATTTTGAAAATGAAATGCAAGTATGATGCAAATATGATGATGCATGCAATATGCTAATGCAGGCTCGGGCTGCTGGAGAAAGTCGGGTACAGAACACCACTTCAGCAAAATAAATGCTGAAGACGAAGCCAACTCCACTGGGGATAACCCGGATATCACAGAATTATTCCAGCAAAATAAATGCTAGAAGAGTGAAATCAACTCCGTTGGGGAAATTGGGAACTTAACCAAACACCTCGTTGAAGTAACACCCTGCTGGGGAATATAACTCTACTTGGGAATAGCAGGTGTGCCAGGTATGATTGGACTTCGCTGGGGATAGCTTGCCCGTGCCAATGAGAAATTGGACTTTGCTGGAGAAAATAGACGGAGTTTTCCTGCGTACTGCCGAAGCTCGGATTTGGAAACTGATACGCCAACTCGGATAGGCCTCACAGTGACCGCCAACATGGACTTGAGCTTTTAGGCTATCTGTGATGGGTCAGGTACAACTGACGCTGGAAAACATTCTGTCTGAATACACAGCTTTCTAGTTGAAGAGTCAAGGGAGAGTAACACGACTTCCCGACATTCGTCCCGTACCCGAAAATTGGCTGAATCTGCTCGAATAACTCTGAATAACTCTGATGATACGAAGAAGAACAATTCTTTCGCTTCTGATATGCCCCAGCCTGCGGGACCTCTGTGGGGATAGTCCTCGAGAGGAAATCTGCAAATCTGTTCCCTGATGGTCTGATATGAAATGCCCCAGCATTCTGAACTTCAGAGAGATACTTCCCATCAAATGCTTCTCGAATAAAGAATAACTTCTGCGTTCCTAAGATGGCCTACCCCTGACTGCAATGACTTTACCCCTGATTATCTGATTCAGAGTAGTGCCCATGACCACGAGATATTTACCGAATCTCAACCTGATTGCCCCAGGATAACTGACTTCGAAAGGCTGACCTGACTGGGGATCACTGGATGATGGCTTGCCCCTGCTCTCGGAACATTCGGGCGCTCTGCATTCTATCCTGACCATACCTTCCATTGTAGAAAACTTTCCTGCTGTCAAGCGCTTACTCGCAAGTAAAACAAGTTGTTCTGCGTAAAAGACATGCTAATGCAACACATATGACAACTTTGACATCCAATCTGTTCACTGGGAAAAGGGAAAACAGTTTATGGCATATAATGCACAAAACATTTATCAAGAATATCAACATTAGTACCAACGTGGTAAGAGGAACCCTTTCAGGAGTCAGAATCGACGCGACCTTTACCGAAGTATGCTTTCGAAATAACCTGCTTCAATTAGGACTTTTGAAGGTTGTAACGTGGTCAGGTTCACGGTTTTGAAAGAAAGGATAAAGGCTCAAAGTTTATTTTAACCCACCCATTCTCCTTGATGTTCTCTGATCCTATGTTCAGCTAATTTGACCTTAGCACTCACCTCTCAGAGGCTGAAAGATAGGAGTGATAGTTCGAGAAATTATGATTGTTGGGAGTGACAGCCACTCACCTTTCGTCTTTGACACTTGAGGTCACACGACTCGTATTTCATTTGAGGATTTTTCCATCCTTTCATCTTTTTTCTTTTCATATCCCCAACTTTTGCCTGGACTGACTCCTTTTGAGTTTCTTTTGATTTTCTAAGTCCAGCGGGATGCCCTCATTTTTGCCTAAGTCAATTGTCTTGAAGTTTTGACTTAGCGGGCTTTTGATTCTCTTTGCTTTCTTTTTTTTTCTTTTTTCGAACAAGTCGTGTGACACTGGTTGTCTGACTCATTGGAGAATGATGTGACTGTCTCACTCTTGATTTGACCATTGTGGTTTTTTAGGCACGACCTCTAGAGGTGTGATTGATCCTCGAACGGACACTCCTTTTTGTAATTTGGGCGTTCGGTCAAATTAGCTAACACCTACCCTGCCCCAGGTTAAAGATGGAGGGTTTTTCATTTTCAGAAAGAACTCCTACTACTAGGCTCAAAGGGGTTGACAAGGGATTATCTTCCTTATATCACCGGTGTTTAGGGATTCGAAACAATGCCTGTACATCATCAGCAGGTTTTATCTCAAAAGCATACAATATCGGAAGTTGCCTGTCGTTCATTTTCGTCATCCTCCTCAGATCCTTATTAACCAAGCATTGGACATTTGTAAAAACAACTAGTGAACACGAATGGATTCAATCAAAACATGCATATTTATTTCATCATCATCAATTGAATGAAAACAACAAGTTTTACGAACAAGATTTGCAATTTAAACAGGAAAGAAACTACAAACGTAAAGAAATGACAAGATAAAACAAAGAAAAAATGCCAGCTTCCGAGAACCGGGCTTTCACATCTGCTCTGCTGCTGAACCAACTATCTTCACAATCAATTATTAGAGGCAACCCAATGTTGTCCTGATCTGCTTTCAGCGACCCAACCAAATTATAGAGCCCCTCCTCCTCATTCAGATGATTTTGGGCCCTTCCTGCCCGAAGTTGATTGCTGCACTGTCAAGTAGATCCTGCACCTTGTGCTTGAAGGCCAGACAATCTTCAATGTTGTGCCCCGGTGCTCCTGAATGGAAATCACAGCGCTCCTTGATATCATACCCTACTGGAGGCGTGCCTGTTAGCGGGGCTAACTTCCTTTTTTCAACCAACTGCAATCGTAGCAACACCTGAAGAAGTTCGGCATATGGCATCGGAGGCACACTAAATACCCTCACCGGCCTCTGATTTTGAGCTTTTCGCTGATTGGGAAGCTGTTGCCTCTGCCACTGTTGAGATTGTTGCTGTCGTTGCTGGAATCGGGTTGACTGTTGAACAACCTTCGTAGCAAATACAACATCGGTTTCTTGACTTTCACTGCACTGATTAAGGCACTCCTTATGCTTAGCCATTTTCTTTCTCAGATCTGCCCCAGGAATAGGCAACAGTTGTGGGCATGGAGATTCTGACACCATGGAATCCAGGATACGTTTCTGACCTACTGCAGCTTTAGAAACATCCATCATCTTAGCATCAACTGAGACAGGAGCAATATGTACAGCTACACCGCTTGGCGTGAATTCAATATCTTTTGAGTCAATCAGGTCTTGAACATTGTGCTTAAAAGCATGACAACCCTCGATGTCGTGTCCGAGTGCCCCAGAATGAAATTCACATTGCTTACTGGTATCGTACCCATACGGAAGCGCTCCTGTGGGTGAGCCCAACGTTCTCTTTTCAATCATTTTGAACCTCAATAAAGTCTGCAAGAGCTCAGCATATGTTGAAGGTGGCGCCTCAAATATCCTCTTTGGCTTCCCCTCCTGAATCCTCTGTTGAGCTGGATGTATCTTTTGTTGCTGTTGCTCAGGTTCTACAGGCACAGGTGGCACGAGCTTCTTCACTGCGGCTTCAAATAGCTGATCATCCTCTTTCCTAAGCACATTCTTGACAACTTCCATGATCAAGCTCATTTGGGTCTTCAGCTGACTATTTCCCTCCTTGAGGATCTTCTGCTCCAGACGCATCTCTTGCATGTCTCTCACCATCTGCCCCAGCTGGCTTCGGACTTTGATCAATTCAACCTGATTCTGTTCCATATCTCTGAAGGAATTCCTGCAACAAACTGGACGATGAGGAAATAAGACCCACGGTTCTGATGTACCTGTTAAGTGATAATGCAAAGCAGAAAGCAAACACATATTCAAGACAAGACAAGGAGAAACTCAAGCTATAAGCACACAGACGAACATCTCCCACACATGTATAACCAACAAAAGCAGCACGTAGGCACAAACGAGTACGAATACAATGACCCCAGCCAACAATCCTGGTGGTGGTCAGCAAACACTAGTGCACAAAAGCTAAACGGGTTAGGCAGAGAAACAGATGCGACACCCGGCACAGGAACTTCTAGAAACTTCTCCCATATCCAACTGAACTCTCCGTTTGACATTCTTCAGAACACACACTTCCCATGGAGTCTTCCATGACATTAACTGACGAACCCACACAACTGGATGACGGAGAATCGTTAATCTGAACAAAACCCTGGGGCGTGATGAAAATCCGGTTAGAGTCTAACAGATTCTGAACCTGGCTTCTAAGCACCTTACAATCATTTGTTGAATGCCCCTGTGCCCCAACATGGTACTCACAGCGGGCGCTGACATCAAAACCTGGAGGATATGGTGGAATCATTGGATTAGTCTCTTTCGGCACTATCAATCCACTTCTGACCAGATCTGGCAACACCTGACTGTACGACACCGGTAGCTGAGTAAACTGCCTTTCAGCTTTCCTTGGTCTTCGTTGGGTGTGCTGACGCGATCGACGACAGGATGACCGTTGACTTGAAGTGTCTGAAAACCGATCCTGAGATGCTAGAGATTCTGAGACGACGTCATTACCTTCTTCCCACTCTTCTTGAGAACTGACAACTGACTCATTCTTATCAACTGGGATATAAGGAACATCTCGAAGCTTTCCACTCTTGAGTCCTCTCTCAACAAGCTCCCCCATTCTCATCAGGCCCACAAAGCTTGTACAACCGAACAATTTGTCATAATAATGGCCTTTCAGAGTACCCAAGAAGATGTCAACCATTTCTCTTTCCTGAAGCGGTGGTTGAACACTAGCAGCCAATTCTTTCCATCTTTGCACATACCCTCTGAATGGTTCATTCTCCGCCCGAGATAATTCTTGCAGATGTACGAGACTAGGAGCCATATCCATGTTGTAATCGTACTGCTTCATGAAAGCTCTGGATAAATCCACCCATGATCGAATCTGATTACTCTCTAACTGCACATACCACCTCAAAGATGCCCCAGTCAGACTATACTGAAAGCAATGGATCATCAGCTTGTCATTTCGCACAAACGCAGTCATTCTTCGACAGAACATCCTCAAATGTTGCTTCGGACAGCTATCTCCCGTGTACTTTTCAAATTCCGGCATTTTGAACTTGTAAGGCAACACCAGGTCAGGAACCAAACACATGTCTGCAGCATTCAGGTTAACAACATCTTTGACCTCCAAAGCTTTAACTCTTTCTTCCAATGCTCGGAACCTTCTATCACCTTCAAGAGCTCTTAAGTTTACAGTCCTGGCTACTGGGATATATCTGCGTGGATTCCTCTCAGGGAAAACGACACCTTGATTGCTAGCAGGAGGAGGACGTTCATTTCTGGCAACGAACTGCTCATGTCGATATCGGTTCTCAACAGTAGGCTGTACAACTTGGTCTGCAGTAAGGTTGTTCGCTTGCGGGAAGTCTTCCATAGAATCATACCGAAGATTGGACGTCATAGCAAACCCTGCCAAGGTGTTAGGAGACTGGAAATTACCTTCAGACCTAGATATCAATTACCTGTAACTGACTACACTGCTTGATTCTCAAATCTGCTTCAGCCCCTTGGTCGTCTTCAACACTCCACTCTTGCCTCGAACAATCCCCCGAGAATCACCCTCTGGTGAAAACAAAGGCTGGATAAGTGCTCTGGCCAGCTAGAGAAATGCTATGCAATATGATTTATGCAGACAGAATGCAAAAATGCTAATGTGCGTGTGTGCATTGGAGATATTTCCCCTCCAATTCCAGTGTCAAGGTAGCAAGACAAGATAAACCATAAAGACAATATTTAGAAAAACCCTCATATATTTATTGGAATGACAGTCTTGTCAAGACGTTACACAACTACATTCCATACAACTGATATGATAAAGGAGGATCCCAACCAACAGGCCTGGTGGTGATCTCAACACATAGAATACAAGAGAAATCAAGTGCGGGTACGGTCGCGGAAATCCTCGAGCAACTTCTTCGTCTCTGCGTGATCCGGTCAATAAATCAAGCCTTCTATCGACTGATCCCTTTTCCTGACCGTTCCGTGGATATCTCTGACAAAATCTTCCCAAGCCTTATCCTCGGCACCATCCTCAGGTTTGGGCCTCTTGATGTCTGCTCTGCGCTGGCAATCTTCCAGATTCTTTAAGGCATCAATCAATTGGCGTTCGACCTCGTATCGACGACATGCTTCTTCTTCAAGCTCTTCAGACTTCACCCTAACCTGTTCTCCCAACTGAGCAACCTGTGTCTTTAGCTCTTCTTCTCGTTCTTTGCGTTTGGCCATAGTGAGATCCCAGTGCTCTCTGAACTTAGCTAACTTCGTGTAGGCCCTTTCCAGCTCCTGTTTCTTAGTAGCCAATACACTGCTAACTGAGTCTACATCTAACTCCAGACGCTTCTTGGTTTCAGTCAACTCCAATAAAGTAGTCTTCAGATGTTTCAAAGTTTCGGCCTGTTGCTTGGAAAAATATCCTGTTTCAATCTTTTCATTACGAAGCTGGGCATTCTCTTTCTCTAAAGCTTCTTTAGCCTTTGCTAACTCTTCTTTCTCCGCCATCAGCTGCTTGTATACCTGCATGTCTATAGTGGTGGGCACCTCCACCGGAGAAGGATACAATGGCTGAACTGCAGGGTAAGGCATAAGGAATTTCGTAGCTCGTTCACGAATCCATTCCACATACGGACCAAGAACTCGAGTACCCCCTCTGTTACCTGAAGGCTTCCCTCTCTTATGCAGGTTCTTCCATGCTTTCTCAAGCTTGATCAACATCTCTTCCTCTACTGCCCCAGTGAGATACAGAGATTCCTGTATCTCCTCGGGCTTCGGCGCTTCCTGAGGTGCATACCCAAACTGCCTGATTAATAAGGAAGGGTTGTAATTGACACACCCTTTCCTTCCTATCAAAGGAACATTAGGGAATCCTTCGCATCTGTAGATGACCTCAACTCTGAGCACCTCCTCATTAACCCACACAACATTCTCAGAAGTCAACCCCATCAAGCGCTCCGGCCATCCTAAAGAATCAATAGAAGTAACAAAAGGCCCTGACTTCGGCATGTGACTAGTAAACCACCTGCACAGTAGAGGTACACAACAAGAGACATTCCTTCCTCGTCGCTTTTCATTCTGGTAGTGAGTGGAATGGTGGATATCTCCCAGCAAGGTAGGAACTGGGTTCTTTGCAGCCAGAATATAGAAAGCATCTGCATCAACAAAATCAGGAATGTTTAGGAAAAATACAATGCCATAAACACACACGGCAATGATGGCGTCAAAAACAACCTAGCCACCTTTCTTGGCATACTCCCGAGCCTTCTCCACCAAAACATCCAACGGAAATCCCCACACATCTCCTCTTCTGATAATCTTCCCTGTTAGCTCAAACTCTCCTAAGTACAGAATAGCAGAAAGCTCAGCCAGATTAGGCTTAGCGTCCGTGTGATAGAAAGGCATCTGCTCGCGAATCGGTATATCCAAGAGTGCAGAATACTCCTCCAGGGTTGGAGCCAAAACAAAATCAGGAAATACGAAACACCTGAGCTCAGCATCGTAAAACTGCAACAGGGTGTAAATGCCGCTGATCTCATAAGCCGAGGGCTGGTAAACATAAGTCAGGATCCTCCCATATGTCTTCCTGAAATCTCCCATTACCTTCTTCTTAGCAATAGTAATCAACTCTGACAACATACTGATATCTGGAGACGGGAATCTGTAGGGTAACACTCTCTTCATGGCTTCCGTGTCTTGCTAGGAAACAAACACCGGAACTGGGAGGGAAAATATGTACCTGCAATACACACACGTTAGTTGGATGCAAATGGTAATGCAATAATGCAATATGATAAATGATGCAATCAGTGAACACAGGGGCCATGCTGTAGCCCGAAGAGGAACATCTCTGTGATATCAAGAACAGAAAACCACCACAGTCACCAGAACTTCATGACACTAACTATCATCTGATACTCAAAATACCAATCCCCTGGTAAGAAATCCATCTGAACCTCTGTATCGGACGAGAAAACCATCTGATAATAGTATCAACCTCAAACAAGAAACCCATCTGATCCGAACAACACACCTGAAGATGAATCAAGAACACCGTCTGATAAATACTGAATCATGGTTTCTGAAGGCTAGTTTTCCTGCAATAACCCAATCCCCCTCACAGGTATGGACCTAATCCACGAACAAAGGTACGACATCCTATGCGGTCATCAGCGTCACAGACTTTCATGAGTGACGATACGATTCCCAGAAGGAGTGGCATCATCAAGTCATGAAGAGGCCTCACTTAGCTGACTTCCAAATGATTGATCCCCAGAGTCGACAATCCCCACGTCTGGACTCCCCTCAGATCCTCAGGACCGGAAAGGAGCACCTCTGCGAGAACCTCGTCTGAGCGCAGATTTCGTAGGGAACTGTGCCTGCTCAGCAGACAGGTCCGTCTACTACTCTCCGCAACTATGTCTAGGTGCATACTCAAGCCCAGGTCCGACTTCTCACTCATAGTAACCTCCCTTTCCCACAGCAATAATCATAATAATATAGTGCTGAAAGTAAATGCGGAAAGGTAAAGGTGTGGGAAAGTAAAGTGAGAAAAGATAAAACACATATGCACAGCACCCAACAGATAAGCACCCAAGCGCTAGGATTGACTCGCGTAGGGGATGGGAAACGGTCCCAGCATAAGGGATGGGAAAAGTCCCTAGATGCTATAAAGTCCCCAGCTGTCGCTACTGCGAAAATCGGCGCCGGCTGACAGAAGAGTCGCCACCGTGCGTTATTTATCCCAACGGAGGGAAAGGAAACGCTCGAAGTAAACCTCGCAAAAAAATGGGAAAGGTATGGTCATCGCAACCAAAACCTGGGTTCGGGAGTCGGTTACGCAAGGGGAAGGTATTAGCACCCCTCACGTCCGTCGTACTCGACGGGATCCACGCTTGGTGTTTATAAGGAAAAGGGTGTGTTTATCTATCTACGCTAATGGTCAGTCTGAAAAGAAAAGAAAAGGACAGGACTCGACAGAACATACAGTGTTCTGGGCCTACGTACTCCCTCGTGCAATGGGAAAGTCAGAGTCAACGTAGTTCGACTACCTACGTCTAGACGGGGGAAAGGTTGCTCGCCAGGACATCGCGTCCTGTGCCTACGTACTTCCACACGGCAGGGAAGATCAGAGCAAACGTAGTTCGACTAACTACGGCTAAACAGGGCGTTCTCACACAGCAGTGAGAAAATAAACTGGTTTTAAAGGTTCGGGAACCTATGGGAAAAACTACGGTCTGGTCTCAAATGCACTCGGGCAAGAGAAAAGGGTAACATCAGTCGTCAGCGGGAAAGTCTCGATCGCACAGCAGCGAGAGAACAAAAGGTTAGTTGTTAGTGTGCTCGCTAGGATATCGCATCCTATGCCTACATATTCTCGTCTGGTACGAGAAATCAGAGCAGCTGTAGTTCGGCTAACTACGACATAAGCTATTCAAGTGTTTTCTATTGCTATGAAAGGGAAAAGACACCCTAAAACTATGGTTGAAAAAGGGGAATCTACCTACTGTTATCATGCCTGGTTGACCCACCTAATGTCTATCATAACCCCTCCGCAGCGGAGAAGTTAGAGCTCCTAAGGGATCATGGCAACAGCACTAAACAGCAAACATGAATCAACTGCAAAGTAAAGAAATACTGGAAATATGCATGAATGCAACAACCAAACAAGCAAGGCACAAAGGCCGCAAACCACAGAGGTAAGGGAGCTCAGCTCTACCAAATACCAGCAAGCAAAGCCACTCAATAACAAACAAGCAGAAGGAGGACCACCTCAGCTTCTCATGCACACAAAGCCTACTTCTAAGATGCACTTACCTCAGAAATATCTAGATGAACCCCTAAGTCTAATGCAGCACAGCACCACACAAGTCAAACAACACAAAGAGAAGGCGAACCAGCCTGACAAGCCCCTATCCAAAACTTAAGCCAAAACCCTGAGCAGGACCCCTAAACAAAACCCTAATCAAACCCCTGAGCAAAGCCCTATGCTAAACCCTAATCAAATTTCTAATCAAGGCCCTATGCAAAACCCTAAGCAAAACCCTAATCAAATCTCTAAGCAGAGCCCTAACACAAGAGAAAACAAACCAGTCTCCAAGCTTCAAAACAAGCTTACCAAAGAAAGGGAGCTAAGTAGGCAGACTCATAGTGCCTTCCTCAGGAAAGTACCAGGAGGTTACCACTCAGGAATCATATCCTATGCGGCTCAACAACTGTGAACAGTTTACCTTCCTCCTCAGGAGAAACTAAACTCACATGAAGGCTCCGACATCATTGGATACTTGAGAAATCCTACCTGAACTAAGGGAACTAAGTGAACAGGCCCATAGTGCCTTCCTCGGGAAAGTACTAGGGGGCTTCCACTTAGGAATCATATCCCATGTGGCTCAACAACTGTGATCAGTTTACATTCCTCCTCAGGAGAAACTAAACTCACATGAAGGCTCCGACATCATTGGATACTTGAGAAATCCTACCTGAACTAAGGGAACTAAGTGAACAGGCCCATAGTGCCTTCCTCGGGAAAGTACTAGGGGGCTTCCACTTAGGAATCATATCCCATGTGGCTCAACAACTGTGATCAGTTTACATTCCTCCTCAGGAGAAACTAAACTCACATGAAGGCTCCAACATCATTGGATACTTGAGAAAGAGGTGAGAAGAAAGAATGAAAGACATCCATAGTGCCTTCCTCAGGAAAGTACCATAAATTTCCCTCAAACTTCAGGACCTCAAACCTCACAAACAGAGAGCAAGCTCCTAGACTAGGCCTCAATCCAACATCCTTGCAAGCTCCACCAAGACTTCATCCAGCCTCCACCTTCAAGAAGAAACCACAGACCCTCAAACCACAAGAAACTATCTCTGAAGTTCAACCATAGTTGAACTCCAAAGTCAGAAGCCCTCATGACTTCCCCTATTCTCAGGCTCAAACAAAAATAGCAAAACACTCTATAAAAATCTATCAAAAATCTAGGGTAAACCTACAGGGCTCTATGATCCCAAGATCAAATCTCAAAACCTAAGTCAACTTCTAAGGCCACTAAACAATCCCTATCATGAATGGTCAAGGGTTACCAACAAGTTATGAGGTCTCTATTCTCTAACCCTAAAACAATATCAATCAATCTCTAAAAAATCCACTAAAATCCTATGGGGAACATGCATTAATCTAGTACAACATACTAAAAATCTAGAGCAAAATTCATTACCAAATGAAAGAACTAAAATCAACAAGGCAGACACGTCACAAACCAATTATTCCATATCAATTAAAATACAAAAATGCAAATAAAAATGAAAATGCATGATCTAATTAATATTTTTGTACTATAAAATTCTAAATTGAATTATGAACATATGGAAAAAGAAGGGAATTATTTGATCAAATCTACTATTTTTTATGAATTTTCTTCTAACATGATACAAACAAAGAAATAACAAAGAAAAATAAAAAAGGAAATAAAACAGGGGGGGGGGGTAAAAATAGCAAGCGCTCTAGTTGCTTTCCAATTGGGCCCAGACTGAGGGGGGTGCGCTTAGCACTCAGGGCCTAAGCCTAGACCAAACTCTCATCTCTCACACATGGGGGGAGGGGGGGAACGAGCAAATGAGGGTTAACACTTCAGCAACTCACACTTGGGCTTAACCCAGCCCAAACCCTAATCCACGTTACCAATTAACAAAACCTCCCTTCTTCCCCAAACTTCTGATCACTGTTCACCTCAAACCCTAACACGCCGCTCCCCAACCTCTCTCCCCCTTGAAACTCCTCTCCAGAAAACCTCTCAAAACACTCTCAATCTGGACGAAAACTAAACCTTGATCAACTACCACACATGCAATCAACAGAACTCATCAGAACAAGAAACCCTAACCTGAACATCTCAAGAACTGCATCTACAGCTAAACTAACACACGCATGCAAGGAAGAATTTAGGAACCTGGAAAGACGAACGATACTTGAAGCTCGTTGAGGAAGCTAATAGTTCGCTGAAGATCCACAACCGGAGAAGATTTCCCGATGAAGATCCAAGAAGCTTGCTGAAGAACTTGTTGTTGATGAATACGGATGAGGACGACGGTTCTGGAAATCTTCAATTGAAGGCGAACGAAGATCAAGAAGATCTAAACAATTTCTGGTAATCTCGCTGAAAGTTTGTCGTTCTGGAAACCAAAGGATGATGATCGGGGACGAAAATCTGGGCGTAGGCTTTGGTTGATGAGGTTGAAGGTCCTTGGATGTTGCTGTGAAATATGAAGAATACTGAAGTTCTTGAGGATTTTTCTGGAGAATCATGCGAAGAACGATGAAGGTTTGAATGTTTTCTGGAATTCTTTTGAAGTTTCCGGCGACAAATGAATTTTCCGGCGAGTTATGGATGAAAAGGAACGGGGAAGATCGGAGAAGAAAGGAGAAGATAGGAGGATTCTGGGTAGAAAAATAGCTCCGGCGGGTGGTTGCGGTGGCCGGAAGGCGTTAGGGTGGCCGGCGGTGAGGCGGTCACCGGATTTGCATGGCCGACGGTAGCTTCTCGGTGAGGGGGTGGTGAGGTGACACGCAGGCCAGGGAGAGGGGCTGAGTGGGACGCGTGGCAGGTTTCTGGGAGTGGAGTCAGAATGAGGTGGTGTCTTCTGAGTGAAAAACGTGGCGCACTATATACCTGACATGTGGCATCTGCTGGACAAAAAAACTGAAAACGGACTGCAATTGATATTGGGCCTCCAAAACCTATACTGGGCCCACGAAAAAAGACCAATAAACCCAAAAAAATTCAGAATTAAGATGATTAAATCCACTTAAAACCTAATCAAAGATTTAAGCTACTTAACTAATGGTTAAACCTAATTAATGAAAATGATTACACTACAATTAAATCTAAATGACACTTAAACTAACCTAATTAAATCTAACAGTCTCAATTAAACCTAACTAATGTTAAACCCTAATTAAACTAATTAAATCCTAATAAAAGAAGTTAATATCTAATTAACCTATATTAAACTAAAATCAACATCTATTAACATTCTATTTAATCTCTAATAAAATCTATACCATTTATTTAAAACTATTAAATCCTATATTAAACCTAATAAAAGGAATATCTAACAAAAGATTAAATCTATATTAAAATAAACTCTATTTATTTCTATTATCCAAAAACTATTATATTCTAAAAGAAAATCATTATAAAATCTATTTAAAACAATTTAAATTCTAAAAAAGACTTAAAGCTATTTAAAAATGTTAGGAAAATCTATTTAAATCCTAAAAAATCTACAAAGCCTATTTAAAATCTACAAAGGCTATTAAATCCTAAAAAAATGCAGACAAATGCAAATGACCACCATAAAAGATAGTGCGAGACCCGATCGAAGCAAACAGTAAACCCCTGGCATCAGAATATCCCACAACCACCATGCAGGCTGAAAATCACCGAGGAGCGCACAATTCCCCGAAAATAAAACCCTGATTATCTAGACTGGATCTGAAATATCCGGTAGATGAAACCCAAGCTGTAACTCTGATATCCTCTGTCTGTGCACAAATGTCATGCATCTGATTTGCGAATACGAATTGAACCATGAACCAGATAGGAGAACCGGTTGGTCAAATTTTAGGGTGCAACAACACATTAATACAGAAAAGACAACAGACAAGAAAGCAGATAAACTCCTCTCTCAACTCCAAGCCTCTGTTCTTCTAACAGCAACCCAACCTTCAGACCTCAATCACCCTTCAAGGCTACCATCTCTCATGACAAGTATCAACTTGCTTTTCCAAGTTTCAACCCTTCAACATAAGTTTCAACTTAATCTTCTTCTTCAAGCTTCAGCTTTCCAGTCAATTCCACCTTCAGGCTTCACTCTCAACTACAAGTATCAACTTGATTCCTTCAGGATCTCCAAGCATCAATGTAAGTGTCAACTTATCTTTTATTCCTCAAGCCTCAGCTCCACACTCAATCTCAATTGAATCCCCTTCATAAGTATCAACTTAGTCTTCAAGCTTCAGCTCTCTTTGCTTTACCAGTATCAACTTGGTCTCCTTCTCCTACAAGCTTCAACTTCTCAGAGTAATCTTCAATCACATGGAAGTGTCAACTTTATCCTTCAGTTCTTTAAGCCTTAGCTCTTCATTCAGTCTTTACTGAATCTTCAAGTATCAATATGTTCTTCTTGCTCTTCAAGCTTCAGCTGAAATGGCAATGCTCAGGGAATCATCCTCTTCCATACTCTTCAATGAAGTCTTCATCTTCAAACTCAAGCCCAACATCTTCAAGATACTCAAACCAGAAGAAATCACTTAACTAGATAAGCTAGGATATTAAACTGCTTATTGACCACCAAAGGTGACCTATAAGGGTTTAACCTCAAAAGAATGGTTCCCTCAAAAGTTCTACTTCCTAGGTACCATCACTTATCCCTCCAAAGGAGGGAGGTGAATACCATGGGAGGACTTTTAATCATTGGGAGGAATGGAGGTGAAAGATACCATCCATGTTTAAGAAAGAAATTAACTAAGTCTAAGCTCTACTTAACTCCTAACCCTAAAACAACAATAAAACAAACAAGTCTTCAAGCTCTCAAGCTCCTTCTTCAATATTCAAGTCTTCCACTATGCTCCTCCATGCTCCACAAAGCAATACCAAGCCCACCAAGCCGAGCAAAAGCCCACAAAGCAAAGCAAAACAAAATACAAGCCCACAAGGGCAACACAAACAACAATCAATTACAAAAATCAATTAAAAATAGTATACTATTATATTAAAATCTAATATAATTTCTAGGGGATCCTATATAACTACCCTTAATACCCTATATGTCCCAATATCTAACTTGACCTAAAAACTCAAAATTCTAGTGTTATTGTGGACCTATGTTAAGGATTGACCTAAATCTACACAACCTAAAGTCATCTAATCAAAACTAATCAAAAACTAATCACAAAATTATGAAATAAATCCAGAGGGGAGCTAAAGTCCTAATCTAACTATCCTAAAAAGAATGGTGCAAAAATATAAAGGGAACTAGCTAAACAAAATTCTACAAAACCATGTATCAACATAAGATGAATTAAAAAGCTATTAAAAGAGAAAATATACAAAAAATATTAAAAATGCATTAAATGCAAATGTTTTGATTTTATAATTTTCTATACATAAATGTGAAATAGGAGGAAAAATCCCCATGCCAAAATCATTATTTTTCTATTTAATATGATTTTTCAAAGTTTAAAGAAAAATAAAGAAAAAGATAATAAAATGGGAAAACAGTTGGTGCAGATAGCAAGGATATGCAGTGCAAATCATGACTGGGCTGTGGATGGGGGTGTCATCAGTAAATGCGCTAGGCCCATGATGTTCAGAAATTAAATGAGAAAAGAAATCACAAAGAAAAGGGAAAATCCACGGTGCAGAAAGTAGAGAAAATTAGTTCAAATCATGACTGGGCCGTGGATGGGGGTGTGATTAGCAATTACTTCCTTAAGCCCAAACGAAAAATAAATGAAACGGCTGCGTTTAGTGCTTCTCAGACTTTCCCTCTTCAAAACATGAAATCAAAACACAGCCACACGATCTGATCCCAGTCAACGAGTCCTTGCATGATCCAACGGCCATGGAGTCATCCCCTACCTTCAGCCAGGGTTTTGGAAGCAAGAATCCATGGAAACAGAGCTTCACATATCAAGCTTCCTCCATTCGCAGAACCTCAAATCTCACTCGAAATTCATCTTTTAAAACACTAATCTACTCTAAATTCATCCCTGATCACAACCATAGCCTTAGAATTCAAAAAATCATCCTCAATCTCTAAACCCGATAGTGAATCCAAATTATGCTCAAATCTCAATTCTGACTATTCTTGAAATTGATTACCTCAGAATGATCACCACATTACCCTGATTAAAACTTGCTATAGAACTCATGTTATATCTCACTATACCTCATGTTCTTGATCAATAAAGAAATGGTGTCATCATCTTGATCCTCTCCAAATGATCTCAAAATCTCCAGAATCCATCTCCTACTTGTCTCTAACCATTCTAACCTAACAAATCTAACTAAATGTGCTTGAATTAAGGTGTAGAGTAAAAGTTGCAAACCTGGAAATTTCTGAATAACAGATAGATCAAATCTTCAATTCAACCCTTCAATCTCTTCAAAATCACTCCTTGTACCAAGATCTTGCTACTGTTTGCAAAAGTTTTGATGGAGGATGCTTGAAACTCAGAATCCGATGGTGACTTGCAGCTTCCAAAATCCAAATGCTATCTTCTCAATTCTTCATGATCTTGCTCTCAATTTGGTATGGATTCACTCAATATGATCAATGGAAGATGTTAGGATTGAAAGAATCAATGGAATTGATGCAGAACATAGAAATTGATTTCAACTTGCAATGGAAGAAAATGAAATGGCAATCTCACTCTCCTCTCTAATCTCTCACCAACCTTGCATCTGAGCAGCTTCTAATCAATATATAGGATGGTTCTAAACCATCCAGAACTTTCTGGAAGCATCCAATGAGAATTTGAGATTCTCATGTCATGAGTTTTTGATTTCAAGCCATCTCATATACCAGCTTGTGTTTGGCTCATTGCAGCACTTGTTCTCCTTTGAAAATCTCCTTAGATGAGATGCATGAGATGTTAGGATACTTTGCTAGCTTGTGTATTGATCTTCCTTATGTTTTGCATATGTGGCTTAATATGCAAGTAACCATTTACCAAAGCAAGTCCATGATTTAGACCTCAAATAAAAAATGTGGCTAAACCATTGTTTTTAAAATGTTTTCTAGAGTCAAAATGGTATATTACATGCCATGGTTTGGATGTGTAGCTTGAAAATTTCAATTTCCAACTTTGACTTATTTAACTTATGCCTCCATTTTAGGTCATTTTTACCACTTTGAGCTACAAGCATTTTCAACATCTCATGACCTCCTTACTAGCCTTAAAACACCATTTTAAGCAAGTTTGATGTTGAAGATTTTTCCATTTGAAGCTTGGAAATAGGAGTTATGGCTTTATGCTTGAAATGACTTATAATCTCCAAATGACCAAAATGCCCTTGACTTGTCAAAGCCATAAGTTGAGTTCTACAAATCCTATCAAGGACTTCTAGTACTCTCTATAAAGCTAAGAAGATAAGGAACAACATTCATGTTGACCAAAAGTTCATAGGAATCATCCTTCTTGGGCAAAAGTTTGATGCAAGTTGGGTGACTTTCAAGGCCCCAGATTCACGTACCTCAGATGACCTGTAACTTGTCAAAGTCATAACTTGAGTTCTACAAATCCTATAAAGGACTTCTAGTACTAAAATTAAAGCTTAGAACAAGCTCTACAACATTCATGTTGGGGGTAAGATGAGATGACAATCACATCTTGAGCTAAACTGCCTTGAAGATGGGGGTCAAACTAGGGGATTTTACACTGTCAAGCCTTAGAAACCCTAGCTTGAAACTTATCAAACTCTTCAATCATGATGAGTTAACCTTGGAATCATCCTTATAGAATCTCAATGCATCAATCCATTATCACATGGCTCTTGGAATTAGGTCTCAATCCTCCCCAAATCATCAGTTGACTTAGGGTTGACCCAGTCAAACCCTAACTGCACCACTCATGGTTGAGGTTTCTTAATCTTGCACAATGACCTCTATAGGCTTAATGATGGCTTTCAAGACATCTCATAAGCTCTCTCAAGGCTTCAAGTCCATCCTCATGGCTTCAGAATCATCTGAGGAGCTCCCACAACTTTCAAGTTAGGAGTCACACAACCTTGGTTTCAACCACTCTCTTTGAGGCTCTTTTCACTTCTCTGACAAAGATATCAACCCTTGAACACTTGAATAACCTTCTTGGCTATCTTCAAAGTCTTGTGTAGCCCTTGATTGGTAATCATACCTCTTGATCTCCTGCATACATGTCAATGAAATGCAAATGATAATGCTAATGTGAATGAAATGAAACATAAGCTAGGTAAAGAAATGTTGGTCAAATTTTAGGGTGCAACAGAGTAAAGCCTGAAGGTGGAATTGACTGAAAAGCTGAAGCTTGGAGAAGAGAGAATAAGTTGATACTTATGTTTGATGGGTTGAAACTTTGGTGGAGCAAGTTGATACTCGTTATTGAGGATGATAGCCTTGAAGAGCTGTTGAAGATTGATGACTGGACTGCTGTCAAAGTTGGTTTAGTTGTGGGGGTGGTTGATCTGCTTTCTTTTTCTTGTCTGTTTTCTTTTCTGTATTGATGTGGCTTGTTTGATTTGCTTGATGCATTAGAATAAGTTCATATCTAGACTGATGTAAGCTAGGAGCATGATTGCATTAGAGGTTGAGTTCCTCCCTCTGCTTGTATTTTTACTGTATGGCTTTGCTTGCGGGTATTCGGTAGAGCCCAGCTCCCTTGCCCATGTGGTTTGTGTTTGCTTGATGGCATTTCATTTCATCTCTTCTGTATGATTGCAGTTACTGTATTTTGCTTGATAGCATGTTATTTCCTCTGTATGATTGCAGTTATTCATATCTGGCTTGAGGTTGAGATGAGCTTGTGGAGGCTGATGCCCCACACACATTTCCTCCCTCACTTGCATTGCATGCATTTTACTGTATATCTGTTTACTGTTTAAGCTGATGCTTTATCTGTTTCTGTTTATCATTGACATGATCCTTTAGGAATCTCACTTCCTTTTATAAGGAAGTGATGATTAGAACTTTAGGTTGAAACCTATGCATGATAACTTCTAGGAGATCCCTGTTTCAAACCTCAACCATAGGATGAATCCATGGCATGACAACATTAGGACTTGATAGTCTCCCCTTAGTTGAACCTGTTCGTTCTCTCTTCTCATCTCAAAACAAATTAAAATACAGTAATAAAGGTTAACTGACGTCGTACGTTACGAGCCTTAAGCTATCTGAGAAAGGGTTGTCGGAGAGTTTCTTTTCGACAGCTTGGATGTTTAGCATGGCACCCTTTGGGTGACATGTGACGCATTCACTCTCAGGTCATAGTCTCTAGTGCGATATTGGTTGCAAACATCCATAAAAAAATAGTTCTTTCGTAAAAGACAGAAAACAAACTTCAAACCTTTTTGCCCCGTGGGCCCGTAATTCAAAGGAAGCTTTTCTGAAGAAAAGAGTGTCGTTAACTCCCAGTTCTACTGCAAACGGTAACGCTTAAGTCTCCAAGGGTTGAGCTGCGTACGCCAAACTGCTGGAACTGTTTGTTAACCCTACTCGATAAAACAGATGAATCTGAACTCCCGTAATCCGTATTATCCCGAACTACGTAAGCTCTGATCTCTCATATCTGTTGAGAGTACGTAGGCACAATACTGATGTATTGGCGAGCCACCTTCCCCGTAACCCGTAGTTAGTCAAACTACGTTGACTCTGATTTCTCATTCTCTGATGAGAATACGTAGGCATAAAGCGCGACGCTTTGCCGAGTCATTTTTCTTTTTCTTTTTAAGCTAGCCTTGATAGGTAGATAGATAAAACCAACCCGTCAGATAAAGACAACAAGCATGGATCTCGTCGAGTACGACGGACGTTAGGGGTGCTAATACCTTCCCCTTGCGTAACCGACTCCCGAACCCAGACAATGGTTGCGATGACCTTGTCTTATACCTTTTCGTCAGGTTTTTCCGATCGTTTCCTTTCCCGTTCCGAGGGATAAATAACGAAAGGTGGCGACTCTTCTGTTTTGCCGGCACCTTATTTTCGCGGTAGCGACAGCTGGCGACTCTGCTAGGGACTTGATAGTTTCCTGGGATCCAACGTCCCTTATGCGAGTCAGTTTGGGGATCCAACGTCCCCTGCGAGAGTCAATCCTAGCGCTTGTATGATTACTTGTTGGGTTGTGTTTATTTATCGCATTTTTATTTCCCGCACTATTTTCAGTATGATATGATTATCTGTGCTGTTGTGGGAGGGGCATTCTGATGAGTGAGAAGCCAGACCCAGGCTTGAGTGAACATAGCATTAGTTGTGGAAATTAGTGGGCGCGTGCTTGCTTGGCAGGCACTAGTGTCTCATGAAATCCACGCTCAGACGAGGTTCTCCCGGTTGACTTCTTTTTCAACCCTTTGTGTTGAGGGGGTTGTTGGTTTGGAGGATTGTCGACTCTGGGGACCGATCATTTGGGATTCAGCCGAGTGAGGCCACTTCATGAGCTGGTGATGCCACACCTTCTGGGTATCGTATCACCCCTCTTGAATGTTTGTGACGCTGATGACTGCATAGGATGCCGAACTTGTGTCAGTTTAGGTCCATACCTATAAGCAGGGTGGGGTTTGTTGCAGGAAACCTTGACCTTCAGACTACCTGGTTTTCTTGATAGTGAATCAGTTTTGTTGGTGTCAAAGGTTCTCATCATCAGATGTGTATATGGTTCTTGACAGAGCAGGTTTATGGTTGGGATCAGAGGATCTCATTAGCAGATGTATGTTTGTTCTTGACAGAGCAGAGTTCTGGTCCTGTATCAGAGGATCTCATCAGCAGATGTATGTTTGTTCTTGACAGAGCAGAGTTTTGGTCCTATATCAGAGGTTCTTATTATCAGATGTTTGTTCTTGACAGAGCAGAGTTTTGGTCCTGTATCAGAGGTCCTTATTATCAGATGTTTGTTCTTGACAGAGCAGATTTGTGGTCCTGTATCAGGGATCCTTATTATCAGATAGGTGTGTTCTTGACAGAGCAGATTTGTGGTCCGATACCAGGGTTTTCTTCTTATCAGAGATAATGGTTGTTCTTAATAGAGCAGGATTATGGTTTTGTTGATACAGAATCTCCACAGCGCAGTTGTCTTGATCTCCTGCTGCATGATCGCATTTTACATCGCTTTGCATACTCATTTGCATTTCATTAACGTGTGTCTGTGTTGCAGGTACCGTTTCCCCCGATCCAGGTTTTCTTGCCTCCTATTGTATTGTTATCGGTTCTCTGAGGAAGACCGTGGCTTACAAGCTTCCTGCTCCTGATGTTGTTCAGCTGACTGGTTTGGTCGCTTTAGCAGATGATTCTGTGAGAGATGAATTCAGAAAGTCTTACGGTAAACTGCTCAGTTTGGTTCGTAAACCCTCCGTGTTTGAGTTGAATGGGTTGCACGCCTTGCTGCAGTTCTACGACCCTCCGTTGAGATGCTTTACTTTCCAGGACTTTGTTCTCGCACCCACGCTAGAGGAGTATGTTGATTTGTTAGGTGTGTCTATCAAGAGTCAGATACCCTTTGTTCATATGGATGCTGAGCCTAATCTGGCTAGTCTAGCTCCGTCACTTCATCTGGATGCCTCCGAGTTGGTATTGTCTAGTTGGAACAAGGTTCCCGGTTTCTCCTTGCAGTTCTTGGTGGGAAAAGCTCAGCAGTGCGCCAAAGACGGATGTTGGGTCGTGTTCAACGCCATTCTTGCTATGTGCATATATGGCATCATTCTGTTCCCCAATATGCCCGACTTTGTGGACTTCGACGCCTTCCACATCTTTGCTTCAGGGAATCCAGTCCTTACCTTGATAGGAGATGTCTACCATTCCATCCACTACAAAAACGAGAACAGAAGGGGTAAGAATGTCTCGTGCTGTGTGCCCCTGCTCTATAGATGGCTTGATAGTCACCTACCCAAGAAAGGTCCCTTTGCCTCGTCGGCAGCCTCAGCTGAGTGGTCCGAGCGTTTGATGAGTCTGTCAGCGGAAGACATTGCTTGGTTTGACAGAGATAGGTTGGACACCGAGATTATCTTCAGCTGCAGCGGGTTTCCGAACGTGCCTTTGATAGGCAGGAAGGGCTGTATAAACTATAATCCGTCTCTGCTAGTCCGACAGTTTGCGTACGCTCTGAGAACTCCGCCGAAGGATGAAGAGGTGCAGGAATCTCTGTACCTCACTGGTCTTCTAGAGGGGGATATGTTATCTAAGCTTCAGCGCGCTTGGAATGGTATCAGTAAGAGGGGAAAACCATTGCTGGGGAAGAGCAATAGCCAGGCCTACGCTCCATACGTGACCTGGATCAGAGCCAGAGGAGATGCTATAGGGATGTCGTTCCCACCTGCCAAGCCAGAAAGCCCTCCAGTGATTGAAGAGCCTACCACCGTGCCTATTCAGCAGCATAATCAGGTGTTAGCTGAAAGAGATGAATTGAAGAGGGCAAATGAAGAACTGGAGAAAGAATTGGCTCAGCTCCGAAGCGAGAGAAGCGAGGCCATTCATTCCTTCAAGAGGCAGACAGAGCTGGTGAACCAGTTGGGGGAAGACTTGACTAAGCAGATAGCTGAGCGCAAGCGCATGGGTCGAGACTTCAAAGCTGTCAACGATGTGCTGGCCACGAAGAAGCAGCACTTGGACGAAGCGTATCAGAGGATATCCAAGTTTAACCAGCATTGGAAGGCCACCCTAGCCAACAGGAAAGAGCGGGAGGATAAGCTGATGCAACAGATCTCCAAGCTGAAAGCCCAGGTGAAAGCCAGTGAGAAAAGGTTTGATGAAGAAACCGCTCGCAGATATGCCGCCGAAGGCCAGCTCAACAAAGCTCTCGCTAACCTGAAGGAGCGCAAACTGATGTTTGAGTCCAAGAAGCGGAAGTTAGAAGATTGTTTCGGCGAAGGAGCATGGGAAGATTCGGTCGAAGGTCTTCAGTACACCATTATGCAGAGGGAGTTACTCGTCGAAGGGTTACTCACTCGGTCGGGTCATCCAGAAACGAAGGGGTTGTTAGAAGAGTTTCGCGCCCGTGGCCGTGCTTGACTATTTGTATTCCTTTTGTTTGATCATTGTTGTATGCTGACCATCACCAGGCTTGTTGGTTGAGGTCATGCTATTGATTCATCTTGTACTCACTGACGTTGTGTACTGCCTTGATGGGCTTTCTTCATATATATGAGATGTTATTTCCATGACTGGACTCAGACTTCTTATTATCAGCACTGGCACGCAGGCACTAGGATTGAGGGATACCTCCCTAACGCACAAACACACGTTTGCATTTGCATGAAGCATTCACATAACGAGCACTTTGTCGTTTTTTCCTAACCCTTTTGTGTTTTCAGGTTGTTACAGGTTGTTCCAAGATTGCTCAGAGACCAATCCACCGCTATCCGACCAGAGCAAATCAAACCAGAATCATGGAGCAAGTGCAAACTGATGTTCAAGAACTCCGCGAAAGAATGGATCGCTTCATGGAGCTCATGCAAGCGGTCGCCAATGGCCAGGATCATCTCAGAACCTTGGTTCAGCCTTTGATTGCAAGGGTCGATAGCAATGGCGTACTCCATGGTGGGACCGTGCCTACCCCTCCACCAGTTGAAACTCCTCAGAATGGCGTCCCCGTGACCGGGGGGAATGGCAGTGCCAACAGCAATGTGATAGCTAACATGGGACTCAACGGTAATACGACGGGCGTCGGTAATGGGAATTTTGAAGCTAACGTCAATGTTGGGCTGGGCAACGACAATGCGGGTGTTGCAAATCTGTTCGGGCCTCATCCGTGGTTAGAAGACCGTCAAGACGATGTGTTCTCGCAGAGAGGTGCTGAAGGGGAGCTGACCGCTGAAGCACGGCTAAGGTTCAAGGCACTCGAGGACAAGATGAGGAATATCGAGAACCAGAACACCCTGGGTGTTGATATGTCCAAGTTGGGACTGATTGCTGATTTCAAGGTGCCTCCTAAGTTCAAGGTACCTGACTTTGAAAAGTACAAGGTCACCACTTGCCCTCGTGTCCACCTGAGATCATATTACCGGAAAATGTCTGCTCACTCTGAGGACGAGAAGTTGCTGATGCACTTCTTTCAGGACAGTCTATCCAGACCCTCCCTCGAATGGTACATGAGTCTGGAACCTACCAGTGTGCGCACGTGGAAGGACCTTGCTGAAGCATTCGTGCACCACTACCAATATAACAGCGACTTGGCTCCGAACCGAGTCCAACTGCAGAATCTGTCGCAAAGGAACAATGAAGGGTTTAAGGAATACGCCCAGCGGTGGCGTGAGTTGGCAGCCAGGGTTCAGCCGCCGATGGTGGAACGTGAGCTTGTGCAAATGTTTGTAGCCACCCTCCCAGGGGTTTATTATGAGAAATTGGTTAGCGGTATGTCTGGAACCTTCTCAGATCTCATTATCACGGGTGAGCACATTGAAAATGGGATCAAACTGGGGAAAATTCAAGGTGATTCATCCTCAGCTGGAGGAGGCAAGAAACCTTATGGTGGAAAAAGACGGGAAGGAGAAACGAGTGTCGTGTCCAACGCTCGAAGGAAGGGTAAAGGCCCTCACCAACAGGTGGCCAGCATAACTATCCCGGCAGTTCAACAGCCACAGCAGCAGCAGCCGAATCAACAAGGGTACAGGAAGTATCAGAACAGGGCACCTCTATCGAGCCGTCACCTCGAGACACCACCCATGTCGTATGCTCAACTATTACAGACTTTGCTTCAGCTACAGTTGATCCAGAAGAGAACCCTGGCCCCCTTGACAGGGGCACCTCCGCCGGGTTATGACGCGAATGCAACTTGTGAGTTTCACTCAGGGGCACCAGGCCACACAATAGAGAATTGCAAAGCCTTCAAGCATAAGGTGCAGGACATGGTGGACTCCAAGATCATCAACTTCTCCGATAATGTGCCAAACGTCATGAAGAACCCTATGCCGAATCATAGGGGAGGTGGAGTAAACGCCATTATTGAAGACGAGAGTTTGGATTTGTTGACTGACGTCAGAGATCTGAAGACACCGCTTAGCTTCGTTAAAGCTAAGCTGATGAAAAGAGGTTTCTTTCCAGGTTGCGGAGAGCTGTGTATGGGCTGTGCGACAAGTCCTGATGGATGTGAACAGTTGATAGAGGGGATTCAAAGTCTGATGACCGAAGGAATCCTGCAGTTTAGCCGGAGGGCCGAATGTGGATCGGGAGAGGTAATGCTGAAGCAAGATGATAAGGTTGCCACCATTACCATCCCTCGCCAAACGATAACTATTTCCGCACCCAGGCCACCCACAATTACCATCAGCAAAGCTGGGCCAATACCGTTCGAAAGCACTAATGCTGTCCCATGGCATTACGGGGCAGAGGTCTACTGCAACGGACAAAAGTTGGAACTAGAACCGTTTGGGTCGTCTGTGGAGAACCTGGCGGGCGTTAGCGGAATTACTCGCAGTGGAAGAGTGTTTGCACCACCTGAGGTCGTGGCGGACAAGGCAGACAGAGCTGATGCAACTGATAAAGGTAAAAGTAAAGTTGTTGAAGAGATCCCCCGTGGGGTAGAAAAAGACTTACTTGTTAAAGACGCCGAAGAATTTATGAGGTTGATTAAAAAGAGTGACTACAAAATCATGGATCATCTCCATCAAACACCCTCGAAGATTTCCATCCTGAACCTGTTGCTGTGTTCTAAGGCGCACCGCAAAGCGCTGCTGAAGGTGTTGAACGCCGTGTATGTACAGCAGGAAATATCGATAAACCAGTTGGAAGAGGTCGTAGCCCACGTAAATGTTGGGAATGGGTTAGGTTTCACTGACCTAGAGCTGACGCCGAAGGGGAGGAACCACAATAGCGCCTTGCACATCTCGATAGAGTGTAGAGGAAAGATTATGTCTCACGTGTTTGTAGACACAGGGTCATCGCTCAATGTCCTTCCGAAGAAGGCATTGATGAAGTTAGATACTCGCGGAGTAATTTGCACACCCAGTGATCTGGTTGTGAAAGCGTTCGATGGAACCAAACGCCATGTTTTCGGGGAGGTAACGTTGCCAATCCAAGTCGGGCCGGAAACATTCGACGCAGTCTTTTACATTATAGACATCATGCCTGCCTACAGCTGTCTCTTGGGCCGGCCATGGATCCACTCGGCGGGTGCCGTTACTTCCATGTTGCACCAGAAACTCAAGTATGCTGTCGGAGGTAGCATCGTGACCGTTTGCGGCGAGGAAGACATAATGGTGAGCCATTTGTCGTCCTTCAAGTATGTTGAGATGGATGGGGAGATCCACGAAACCCTATGCCAAGTGTTCGAAGCTGTTAAAGTCAAGGACGTAGCTCCTGTAGTTACTGAGAAGCTAGAGATGACTCTCTCTTCCTTCAAGGAAGCCCGGGCCGTTGTTCAAGCCGAATCTACCCCAGGCTGGGGACGAATTTTGGAGATACCTAACAGGCAAGACAAGTTTGGGTTGGGATACTATCCTGGAGCTGAAGCCTCCTCTTCTAGCAGTGCGTCGCGAGGTAAAGGGTCGATCCAGTTTACCAGTGGCGGGGTGATATTTGAAAGTGTCAACGCGACGTCTGAAGATAGCGGAGACAGTGACTGTGACTTAGACTCTTGGATCCAGCCAAGCAAGCCAGGCGAGAGCCTCAGCAACTGGTCCGTCAAGGATATCATCCAGATGACAAGCGAAGAGTAATGATTTACTTTTTCCAATCATTGTACGACCGTATGTCCTACCCGGGGCATAGTGGTTTTATTGTCAGGGCCTTGTTTGATTATGTACATGCATTTTATCAATAAATCAAAAGGCGTTTTCTTCGTATCCAAATGTTGTGATCTCTGTTATTCCTGTTTTATATTTGTTTTAAAAAACAATAAAATGGCAATGGGGTTTGTGCTAACCTGCATATCCTTGTTTTAAGCTTAACCCTTGTTATTGCAGGATCCACATAACAGATGACATCGACTCTGGACCTTCTACGACTCACTTCGACTTCGATTGCCCGATCTATCAAGCCAAAGAAGAGATTGATGAAGACAAAGACCTTCCTGAAGAGTTGGCCCGCTTGTTGAAACAAGAAGAGAAAGTTATTCTGCCTCACGAAGAAGAAATTGAGATTGTGAATCTGGGTTCTGAAGAACTTGTCTGGAACGTCAGGATAGGGGCTGCATTGCAGAGCGATGTCAAGCAAAGATTGGTCGAGATGCTAAGAGAGTATAGTGACGTCTTTGCTTGGTCATACGAAGATATGCCCGGACTTGACACTAACATCGTGGTCCATCACTTGCCGTTGCGAGAAGATTGTCCTCCCGTTAAGCAGAAGCTTAGGAGGACACGACTAGATATGACCGTTAAGATCAAAGAAGAAGTGCAAAAGCAGCTTGATGCTGGCTTCTTAGCGGTCACTACTTACCCTCCGTGGGTCGCCAACATAGTGCCTGTACCGAAGAAGGACGGTAAGGTACGAATGTGCGTAGATTATCGGGATTTGAATAGGGCAAGCCCTAAAGATGATTTCCCGCTGCCTCATATTGATGTGTTGGTCGACAATACAGCTCAGTTCTCCGTGTTTTCGTTCATGGATGGCTTCTCCGGTTACAATCAGATCAAGATGGCGCCGGAGGACATGGAGAAAACTACGTTTATTACGCCTTGGGGAACGTTTTGCAACAAGGTAATGCCTTTCGGTCTGAAGAACACAGGGGCCACTTACAAACGAGCAATGGTTACTTTGTTTCATGACATGATTCACCATGAGATTGAAGTCTATGTTGATGACATGATCGCGAAGTCCCAAACGGAGGAAGGACATCTGGTCAATTTGCTGAAGCTCTTTGAGAGGCTTAGGAAGTTCAGGTTGAGGCTGAATCCTAACAAGTGTACTTTTGGAGTACGGTCTGGAAAGTTACTGGGGTTTATCGTGAGTGAAAGAGGCATTGAGGTTGATCCTGCGAAGATAAAAGTGATACAAGAAATGCCAGCGCCAAAAACAGAAAAAGAAGTTCGTGGTTTCTTGGGCAGAATAAACTACATTGCGAGGTTTATCTCTCAGCTCACGGCCATGTGTGAACCGATGTTCAAGCTGTTAAAGAAAGATCAGGCGATTGTCTGGAACGAGGATTGCCAGAAGGCATTTGATAAGATAAAACAGTATCTGCAGGAACCTCCGATCTTGATACCCCTAGTGGCCGGACGACCCTTAATCATGTACTTGACAGTTCTTGAGAATAGTATGGGGTGTGTTCTCGGTCAGCACGACGAGACAGGCAGAAAAGAGCATGCCATTTACTACTTGAGTAAAAAGTTCACGGATTGTGAATCTCGTTACTCGATGTTCGAGAAGACGTGTTATGCACTAGCCTGGGCTGCCAAACGATTACGACAGTACATGCTCAACCACACCACCATGCTAATTTCGAAGATGGATCCGATCAAGTACGTCTTCGAGAAGCAAGCACTTTCGGGCAGGATTGCCAGATGGCAAATGGTGTTGACGGAATATGACATTCAGTATGTTCCCCAGAAGGCCATTAAGGGAAGCGTATTGTCTGAATACCTAGCCGAACAGCCAATCGAGGATTACCAGCTGATGAAATTTGAATTCCCTGATGAGGATATCATGTTTCTCAAAGCGAAAGATTGCGAAGAACCGTTGCCCGACGAGGGTCCAGATAGGAAATCCCAATGGAAATTGATATTTGACGGGGCGGTTAATTTTTATGGAAGTGGTATCGGGGCGATCATCACGACTCCCCACGGATCCCATATCCCGTTCACTGCGAGACTGACGTTTCCGGTCACCAATAATGAAGCGGAGTACGGAGCATGCATCATGGATCTAGAAGAAGCGATTGATTTGAGAATCAAGAACCTAGGCGTATACGGTGACTCATCGCTTGTGATTAACCATATCAAAGGGGAGTGGGAGACTCGTCAATCAAATTTGGTGCCGTACATGAACTATGCCAGAAGGCTGCTTCCGTTCTTTGATCGAGTGGAGCTCCATCATGTGCCCAGGGCCGAGAACCAAATGGATGATGCCTTAGCCACGTTGGCTTCGATGTATAAAGTCAATTTTTGGAATGAAGCTCCAAGAATTGTCCTTTCTCGTCTTGATAGACCTGCATTCGTCTTGGCGATCGAGGAAGCCTCCGACGGCAAGCCATGGTTCCATGATATCCAGACTTTCCTTATGACTAAGGAGTATCCTACGGAAGCGTCAACCCAGGATAAGAAGACTCTGAGGAGGCTGTCTGGAAATTTTTATCTCAATCCTGATGGAGTTTTGTATAAAAGAAATCATGATCTCGTGCTACTCAGATGTGTAGATGAGAAAGAAGCGAGTATGCTCATGGAAGAAGTCCATGAAGGCACATTTGGTACGCACGCCGGCGGGCACGCTATGACAAGAAAGATCCTGAGAGTAGGATATTACTGGCTGACGATGGAGTCTGATTGCTTCAGATTCGCGAAGAGATGTCCTAAATGCCAAATTTATGCTGATAAGATTCATGTGCCGCCGTGCCCGTTAAATTTCATGTCCTCCCCGTGGCCGTTCTCCATGTGGGGCATCAACATGATAGGCAAGATCGAGCCCACTGCATCTAACGGTCATCGCTTCATTCTAGTAGCTATCGACTACTTCACCAAGTGGGTGGAGGCAGCCTCATACGCTAATGTGACCAAGCAAGTGGTGGCTAAATTCATAAAGAGGGACATCATCTGTCGTTACGGAATTCCCGAGCGGATCATTACTGATAATGGTTCGAATCTGAATAACAAGATGATGAAGGAGCTGTGCCAGAGTTTCAAGATTGAACACCACAACTCATCTCCTTACCGGCCGAAGATGAATGGCGCCGTTGAAGCGGCCAATAAGAACATTAAGAAGATTGTGCAGAAGATGGTTGTGACCTATAAGGATTGGCACGAGATGCTGCCATTTGCACTGCACGGTTATCGTACAACGGTACGTACATCAACCGGGGCAACTCCTTTCTCCTTAGTGTACGGTATGGAAGCGGTCCTACCGTTAGAAGTGGAGATCCCTTCTTTACGAGTTTTGGTTGACGTGAAACTCGATGAGGCAGAATGGATTAAGAACCGACTAAACCAACTCAGCCTGATGGACGAGAAGAGGTTAGCATCGATTGCGTATGGTCGTCTGTATCAGAGCCGAATGAAGAAAGCTTATGACAAGAAGGTGCGTCCTAGAAGCTTTCAGACGGGTGATCTCGTCCTGAAGAAGATTCTTCCTCCACACTCCGATCACCGGGGCAAGTGGACTCCCAATTACGAAGGTCCGTACGTCGTCAACAAGGTATTCTCGGGAGGAGCCTTGTTATTGTCCACGATGGATGGCGAAGATTTTGCATCCCCGGTGAACGCGGACGCAGTTAAAAAATACTTTGCTTAAAAATGACCCGCTGGAAAGAAAAAGAATATCCAGGCAAAAAAGGGGCATCCCGGCGAACCATAAAAAAGGAAAAGGGTTCGAGCAAAAATTAGGGATATAAAGAAAAGAATGTACACCCGCAAAGTCGAAAACCCGGAAGGGCGACTTTGGCAAAAAAGGGTATCTCGGTGAATCGAAAACCCGGAAGGGCGATTCAGGCAAAAGTTAGGGATTTGGAAAAGAAAATGACTGCGTTCCGCGTGTGGACTCTCATTGTTTAGTGGATTGGAAGACCTGAGGGCCGTTTATCTGAATCAATCTCTTCTGAAGCTGAAGCGTCGGAGAAGTATCGAAGTCGAGTGGGTCATAGAGGGATCAACTCATGGTGTTCGTCTACGCCTCGTTGCCGACATTTGTATATACTGATGTATATTTATGTTTTTATATTTGCGCAGCTTCCTCCTTCCAGGAGCTTGCATCTGTTGTAAAACATTTTTACCCATTCAGGGGTTCGTTATCAATAAAATGTATACTATTCAGCAATTCTGTTTGTCTGTTTAGCATTTATCTGTTTTGTTTGCGAGAAAGAACGCCGATGTTTTTGATAAAATGCGCATACATAAACTTACTGGCCTAGGCCACTGATTGTTGAAATAATGAATTACTTGAACATTGTCACAAGATGATAACCTTGATAGGTCCCTTTGAGAAGGGTATCTTGTCTGTTTGTTTGTGTTGTTGCAGGTATAGCATATTCCAGGCAGTACGCCATATGTTTCCCCAAGCAGGATGATTCCTTCTTCTCCAGCAAGTTCAGCAGCATCTCCCCACAGAGTCTGAACATGAGACCGAAGGCATTGACACATCTCCCCAGGCAGATAAGATTCTCTCCCCAAGTAGATGCACCCTGAAGGAATGTCATCTTCCCAGCTGAGTCATACACTGAAGTGTACAACACTCGATAATCCAGACTGAAGTCTCCAGCGGAATTGAAAGTCCCCCACAGAGTCGTACTCTCCCCCAAGCAGGATGATTCCTTCTTCCCCAGCCGAGTTTGCAGATCCTAAGAGAGTCGAGTCCTTGGAAGCCGTTGAGGCCATGATTGGTTTTCCCCGGTAGAGTGCTGAATAGCTGATGCTGTATTTCCTCATCGAAGTCGTTATCTCCAGGAGGGCTTTGCCGTGAAGGCCGTGCAGTTTATTTCTGCAATTGACATCGTTTTCCTTAGTAGTTTGTGGTTTGAATACCCAGTTGAGCAGGTTCAGGTTCTCGTAGAGCTTTATTCCCCTGCATCAGTCGACTGAAGTTCGTTTCCCCAGGCGGAATCCAATTGAGAATGGTGCAACTTTTTCTCCTTGGCAGGATGATTCCTCCCCTCCACTATAGTGGTCCTTTCTCCTTGACAGGAGGATCCTCCCTTCAGCATTTATTTTGCTGATGGGGTCGTAGCATTTTGCATGATTGCATAGCATTTACCCTAAGAATGCGTAGCATTTCCACCGTGTGGAGCATTGCGCCATTGTCAAACATATGCATATGAAACATGAGCTAGGTCGTTACCGTTCTTGTTTTGCAGGTGTTCCCCGACAGGGTGTCCGCTCAGGATGATTCTTGAAATCTCAGAAGAGTTGCGTGGCTCAAGATGATTCTTGAACCCCCCAGCAAAGTCGTTTTCCAAAGATGATTCTTGAACTCCTCAGCGAAGCGGTTTGCTTAAGATGACTCTTAAAACCCCCGATGAAGTCGCCAGAGTTGGTTGCTCAAGTTGATGCTTAGAGTTCCCGGCAGCGCGATTTGTTCAGGATGATCCCTGAAATCTCTAGCAGAGTTATTGGTTCAGATGATTCTTGAAGTCTCTGGCGGAGTTACTTGTCCAAGATGATTCTTGAAGTCCTCAGCAGAGTTGATTCACCCGGAATGATTTCTGGATCCCTGAAGCAGAGTTACTTGATAGTTCTCCAGAATCCCCAGCGGAGATGCGTCACCCCCAGCAGGTTTCTGAACAGCGAAGTTGAAACTTCCCTTGAAGACTTGATGATTGAAGTCTGGCAGTAATGCCAAAACCCCTGACTTACTGATGAAGTCTAATTACAAGGTCAAAGCAGTCCTCCCCGCCGACGCGGAGTGCCTGATGGCAGAAGTTTGGATATCCCCAATTGGTTCATGACTGACTGAGAATTCTATTCCCGACTTAGTGACGAAGTTCGGCTGACGCCCAAAAATTTCTCTGAATGCCTGATGGCATGATTAACTTGATTGTTGACCTGATGAGTCCCGAGGAATCTTGGTGCCTAACGGCATGATCGACCATGTATCACCGGTTACCGTGTGGCTAATTCCCCAGCTAGTTGCCGTGCGGCTAATATTTCAGTTTTCGAAGATTTGTTCCCATCATAGTACCGTGTACTTGTGCAGTTGGCAAATTTCCGGGTTTGTCGGTATTAAACCGTCTCGTACCTTGATTGTTTGAGAGCCGTTCGCTTCTCACCCAGTCAGGTTCAAGCCGTTTGAATAGGGGCATCCGTTGCACCCCAAAATTTGACCAACTTTTCTTTACCTATCTTATGTTTCATTTCATTCACATTAGCATTATCATTTGCATTTCACTGACATGTATGCAGGAGATCAAGAGGTATGAGTACCAATCAAGGGCTACACAAGACTATGAAGATATCTAAGAAGGTTATTCAAATTTTCAAGGGTTGATAGCCTTGTTGGAGAAGTCAAAAGATCCTCAGAGAGAGTGATTGAAGCCAAGTGTGTAGGTCTCCTAACTTGAGAGTTGTGGAAAGTCATCAGATGATTCTGAGGCCATGAGGATGTACTTGAGGTCTTGAGAGAGCTTATGGGAAGTGTTTAAGATCACTTTGAGGCCTATACAGGTCATTGTGCAAGATTAAGAAGGCTCAACCATGAGTGGTGCAGCTAGGGTTTGACTGGGTCAACCCTAAGTCAACTGATGATTTGAAGGAAGTCGAGACTTAATTCAAAGGCCATGTGATCATGGATTGACACATTGAGATGTTATAAGGATGATTCCAAGGTTAAATCATCATGATTGAAGAGTTTGAGAAGTTTCAAGCTAGGGTTTCTAAGGCTTGACAGTGTAAAATCCCCTACTTTGACCCCTATCTTCAAGGCAGTTTAGCTCAAGATGTGATTGTCATATCATCTTGCCCCCAACATGAATGTTGTAGAGCATGCTCTTAGCTTTAATTTTAGTACTAGAAGTCCTTGATAGGATTTGTATAACTCAAGTTATGACTTTGACAAGTTACAGGTCATCTGAGGTCTGTGGATTTGGGGGCTTGAAAGTTACCCAACTTGCATCAAACTTTTACCCTAGAAGGAGGATTCCTATGAAATTTTGGTCAACATGAATGTTGTTCCTTATCCTCTTAGCTTTCTAGAGAGTACTAGAAGTCCTTGATAGGATTTGTAGAACTCAAGTTCTGGCTTTGACAAGTCAAGGGCATTTTGGTCATTTGGAGATTATAGGTCATTTCAACCATAAGGCCATAACTCCTATTTCCAAGCTTCAAATGAGAAAATGTCCAACATCAAACTTGTTCAAAATGATGTTTTAAGACTATTCAATAGGTCATGAGATGTTGGAAATGCTTGTAGCTCAAAGTTGCAAAAATGACCTAAAATAAGGGTATAAGTTAAATGAACCAAAGTTGGAAATTGATATTTTTGATCTACACATCCAAACCAGGGCATGTAATAGGTCATTTTGACTCTAAAAGAAAATTGGTTTAGCCACATTTTTGATTTGAGGTGTAATTTGTGGACTTGCTTTGAAAAGTAGTTACTTACATCATAAGTAACATTTGCAAAACCTAGAATCAAGGCATAACCAAGGGCCCTTGCAAGCCAAACACTTTCAAAATGTCACTAGGGGAGAAATTGGAAGAGAATGGGATTGATTTCAAGCTGCAAACAGAACTATGCATACCATGGCATATGGTTGAAATTCTCATGACATGAGAGTTTGAAACTCTCATTAGAAGGATCTAGAGGGTTCTAGATCACCCATACATGTTCTATATATTGAGTAGAGGTGATCCAAAGGAAACGTTGGTGAGGATTGAGAGGAAAAAGAGAGAGTGAACTTTGAAACCTCCATGTGCAAATTGAAATCAGTTTCTGCATTCTACACCATTTTGATCCTTTCTTTTGATCTCAACAACTTCTATTGAGGATACTGAATGATTCCAGATCAATTCCATAGCCAAAGCCTTGAAGGATCGTGTTCTTGCATTTGAGTTTCACCTGCTGCAAGTCACCATCGGGTTTGGAGTTCCAAGCATTTGCAATCAATTCTCTTGCATACAGAAGCAAGAACTTGGTACATTGAATGATTCTAGAGCAGTAGAAGGGTTGAATTGAAGCTTTGCTACTTCTGTTGTTCAAGAATTCACAGGTTTGAATCTTTCATCCCTCACCTTAATTTAAGAAGAATTACCTCAGTTTGTTAGGTTAGATTGATAGTATGCGGTTAGGAGATCGTTTCTGGGAATTTAGAGAGGATTTGGCGATGATCAATGAGATGACACAATTTCTGTTTGGATCAAAAACATGCTGGATATTGAGAGATAATGTGAGTGTTATAGCGAGAAGTGATCAGGGTAATGTGGTGAACATTTTAGACCAAACAATTTGAAGAATAGTGATAGTTGAGGTTTGAGCATAATTTTGATTCTTAATCGTGTTTTAGGTTAGAGGTTGATTCAATAAATTCTGAGGCTAGGGTTAGACTCAGGGAGAGATTTAGAGTGATTTAGTGTTTTAAATCTTGAATTCTGATGGAGATTTGAGGGAGCCCGAGTGAGGGTGAGGTTGATGTTTGAACTCTGTTACAATGGATGCTTCCCTCCATTTTCATGGCTAGAGGTAGGTGATGAAGTCCTAGCCATCAGATTCACGTATGGCCATTGACCAGAGCTAGATCCAAGGGTCGTGTTTTAATCTCAGGTTGTGAAGAGGGAAGAATTCTGATGCTCTAAACGCTGCGTATCATTAAACAAAAGGTTTTGGGCTTTAATAAGAGACCACTATCCACACCCCCCAGCGAGCCCATTTGTGAATTTGAACTGATTTCGCTTGCTTCCTACACCGCGCCTTTATCTTTTTCTTTACCATTTTTCAATTGATTTTTGATTGTGATATGGGCTTAGGCGCTTTTCTACTGACACCCCCTTCCCAGGCCCATCATACATTTACACAGCATTGCATTTCTATCTGCACCGTGCATTTATCTTTTTCTTTTGATTTTCTTTATTCCTTCATTTTATTCATGATTCTTGATAAAATCATAAAAAAATGGAAAAATGACTCAATTAATCCCATTCTTTTTGAATTATATTCATGATTGAATCTAGTATTTTTTAGAGAAAAAATATTATTATTTCATGCATTTTCTGATTTTATGGGAATTTTCACATTTTAATTGATATTAAAATAGTTATGTTTGATACTTGATTTTGATGAATTTGGTTTGATCATGTGGTGATGATTTTGACCCTGATTTTTTGTGAGTTGTTAGCATAGATATGCATGCTCCCCATAGAATTTTCTCATATTTTTGTGATGAACATAGGTGGTAGTTTAGGTTGAAACCTTTAGAAGCTCCATTTTTAGGGTTTATGATTGATACCTTTGGATTTAGGACTTAATGTTAGGACTTAATAAATGATTTAGTCCCTGGTTTTTGTATGAGGCATTCTTAATTGAATTAGGATCCCTTAGGAATTTTTGTAGAAATTTATAAGATAGTTTGCTATTTGTGATTGATTTTAGTTTAGGTGCTAGTTTTAGATGATTCTAAGGCACTAACTCAACTAGATTAACATCTTTAGTTCCCTTAGATTAGGGTTTTGTTTCTCTTGCTCTTGGATGATGATGAAGACAAGTTGAAGGTGCATTGGATTGCTTGAAGAGGCTTGGATTGGAAGATCTTCCCTTCTTGTGGTGTAGTCTTGATTAGGCTAAGATTAGGGTTTTGTAGGCAGAGCTTCTAGATAGTTCTCTTCCTTCATAAACATGGAATATGTTGATCAATTCCATTCTTCCCTATGATGAAAGGTCCCTTTGTAATGGCCTCATCCCTCCTTTGGTAGGATGTGTGGCTCTTTGCAAATTGGTAGAACCTTTGAGGGTCCCTTTCTCTGATGACAGGATGCTTAGTGGTGACCTTTGGTCTTCACTCTGCTACCAACCATCCAAACTTTGCTCTTGATAGATGCATCTTTCTCCCTTGCTAGAGGATGGAGTTCCTTGCTTGAAGAAGATTGAAGAATGAAGTTGATACTTCCAGGTTATTGAAGACTACTCTGAGAAGCTGAAGCTTATAGATGAAGAGGAAAGCTAGTTGATACTGGTGAAGCAAAGAGAGCTGAAGCCAGAAGACCAAGATGATACTTGTGAAGAAGAGCCAATTGAGATTGAGTGAAGAGCTGAGGCTTGAGGAATGAAGGATAAGTTTATACTTATGTTGATACATTGAGAGCCTAAAGGAATCAAGTTGATACTTGTAGTTAGGAGTAAAGCCTGAAGGTGGAATTGACTGAAAAGCTGAAGCTTGGAGAAGAGAGAATAAGTTGATACTTATGTTTGATGGGTTGAAACTTTGGTGGAGCAAGTTGATACTCGTTATTGAGGATGATAGCCCTGAAGAGCTGTTGAAGATTGATGACTGGACTGCTGTCAAAGTTGGTTTAGTTGTGGGGGTGGTTGATCTGCTTTCTTTTTCTTGTCTGTTTTCTTTTCTGTATTGATGTGGCTTGTTTGATTTGCTTGATGCATTAGAATAAGTTCATATCTAGACTGATGTAAGCTAGGAGCATGATTGCATTAGAGGTTGAGTTCCTCTCTCTGCTTGTATTTTTACTGTATGGCTTTGCTTGCGGGTATTCGGTAGAGCCCAGCTCCCTTGCCCATGTGGTTTGTGTTTGCCTGATGGCATTTCATTTCATCTCTTCTGTATGATTGCAGTTACTGTATTTTGCTTGATAGCATGTTATTTCCTCTGTATGATTGCAGTTATTCATATCTGGCTTGAGGTTGAGATGAGCTTGTGGAGGCTGATGCCCCACACACATTTCCTCCCTCACTTGCATTGCATGCATTTTACTGTATATCTGTTTACTGTTTAAGCTGATGCTTTATCTGTTTCTGTTTATCATTGACATGATCCCTTAGGAATCTCACTTCCTTTGATAAGGAAGTGATGATTAGAACTTTAGGTTGAAACCTATGCATGATGACTTCTAGGAGATCCCTGTTTCAAACCTCAACCATAGGATGAATCCATGGCATGACAACATTAGGACTTGATAGTCTCCCCTTAGTTGAACCTATTCGTTCTCTCTTCTCATCTCAAAACAAATTAAAATACAGTAGTAAAGGTTAAATAACGTCGTACGTTACGAGCCTTAAGCTATCTGAGAAAGGGTTGTCGGAGAGTTTCTTTTCGACAACTTGGATATTTAGCATGGCACCCTTTGGGTGACATGCGACGCATTCACTCTCAGGTCATAGTCTCTAGTGCGATATTGGTTGCAAACATCCATAAAAAAATAGTTCTTTCGTAAAAGACAGAAAACAAACTTCAAACCTTTTTGCCCCGTGGGCCCGTAATTCAAAGGAAGCTTTTCTAAAGAAAAGAGTGTCGTTAACTCCCAGTTCTACCGCAAACGGTAACGCTTAAGTCTCCAAGGGTCGAGCTGCGTACGCCAAACTGCTGGAACTGTTTGTTAACCCTACTCGATAAAACAGATGAATCTGAACCCCCGTAATCCGTATTATCCCGAACTACGTAAGCTCTGATCTCTCATATCTGTTGAGAGTACATAGGCACAATACTGATGTATTGGCGAGCCACCTTCCCCGTAACCCGTAGTTAGTCGAACTACGTTGACTCTGATTTCTCATTCTCTGATGAGAATACGTAGGCATAAAGCGCGACGCTTTGCCGAGTCATTTTTCTTTTTCTTTTTAAGCCAGCCTTGATAGGTAGATAGATAAAACCAACCCGTCAGATAAACACAACAAGCGTGGATCCCGTCGAGTACGACGGATGTGAGGGGTGCTAATACCTTCCCCTTGCGTAACCGACTCCCGAACCCAGACAATGGTTGCGATGACCTTGTCTTATACCTTTTCGTCAGGTTTTTCCGATCGTTTCCTTTCCCGTTCCGAGGGATAAATAACGAAAGGTGGCGACTCTTCTGTTTTGCCGGCACCTTATTTTCGCGGAAGCGACAGCAACACAGGTCTTGTGATGCCTGCGAAGTTTAAGACACCAAATTTTGAGAAGTACCAAGGGGATAGTTATCCGAAGCAACATTTGGTGATGTTTTCCTCATATGTCCATAACAACAAACTTATGATACACTATTTCCAGGACATTCTGAGTGGGGCATCATTGAGTTGGTACATGAAATTAGAGAGCGGTTGCATCTGATCATGGTCAGGTCTAGCCAACTCCTTTGTGAAGCAATACAGTTACAATCTTGACATGGCTCTTAACTGCATGCAGTTGCAAAATTTATCTCAAGCGAGCAATGAATCTTTCAGAGCGTATGTTCAGAGATGGAGAGAGTTAGCTTCTTGTGTTCAACCATCACTTCTAGACAGAGAATTCATTGACCTATTCATGGATACTTTGCAAAGTCCATACCTGGATAAGATAATTGGCAATGGGGCATTAAAATTTTCAGACTTGATAGTAGTTAGAGAACGTATCGAGAGTGGCCTCAAAAGTGGAAAGATTCAAAATGCCTCAGACATCTCAGTTGGTGAAAGTGAATCAGTTGTCAGTTCTCAAGAAGAATGGGAAAAGGAAAGTAATTCCATATGGGAATCTCCGACACCTCAGCCTCAGTACTCAGATATTTCAACTGTTCAGAGTCAGCAATCTTCTAGGTCTATGTATCAGATACTTCTCTCTCCACAGGGACGATATCCTTCACCAAACCAAATACCTCCTCAAAGTCAATGGTCATATCACCGTCAGCCGTGTCAGTGTGCCCAACAAAAACATAGGAAGCCATAGAGGCATTTCACTCTGTTGCCAATGTCGTATAATCAGATGTTGACAGATTTGATCAAAGGTAGGTTGATAGTGCCAAAGGAGATTAATCTGATGATTCCTCCATACCCACTAGGTTTTGATGTCAACGCCCGTTGTGACAACCATGCTGCGGCACAGGGGCATTCAACAAAACACTGTAAGGTGCTTAAGAGTAAGGTTCAGACTCTGCTTGACTCCAATATGTTTTCTTTTACGCCTCAGGGTATTCAGATCAACAATCCTTCTTCATCCAGTCATGTGGGTTCATCAGTCCATGTTATGGAGGAATTCTCGGAGAGCAGGTGTTCAGATGAGTATCAGACTGATTGGAAAGTAATTATGAAGATGACTAGCCTAGTAGCAAATCAAGATTGGAAAGCCCAATTCCCCGAAGCTGGCAGTGTTTTATATCATGTCATTTCTTTGCATTTGTAGTTTCTTTTCTATTAAGTGTAATTTCATTTGTAAAACTTGTCTGTTTTTGATTGATAATGATAATTAAATGAATATACATGTTTTGATTAAATCCATTTGTGTTCATTCATACTTTTTTTATTAATGTCAAACACTTATTAAGCATAATTCGAGGGAGGATGAAGAAATTGAATGACACAAAACTTTCGATTGTATGCTTTTGAATAAAACCTTTGTTGATGATGTACAAGCATTGTTTCAAATATATAAACACCGGAGATATAAGGAAGATAATCCCTTGTCAACCCCTTTGAGCATAGTAGTAGGAGTTTCTTTCTGAAACAAAAAACCCTCAATCTTAACCTGGGGTAGGGTAGGTGTCATTTATTTTGACCAAGCATCCAAATTAGAAAAGGAGTGTTCCCATTCAAGGATCAATCACATATGTAAAGGTCGTACCTCACAAACTTACAATAGTTATCCCTCACCAACCAAAGAGTGAGGCAGTCACAACCATTTCAAACAAGTCAGACAAGCCGGTGTCGCATGATTTGCTCCAAAAAAATAGAGTCAAAAGAATAGAAAAAAGAAAAGAAAAAAAAGTCTGCTAAGTCGATAACTTGAAAACAAGTGACTTAAGTAAAAATTAGGGCATCCTGCAAGACTTCAAAATCGAAAAAAATTCAAAAAAGTCAGTCCAGGAAAAAGCAGGGAAATCAAAAGCAAAAAATGATGAAAATATTTCAAAAGAAAAATCCTCAATAAAGAACAAGTCGTGTGATTCCAGACACCAAAGACGAAAAGCGAGTGATTGTCACTCTAAAAACCTTGTGGGTTCCCTAACCATCACTCTTGCCATTCAATAATCTTTGAAAAGGTGAGCGCTTGTGTCGAATTAGCTGAACATAGAACTGGATAACATCAAGGAAAATGGGTGGGTTAAAACTAAACTTTGAGCCATATATCTTTTCTTTCTCAAAACGTGAACCAGGCCATGCTACAACATTCAAAAGACCTAATTGAAGCAGGGTTGTTTCAGAAGCATACTTCAGTAAAGATCGTGTCAAATCTGACTCCTAAAAGGATTTTCTCACCATTCAGGTTGGTATTGATATGACATTATGATCAATGATTCGTTCACTATATGTCACAACATTTTCCCAATGAACATACTTGGATTTCAAAACTATCATATGCATTGCATTAAAATCATCATTTTCAAAATGTTTACTTGCGAGTAAGTACTTGACATCAGGAGAGTTTCTGTAATGGAAGGATAGATCAAGATAAGATGCAAAACGCCTGAGCACTTTGTTCAGCAGAGGCAAGTCATGTAAAATGATCACACTTGGGGGGTCAGCCACTCCAAGGTTCAGTTAATTTGGGGAAATCAGTTCGAGATTCGAAAAATCTCTCGAAGGTCTGAGGCAATTTATTTGTAAATCAGCCAGTCAGGTGCAAAATCATTTCAAGGCTGGGGCATGCCACCCCAAGAGCATAAATGTTATCCTTATCCAGAAGGCAATTAATTTGAAACACTTCTCTAAGGCTCAGAATATTGGGGCAGTCTATTTCAAACCATCAGGATACGAAGGTCCCAGGTTTCCTTTCGAGGAAAATTCTTACAAAGATCTCGCAGGCTGGGGCAAGATTGGAAACAGAGGAATGCTTCCTCTCCAGATTTTTAGAGCTACTAAAAGCTACTCAAGCAGGTTCTGTTAACCATCAAGTTCAAGACGAATATCGGGAAGTCATGTTAACCATTCTCTAACCTTTTAACCAGAAACCTTGTATCCAGACAAGACACTTTCCAATGTCAGCCATTCCTGACCTACCTCGAAACCACCAGTTGATCCATCATATCATTGCATAATCGTTGCATATCATTCGTTTATCATAGCATGGCATGAAGCCTTGTAAAATCGAACAAATAACCTAATTCCAATCCCTATTGGAATCCCCTTCAAATTAAACCCCAATCCCTATTGGCAACCACCAAGAGTTCAGTCCCTAGTGACACTTCATTCTAAAATCCAATCCCCATTAGTACCCAGAAAAATATCACCTTCCAAAAATCAATCACCATCAGGTTTCACCTGTCTTTCCCAGCAAAGTCTAATCATACTTGGCACATCCTTCTTCCTCTGGTAGCCTGAGCATACATCCGCATTTTGCATATAGTTATCATTGCATCCTCAAATACATAGCATTTCCCTTCCGTATTGAGCATTACACAATATTCAAACATATGCATGTGAAGCATTGGCCAGGTTTGGTACCTTGCGTGGAAGCCCGAATCAACTTTCAGTCAAATCAGTGACATATCCTCAGAGAATGCCGATCCATTCTCTAGCAGACATTTCAGCCAACTCATCGGCTTACTTTTTTTGGGTCTTAGATCATACGTCCATCTTACCCTCGATCAGGCCTTGTCCATCAACCCTTTGATGACGACAACCCTAAGCAGGTTTTCTTCTCGTCAACTTTTTGATGATGTGTTTCTTCAAACAAATCTTCTTCCCGTCAACTCTTTGACGAGGTGCTCCTTCGGTCAGGTTTTCTTTCCATCAACTCTTTGATGATGTGTCTCTTCGGTGAAGTTTCTTCTACTCTATCAACACTTTGACGAGGTCAGTTTTTCTTGCTATCAACCTTTTGATGACGACATTCCAGATGTTATTCTTTTGTCAAGCCTTTGACGATGTCAACTTCCTTTCCATCAATTTTTTGATGATGTGTCCCTCTAATGAGGATGATTTTCCTTCCATTAACTCTTTAATGGGTAAAACTGGTGTTCTTTTATTCCCTAATAAAGTCATCTTCTTTTCAGGTCGTAAGCTGGTTGATTCTACTTCCTGTATATCCTAGTCGGTATCTTTTGTGGGTCATATCCCAAATTTTGGTTGGTATTCTCCCCTATGAAGTCCTTATCCTAAATTTTGGTTGGTAGTCTTTATTTTTGTGAGTTCGCTTTTGGTCGGCGTTCTGGTGATCCTAACTTTTGGTTAGTAGCCTTTATCCCAACTTTTGGTTGGTATCTCTTATTGATCATCCTAACTTTTGGTTGGTAGTCTTCATTTTTTATTAGAATTTAGTTAATTAAACTTTGATTTTCATTTTGACTTAAGTGAAATTTGACTAAATTTATTCTTAATTTTAGTTTTAGTTTCGATTAATTCTTGAGTGCATCTTGTGAATATTTCTTTGATGATACTGGTATATATTTACTTTGACGATTGGTATGACTTTGTTCTTGAATATTTACTTGAGTTTTGATACTTGATGTTGTTTGTGATTGCGATGCTTTGTGTTTACCTAATGATTACCTATGTATTCACATGATCCCTTAGGATTCCTAGCTCCACTTAATTTTTGATTAAGTTGGAGGTAGGAGAGACATTAGGCTCTCAATCCAAGCATGATAACTTTAGGTATACCTCTCTCCATCCTGACCTTAGGGCCACATTGTATGATAACAGTTCGAATTCAGTTTCCCTTAGACCTTACGTGCGTCTTTCTCTTCTCTCTCTTAATCATATTTCAAAATACTTAATAACTACAATGTTTATTATATGCCACAAGCCTTAAGTACATGTAAAATGATGACCGAGGAGTTTCTCCTTATTTGTCTAGAGTGTTTAGTGTACGGGGTTTGGGGGTGATATGCGATACATTCGCTCCTATGTCATGGACTTTAGTATGATACACATCTCAAAGAAACACACGAAACTTAAGATGTTACGACCCACATACAAAACCTGAAAATTATTTTATTCGCAGCGAAATCATAAACTGGTTTATCATTTCATGGTATGTAAAAGTTAACATGGAATCACATAATCCATCAAACAATAATTAAACATGATAAATGAGATGTCTACAATCTTAGAGCAAATATAAATCATAATAATGTTCCCACGACTCCCAAGTGTTACAATTAGAGCAGACACCAACTATATAGAAAAAATTAGGAAAATCCATCTTCAACTAACACCTGAGTCCTACTGTGGAGTATTTGCACATTGCCCACGTGGAGGCAATATTCAAGCAGAAGGGATGAGATATCATGATAATATAAAGGAAAGTATTTTAAATAGTGTCGCGGTGAGAATTGGATATCAAGCTATTGATTAACTTGAATCGCAAATCATTATTCACCACTGGTCTTTAATTTGTCCAAGGGAAGGGAAAAAGATCGAATAACCCATGAGTATGCAATCCAATGCAAAGTTAGAGAGTCTAAAGTTCAAGGGTTAATTAAACTTAGGGAAGGTACTAGCATCCTAAGTATTTGTAATACTCTACAGGAACCTCTTCTTGAATTATGTTATTGTTGTTTGCTAAGGGTGAACCTAAGGATTTATTTCTAAGTATGCTCGCCAAGACATCGCATCTCATGCCTACGTATCCTGACGGGAATATAATCAAAGCATTCGTAGTTCCCCTAAAAGGGTGAGGAACTCTTGACTATGGTCAAGGTTCTAGAGGGAGAGGTTTGTTGATTGGTTTTAGGAGAGGAGACAAGGCGTCATCTTAAGGAGAATACTTGATTTAAACCACCACAAATATATGTGTTGTACCCCAAAATTTGACCAACTTCTCTGGCTTGAGTTTTATTTCATTGCATTAGCATATCACATTGCATAAGCATACCCCAATTTCTCCTACATAGTATATTGTTTTCATCTGTGCATCTATCCACCAACTACTGTTCGAGGGATTGAAGATTTAGATCATTTTGTCCCACGATTCCTTGGTTTATGGGTCAAAGTTGTTACAAGAATAAATTGAGGTTCATCTGAGGTTTGAGTGTGTGCATTTGCCTCTAATATAACCTTGGTTAGGCAAGTCTTGTTTAGGCAATATGGTTTGAGTCTTCATTTGAAGGTCTATTTGCTCAAGGTGTCTATGAAGGAGTCAAGTTTTCAAGAGGTATTTAATTCAGTTGTTTCATGATCAAAGACTGACATGATCCATCATATATTAGGATATTGTTCAATAAAGCTCAGGGTGATGTTTTTGGCCCGTCATGACTCAAAGTGAAAAGTTGGGATGAATTCATGTTGATTCAATAATACGTTCAAAGTTAAAGGTCGATTCGAGTTTGAATATTTATTTCTCAAAGATTGATTTGTGGATTATTTCAAAGCTTCATTCAGTGAAGAACTCAAGAAGGGTGTGGGTTGATTAATGAAGATTTTGGAGTGACATGGAAACTTCAAGTCAATGATCAACAGTTCAAGGATTTTTCATTAATTTAAAGCATGATTCAAATAACAAAGTGGATGTGAAAATTCAAAGTTCAAAGCCCATCTTTACAAGAGAAAGATACATGAAAGTTACATCATAATTTAATTTCCTAATCATTTTTCATATGACCCACAAATTCTAGCAATACGCAGCCATCCAAAGCGTCGGTAAAGGAAGAAAGCAAGAGCCAAGTTTCTAGTCAAGGTGAGGAGATCTCAAACAGCACAACAAACTGTTACTCCAATCTCTGGGTCTGTAGGTTCAAGTACATCAGCAGGTCTTAACATGGCTGAAGCTTTGGTGCAAACTCCATACCGGGCCAATACACTACCACCACATGTTCTCATGCTACACAAGCCTTGGCTATGTAGTGAATCTCCCGAACCATTCCGCATCCTGCAACAGAAAAATAGAACAAAACATCAGCATGAGCCAGAACTTGAAAATCAATTGGAAGAAGCCTGTGAAGTTGAAGATTTTGAAACAGCAGAAAAGGTTAGCGAATACCTTTCTGCCGCCGAGAAGGAGAAATTCTCTTTGCAACTTCATTGAGACAAGACGATGCCTCTTTCGGTGCTTTAGATTTGAAATTGCAGCATGCCCTCGAAACTCACATAGCTGCTGAGAAAGAATGCTCATTGTATACTGAGGTGTTTCAAGAAAAGGAAGAGTCTCGATTGCTTCCATGCCATCCGACTGAATGTGGACAATCATATGCCTAAATGCTTCGTGCAGATACTCGATCGGTTTGTAGGGTCGGCGGTATGTCTTGAGAGGAGATCCGTTGTAGCAATGATATTTGTTGAAGATTTCAACCTGTTAACGAGGGATTTCTCAATCACCAGAGTTCTGTTAGACACTTATGAGAAATTATGTTCAAACTCATTCAAAACCGCTGGGTTTGAATTTGCCGGAATCAATTCTTAGGTTGCAACTTGTACAAAATATCATCTGAAAAGTGTTGATAGCTAGCCTCCACACAGGTTATGCCACTACCTTCACACCGAGACAAAATTCTGCTGCCGACAATACCTGCGACAACTTACGAGCCTCGTACGAATCTGCAACAAATTCCCACATAAAAACAGTAACAAACCGACAACACCTCCAGAATCGTACCTGCAAAACGACAAAATAAGTTGTGCCTCAGTTTGAAATTGAAAACAACCAATACACAACCATAATACAGAACCTGTTGCCCTATCTTCCACTATCCATCAAACTTGTACATGTGAAAACCAGCTGCAACAGCCTTGTCCTTCAACCAACAGCAGGACAGAATGCGAATTCAATAAGCACGCCTAGCATTCCTTATGTTCCCATATTCTGCCTGTACCTGCAAGATCCAGAAAACACCAAAGACTTCTCATTTTCATTGATTCAGAGGAAACATGAGTTTGTTACAAAGTGAGGTATGCATTGGTTCTAAAAAGATGAGTGAGTTGTGTGTTTAACATCGTGGTGTAAATCAATACAATCATTAATCCTACATTCCACAAACCGAAAATGCTCCGCAGAGTAGGCTACAAAGACATGAATTTGAACATACACATAATGAATGGATGAACGTAGTAAAACCTGATCCTTATCCAGCTGTTTCAGCATAGTTGAATGAAGAGTTCTGAGGTGATGACAGCAGTATGCTTCCCGCATGTAACGCATTGCCAACCACACCAATCTTGCGAAAAGTTCTAGCTCCAAGACCCCAGCGAATACATGGTGACTGAAACACAGCTCGCACTTCGCCGCAACGACCATTAATCATCCTACTCCAAAGCTGGTAGCACCGATGTGATTCATGATTCAATACCCGCTACACCGGCAAAGACAACATATTCATTAATACCACAACCTGAAAATAGCAGCCATGGATTAAAAGGAATCCTGAATTCAAAACACCCACAACAACAAGACAAGGTGAATTTGAAGTTCCAACAGCAAATGACACATTGATTCTATACCTGCAAAATCCACAAACAACACATCAAAGCCACAATTAACATGTTACTTTAAGATGGAAAATTGAGAAAATAACAAAGTCAGTGTGAAAAGGAAAATATGAAGGTCGTTGCAACAAGTCATAATGTTTACGTCCAGGCAACATTACGCAGCAGCTGCCCTGTGCCAAGCCATGAAAACTGTTACTGCCTTAGCTCTTAGCCCTAATTCTACTTGCCTTGCTTCTGGATCTGTTGACCATTCCGTTAAGCTCTACAAGTTTCCCGGTGGGGACTTTGAGACAAATATTACGAGGTTTACACTTCCAATACGTTCCCTGGCATTTAACAAGAAAGGAAGTATGTTAGCAGCTGCAGGTGATGATGAGGGGATTAAGCTCATAAACACAGTTGATGGTTCCATTGCAAGGGTTCTCAAAGGGCATAAAGGACCCGTCACTGGTGTAGCTTTTGACCCCAATGGTGAATATTTAGCATCTCTGGATTCAAATGGTACTGTTATCATTTGGGAACTCCACTCAGGGAGAAACCTTCACAACCTCAAAGGCTTAGCTCCTGATACTGGGCTAGATCTTTCAACCATGAATGTTCTTTGTTGGAGTCCTGATGGTGAGACTTTAGCCATTCCCGGGTTGAGAAATGATGTCGTGATGTATAATAGGGACACGGCTGAGAAGTTGTTCACTTTGAGAGGGGATCACAATCAGCTTATTTGTTTTTTGTGTTGGTCCCCCAATGGCAAGTATATGGCTACCTCTGGTTTAGATAAGCAGATTCTGATATGGGAATGTAGAATTCAGAAGCACAATGGTAACATCAAAAGCAAAAATGCAGGAGGCATTTCAATCAGGAGCCACTCCAGTGCAGCCGGGGAAAAAGCGCTTCTTATGCTACAATATGCTTGGAAGTATAACCACTGTCAATCACGACGGATACTCTCATATTGAGATTGATTTTCATGATACCGGAAGCAGTCCCCGAGTTCCATCAATGACTGACCCTTTTGGATTCACAATGGCTGCATTGAATGAGAATGGAAGCGTCTTTGCAAATCCTTGCAAGGGGGAGAAAAAACATGAGCACCCTCATGTATCGCCCATTTAGTACTTGGGCTAATATTAGTGAGTGGTCCATGCGCTTTGAAGGCGAAGAAGTAAAGGCTGTTGCACTTGGTGCTTCTTGGGTGGCTGCAGTAACTAGTTTTAACTATCTTCGTATCTTTACCGAGGGTGGTATGCAGAGACATGTTATTTCACTAGACGGGCCAGTGGTGACTGCATCAGGTTTCAAGGATGCACCACGCTGGATCCACACTAAGCTATGGGTTATGATGAACCTGCAAAGAAAATTTAAGTGTATCAGTAAGAATTGTTGTGTTACCACAGTGAAAAATCATGATTAAAAAAAAGGGGACAATTTCAAAAGTTACAAACAGACAAAGAACATGCTGTTTTCAATCCCACAACTTCAGCCCTTGCTCCCACTGCAAAAAAGTATTTCATTTTCTTTCCCAAAGGGGAAGAGACCCAAAGTTCCCACAATTTCTCTAGGCTAAACCCTAATCTCACATCATGAGGCCCCCATATATATTGGTTGCTATTCATCCAACACAAAAAACCTAACAAGCAGCAGCCACCCTCTCTCACAGTTCATATTTATCCCTCAAACAGAAAAAACACACAGAAACAAAACGAAAAAGAGATTGAAGAAGAGAGATTATCTGTTTTCAGCATCTACAGTTTGGTGGTGTCGATTCAACGAAAGCTGTGCATCCTCCAAACTCCTCATTACTAGTGTGAGAATTTGTCGGATTCGCTCCAACTCGGTAAGTATTCTATTAATCTTTCTGTCTTCATAGTCTTGCTTTGAGTCGATTTGTGTTGTTTTCTGACATTGAGTCCAATGAACCATCGCCTTCCCAAAACACCAACCGTTATCCCTTCCATCACTCATGAACATTCCATCCTCATCATCATAGAACACCACCATTTTACACTCTCTTCAGTTTTTTTTTCTCCTTTAAACAGAACCATTCGGAATCGCTACAAGCTGGAACAACCACCTAAAACTACTGTTCGGCCTTGAACCACACTCCACGCCAGACCAGAAACCTGCAACAAACCATACAAACTCAAAACCCACAAACCTTCAATGTCCATTTTCAAAACCTACAAGCCCTCACCATCCTCTTCAAAAACGTAATCCAAACCACAAAAGCCTTCACTTGCTTCAGAAACTCATCAACCTTCAAACAATCACCTCATTTCCAAAACGAAATATCCCCCAAATCAAGTCCTGAGCTCCTTCGCCATTGTCAAACCTCAACTTTTCTTCAAAAAAGCTTTAGAACACACCTTCACCAAATGACTTCAGACCTTCATCGATAACCAACCCCAAACCCAGTTTCAACTACTTCCGAAAACCCAACCGTTCTTCATTTCTCTACCGTTAACCTATCCCAATCGAAGCTCACTCAGAACACCAGCAACCCCGAAAATCTCTTCGAACAAGAAATCCATTAATCCTTCTTCAAAACCCCCAAACCCCAAAATCAACGACCTACAACCGTAACCCATTTCCGCTCGATCTCCACCGAAACAGCTTCAAAGCTTCGAAATCCCCAAACTGCGGTCCAGATTCACCCTCAAACATCTCCAACGAAACCACCACTTTTGAAATCACCTTCACTGTTTCACACCAACCATTTCCTTTTCCACCGACCGATCCCTAAATCCCCAAATCAGAAATCAAACGGGGGGGTTAAAGTGAATCAAGAGGAAGAATAACGAGTGAGATGTAACAAATCGTGAGAGATATAATGAATCGAGGGAGAAATATCGATTGACCTTGGAATGAGAAAGATGTGAACAGAGAGAGGGATGGACGATAATGTTTGACCACGAGCGGTTTACCATTTCTCCGTAACCCATTTCTTCAACAAATTAATTATTTTGTTTTGGTGGTGATTCCGTGTTGGGCCCGTGGCCTGTTTTAGCTCACTATTAACACCACCCTTCTTGTGTGTGCTGCGCTGATTTCTTTTGTGGGGAATGATGGGCTTTAGAAAGCCCAAATGACTTCCACACGTTTTTCACCCTTTTTTTATTTATTTATTTTAAATATTTATTTTTTTCATGTAAATATTATTACTGTTATATTATATAGTTTAGTTTGCATATATTATATATTTCACTTTCTTGTATACTATATATTTTCTCTTATTGTTTTATATAGAAGTTTATATTATTCTCTATGCGGGTTTTATTTCAATTTTTCTTTTAGAATTTTGATTCATTTTATATTTAGAGTTGGATTCCGTTTCGCATTTGTTATTGGGCATTTGTCCCATTTTCATCTGTTTTGGGTCGATGACGACATTTCCGTAATCCATTACCAGTCAAATTATTGATGAGTAATGTTGGATCTGAGACCACCTCTTTTTTCTCTTCATTACTTGTCTCGACTCGATTCAAAAACTTTGTCAAACAACTTTCAAAATCAAATTATCTTTGTATTGAATTAAAAAGAGGGGATTAAGTGTAGACTTTCTTCCTCTCCGAGTGTTGGGATGCCCACTGTAGTGAGGGTGGTTCTGACACTCGTCTTTCAATACGAAGACGTTTCCCGTCCGTTTTCAAATCTCATCTCCTTAAAATCATTTCTTTGTGTTGAATTAAAAAGAGGATTGGGTGTAGACCCCTTCTTCTTCGAGCATAGGGATGCCCACTGTAGTGAGGGTGGTCTCAATGCTCGTCTGTCAATACAAAGACGCTTCCAACGTTTCCTCATAAAACCTCGGCCTTGTACTGGGTTTACTTTCAATAATAAATTAAATTCTCTTCGTATTGAATTAAAAAGAGAGGATTGGGTGTAGACCTCTTCTTCTCCGAGTGATGGGATGCCCACTGTAGTGAGGGTGGTCTCGACACTCGTATCTCGATACGAAGACACGCCTTTATCCATCATCTCACTTTTACAACTTCGTCCCGCAACCCTTGTCACCCAAAACCTCGGTCCTGCACCGAGTGCATTTTCAAATTCCTTTTCATACAAAAACTCGAATGGTCGTGGAGTGGTTAGGCGTAGGCCTTCTCCTATCCCGAGTGCTGACGTTTACCGTAGGGTTCTCTGTCGCAAAAGCACTTACCATTCAAAGCCAAAAACACCTTCAATAAGAGAATGAAGTTCTCTTTGCATTGAATTAAAGAGAGAGGATTGGGTGCAGTCTTCTTCCTCTCCGAGTGTCAGGATACTCACTGTAGTGTGTGTGGTCTTGATACTCGTCTTTCAATACGAAGACGCCTCGCTCGCCACACCTTTTATAACAAGAACTTTGAGATGACGAATTGGGTACTACCCGTAGGGGTTACTATCCGAGGACCTGTCTCGCCCCCTAAAAAACAATCCAATCAAACGTGACTTCTTGCCCCGCGTGGCGAAAACTAATCAATCTTTCAAAAAGGATATGTTACGTCCGTTCTACCGCAAACAGGTAATGCCTAAGTCTCCAACGAGCGAGCAGCAAAACACCTAACTGCTAGAATGCGCACGATAGCATCATCCATAAAAAAACATCAACACACCGTAGGCCGAACTACAGCTGCTCTGATTTCTCATACCAGATGAGAATACGTAGGCACAAGACGGCGATGTCTTGGCGAGCACAATCCCCCCTATCTGTAGTTTCCCGAACTACGTCGACTCTGATTTTCTCATATCTGTTGAGAATACGTAGGCCTAGGACCGCGAAGTCCTACCGAGTCCTTTCTCTCCCTTCTTCCCCCCGTTACTTCTCTTTCACCGTTTCTAAACCCTTCTTTCTATCCCTTGGAACAATCTCTTTATAGCATAATCTTTAAGCAAATAAAATCACACATCGACAAACAAAAGGTTCCCATCGAGTACGATGGATGCGAGGGGTGCTAATACCTTCCCTTTGCATAACCGGCTTCCGAACCCGTTCATGGTTACGAGACCATCTTATCCGTTCGTTTCTTAAGGTTTTCTCGATATTTTCCTTTCCTCCCGTGGGATAAATAAAGTTCGGTGGCGACTCTTCTGTCCTTTCTTCTTCGCCTCCCCGTCGTTGCGCGATGCATTTTTTTCGAGTAGCGACAGCTGGCGACTCTGCTGGGGAGTCTCCTAGCGAGCCAGACCTATTTTGTTTGTCGTGTTGGTGTTTTATTTGCTTTTTTTTTATTATGTTATGCTCACTAACTGTTGGGTTTATTTGGATGGTTTGTAAGATAAGGCTTTCTACCCGAGCTTTCGAGTACACACTAAGTTAGGAGGTGGGTTCTTTCTGATTTGCGAGACTTAGGACTCGTTGAGTTGGATCGAATTCCACCGCTCAGATGAGACCCCGTTGGAATAATTATGTCTTACGTGTAGTCGTAATGACGTTCTTATCTTCAACTTGGGAGTCCACGATTCTGAGGACCTCTGTAGAACCTTATTCCAAAGGTTACTAAAACATGACGCTGTGTTCATCCTTTTGAAAGGAGTACCGTCTTACGAGTAGTCGTTATGATGGGAAACTTTTGAGGGTTAGTGCATAGGACTTTGTTTGAAAAGCCTTTTGGAACGCCCTCTCGAACCAGTAGATTACTCACCCGATGGAAATATACCTTGTGTTCTTGTCTTGCAGGATTTGTGACGTTGATCTTGTTATTGTTCCATTGTCATATGCATTCATGAAACATTGCATTACATATCATTTTGCATATCAAGAGACTTAAGAAGCTATGATTATCTCTGGTATTGGTGAACTCAATGGCTGATATAAGAAAGAGAAGCACAAATTCCATAAAGTTTAGGGAACCAAAATTGGAATCAATTCAAGACCTTCTGATTGACGTGCCGAAAGTTATCAAGATCAACTTTCAAGGGGAATATGGGAAATTGCTTGATCTTCTCCACTCCAGAGTTGATACCTGGGCCCTGTATGCTATGGCTCAATTTTATGATGCGCCTCTCCGGTGCTTCACTTTTCAAGACTACCAGTTGGCTCCCACCTTGGAAGAATATTCTCACATTTTGAACATTAAAATTAAGGATCAACCTGTCTATACTGGTTTGGAAGAAGAACCAAAACCTGCTGTCATTGCTCTTGCTCTTCATATGACCAAAGAAGAAGTCAAGAAGGGTCTAACCAGTAAAGGGGGTGTTCAGGGTTTTCCATTGAAGTTTTTGCTAGAAAAGGCCGCTCAGTGCAAGGTTGATGAAGATTGGGAAAAGTTCGGTATAAGTGTTGCTCTGATGATCTATGGGATTGTCCTCTTTCCAAATGTGGACAATTTCATAGACATCACTGCCATTGTTCTCTTTATGCAGAAGAATCCCATCCCTACACTCCTCGCCGATGTTTATCACTCTATTCATTGGAGGAGTGAAAAGAAGGCGGGAACGATCCAATGCTGCTCTCACCTACTATACAAATGGTATGCTTCTCATTTGCCCAAGAAAGGACCGTTTGTGGAAAACAAGAAGGAATTGAAATGGTCTCAGCGCATCATGTCTCTGGAAGCTAGTGATATTGCTTGGTACTCTCATGAGTACTATGATGTGGAAATCATCTTCAGTTGTGGAGAATTCAGTAATGTACCTTTGATCGGTAGGGCCGGTTGTATTAACTATAACCCAGTCATGGCATTACGTCAGTTGGGCTATGCTATGGAGGGCGAGCCCGAAGCAGAGAAGGTTCAGAGTTTCTTTTTGCTAGCCACATCAGAGGACCCTGCGTTTGTCAGGAAGATTGCTAAGGCTTGGGGCAAGATTCATACAAAGGGAAGGAAGGAGTTAAAAGCGAAGAATTGTGTGGCAAAGGAGCCATACAACCAGTGGTTACTAGCTAGAGTAGCTGAAAGGTCGTTGCCATTTCCCTTAGAGCCCTCTATGCGAGAAGCACCTCCTGCTCCCACTCATGTACCCATAGAAGAATATGAAAAACTGAAGCTAATAGTGGAGAGATTGACTAAGGAGAATCAGGACCTTCAGAATGAAGTCCACCAAGCAAATGTGGAGAACGGTCAGTACAAAAGAAAGGTGGAGTTTGAACAGGATCAAGCGGCTGAGAGTAGCAAGAAGCTAAAATTAGAAACGGATCTGAGAGTCAGGTACCAACAGGGTTACGAAGGGGCCGACGCATCATTAACAACTCTCCGGCAGCGCCTAAAGGACACCAAAGCTTCTTGTGATAGGGCATGGCACTTCTTTGAGATTGCCTCTGCCGAGAAAAAGGAAGTACGAGAGAATCTTGAAGCTGATATTGGGAATCTTGAGGAACAACTAAGAAGTGCCTTGACCCTAGCGGAAAGTGAACGAAGACTCAAAGAGGAGGCCTTGAGGGGTTCACATGTCACATCTGACGTGTGGAATAACAAGTGTCAAGAATTGGAGACCGCCCAAGAGACAGCCCTTCTGTGGAGGAATCGTTTTGAGGCTTTGCAAAGAGATGGTGCGCAGTGGCTCGGGAAGGAGGCTCAGCTCAATGAGTTGCTGGACACCCATGTGGATTCTATTTGTTATTACCAGTCGACTCTGGATGCGTGTCGTGCTAGGTACAACAATTTGGTGGAGCATTGCAACCTTATGATCCGTGATATCCCATGGAGGTTAGAGAGCGCCATTCAAGATTTGGAAGGAAATGATATTCCCCCTTCTGTTCACCACTTTATCCAGCTCTGCGACCAAATGGTTAGGAGGTTCATGTTCGAGATGAAGAAGCTCGAAGAGCGTCTCCAAAAGGAGAAATTCTAGTTTTTAGTACTCTTTTTTTAGTCATTCAGTGTTTTCCTTGTAAGGAGAATTGTTATTCGGCATAGTCAGCAAATGTTTGTATTGAATCTTCCCAAATTAATGAGAATTCGCTTTTGGTCTAATTGTGTTTTCTTTATTTGTTCATTCGCAATTCTATAATACTGGTTATAATCATAGGTTTCGAAAGTCTCTTGAGCATTCGCATGAACTTGCGCATCATTTTGCATTCCCTGAAACTCGACCTCACGCCGCTTGCCATTTCAGAGAGAGGAAGAGAGGGAAAGAAGAAGAGCAAGCTGACTTCTCAACACTCCTACAACACGCGGGGAAATCAGCAGAGAATTATGGATCAGGTTCAAGCCGAGCTTTTGGAGTTTCGTGAGAAGATGGCACAATTCATGGAGATGATGCAGGGGGTGGCCAATGGACAGGACCAGTTAAGGACATTGGTTCAACCCTTAATAGCTCAGGTGGATGGAAGTGGCGTTTTGCACGGTGGGGCTGCTGCTGTTCCCCCTCCTGCTAATGGTGGAACCTCGCAAGTCAACGGTGGCCCAACCGTAGTCAACCTTCCGGGCGGAAGAGAACAAACTGGAATCCCCATCCCGGTTGTGGCAGGCGCCATACCTACTAGCGTGAATCCTCAATGGGACCAAGATGAACAAGATGACATCTTCTCCATGAGAGACCTTGGGGGAGGGTTACGATCCGACACTAATAGAAGGTTTGACGAAATAGAAGAAAAGATGAAGAGCATTCTGGAAAGCCAGAACACTATGGGACTTGACATGTCCAATCTGGGACTAATTCCGGGACTTAGGATTCCTCCAAAGTTCAAGGTGCCAGATTTCGATAAATACAAAGGAACGACATGTCCAAAGGTGCATATCCGCTCCTATTTTCGAAGGATGTCGGCATACTCTGATGACGAGAAGTTGCTTATGCACTTCTTCCAAGATAGTCTGTCAGGGCCTTCTCTGGAGTGGTACATGGGTTTGGAACCTGCCAATATTCGGAGTTGGAAGAATTTAGCAGAGGCCTTTGTCCAGCATTACCAGTATAATAGTGACCTGGCACCAAATCGCGTGCAGTTGCAGAATCTATCCCAAAGAAGCAATGAGTGCTTTAAATAATACGCCCAAAGGTGGCGAGAGCTTGCCGCTAGGGTTCAACCTCCCATGGTGGAAAGAGAACTGATCGATCTATTCGTGGCCACGTTGCCCGGAATCTACTACGAGAAGTTGGTGAGTAACATGTCAGGAAGCTTCTCGGACTTAATTATCACAGGCGAAAGAGTTGAAAACGGTATAAAATTGGGGAAAATTCAAGCAGCGGAAGGGACCTCATCTGGAGGTGGGAGAAAGTTTTTTGGTGCGAAGAAAAAGGATAATGAAACAAATGCAGTGTACGGCTTTAACAACCGAAAAAGATACCTGGATCAGCGTCAGCAGCGACCGTATTACCAGCAGCCGTCACAAGTAGCGAGTATTGCCATCCCGGCGACACAACCTCCACAGCAACAGCCGCGTCAACAACAGGAGCAGCGACCTCAACAACAGAATTATGCACCAAGACAGTTCCAGGACAGGAGAAGGGTGGCGGATAGACACTTTGACACACCGCCAATGCCATACGCTCAGTTGCTACAACACTTAATTCAACTGCAGTTGGTCCAGAAAAGGACAATGGCACCTCTAACTGGCCAACCACCTCCTGGATATGACGCCAACGCTAGGTGTGAATTCCACTCTGGCGCCCCAGGCCACAGTATTGACAACTGCAAAGCCTTCAAACATAAGGTATAAGACCTTATTGACAGTAAAGCTATCAATTTCAATCAGGATGCGCCAAGCGTGGATCGGAATCCCATGCCTAACCATGGTAGGGGTGGTGGCGTGAATGCTATTGACAGTGAGGAAGGCCTGAACTTGGTGTCCAGAGTAGAGGATTTGAAGACGCCGTTAAGTTTCGTGAAGAGCAGGTTGTTAGAAGGAGGGGTATTCCCAGGCTGCGGAAAGGATTGCGAAGACTGTATGATCTGTCCGGTAGGATGTCGGAACCTAAGGAACCATATACAGCACATGATGGATGACGGTTTGTTACAATTTGATAGAATCTGTGAGAAAAATGCTGAAGAGGTAGTCATCGAGGATAAGGATGAGGTGGCCACCATATCCATCCCATACAAAACAATTACAATTTCTGCGCCTCCGGCGAGGCCCACTATTATATTCACAAAGGCAGGGCCCGTACCCTATGAAAGTTCTAAAGCAATTCCTTGGAACTATGGGGCCGAGGTCTACTGCAATGGCCAAAAGCAGGAACTGAGAGGTTCACCGTTGGATTCTGTTGATAATTTGGTAGGAACTGGAGGAATGACACGGAGCGGGAGAGTATTTGCACCTCCCGAAGTAAGCACAGAAAGGGCTGATAAAGGTAAGGGTAAGGTCATAGCGGAAGAGAATTCTCAGGCCAGAGGAGAGGAAGCGTTGCTGAAGGATGCGGAGGAATTCATGCGCTTAATAAGAAAAAGTGACTATAAAATTGTGGATCATTTACAACAAACTCCTTCAAAGATTTCTATCTTGTCATTGTTGTTATGTTCTGAGGCTCACAGGAATGCTTTGCTCAGAGTTTTGAATAATGCTTATGTACCTCAAGAGATATCCGTGAATCAATTGGAAGGCGTGGTGGCCCATGTCAATGCAGGTAACGGGTTGGGGTTCACAGACCGTGACTTGACACCAAAAGGGAGGAACCACAACTTGGCTCTGCACATTTCACTTGAATGCCGAGGAACAATGATGTCACATGTACTTGTTGATACAGGGTCGTCTTTGAATGTGTTGCCGAAAAAGGCATTGATGAAGATCGATCATCAGGGTCTATATTGTACGCCCAGTGATTTGGTTGTGCGGGCTTTCGATGGAACCCGAAGATCTGTCTTTGGGGAGATAACTTTGCCTATCCAAGTAGGCCCGGAGGTGTTTGAAACAGTTTTCTACATCATGGACATCCAGCCTGCTTATAGCTGTCTTTTGGGTCGGCCTTGGATACACTTAGCAGGCGCTGTAACATCGACTTTGCACCAGAAATTGAAATATATGGTGGATGGGAATATTGTGACCGTTTGCGGGGAAGAAGACATCATGGTGAGCCATCTGTCTTCATTCAAATATGTGGAAGTCGACGGCGAAATTCAAGAAATGCTATGCCAGGCTTTTGAGACTGTCCAAATCCAGGAGAAGGCACCGGTCGAGGTCAAAGCTCCAGAAGTTGCCATGTCGTCATACAAGGAAGCACGGGCCGTGGTGGAATCCGGGTCAACACAAGGATGGGGACAAGTGGTGAGCGTCCCAAACAAACAAGATAAGTTCGGATTGGGATATAGCCCACATGGATCATCTTCACAAAGCACTCCACGTTACAAAGGTCCTATCCAATTTACTAGTAGTGGAGTCATTTTTGATCAAATTAATGCCATATCAGACGAAGAAGGAGACAGCGACTGTGATATGGATGCGTGGATCCAGCCATGCATCCCCGGCCAGGGCTTGAAGAATTGGAGCATGGAGGAAGTTATCACAGTGACTTATGAAAAGTAATTGATTTGTCTTGATTAATGTATTTCCATATGCTCTGCCCAAGGCATAATGGACTTTATTTGTAGGGCCCTATCTTTATGCGTGTGAACAATCTTTTATCATCAATTAAAAAGGCGTCTTTTCATTCAGAATTTTGTGATCCTTGTTGTTCTTGTTTTTATCTTTAACAATAAAATGGCAATGTGGTTTGTGTTTTTTGTTTGCATATCATTTAAAAGCATAAAATCATCATCATCGCAGGTTACACATTTCAGAGGCCACCGACTCAGACTCGTCTATGACTCAGTATGACTTTGACAATCCGATCTTTCAAGCCGAAGAAGAGATCGAAGAAGACGAAGACCTGCCTGAGGAGCTTGCCAGATTGATAAGGCAAGAGGAGAAGGTCATCCTGCCTCATCAGGAGGAAGTTGAAGTTGTCAACATGGGAACAGAAGAAGACAAGAAGGAGGTCAGAATAGGGGCTACGTTGCAGGATGAGGTCAAGCAACGATTGATTGAGTTACTCCAGGAGTACAAAGATGTTTTTGCTTGGTCATATGAGGATATGCCAGGACTCGACACGGACATCGTGGTTCATCGTCTGCCTCTTCGTGAGGAATGTCCTCCTGTCAAACAGAAATTGAGAAGAACAAGGCCAGATATGGCAGTGAAGATCAAGGAAGAAGTTCAGAAACAGTTAGATGCCGGATTTCTTGCTGTGGCCAACTACCCTCCTTGGGTCGCTAACATCGTGCCCGTGCCTAAAAAGGACGGCAAAGTTAGGATGTGTGTTGATTATAGGGACTTGAATAGAGCAAGCCCAAAGGATGATTTCCCGCTTCCCCATATTGACGTGCTTGTTGATAACACCGCGCAATTCTCGGTGTTTTCCTTCATGGACGGTTTTTCCGGATACAATCAAATTAAGATGGCGCCGGAAGATATGGAGAAAACGACTTTTATCACACCTTGGGGGACCTTTTGCTATAAAGTAATGCCTTTCGGGTTGAAGAACGCAGGGGCAACTTATCAACGAGCAATGGTCACACTCTTTCACGACATGATGCATCACGAAATCGAAGTTTACGTCGACGATATGATTGCAAAGTCCCAAACGGAAGAGGGGCACTTGGTGAATCTTCTGAAATTGTTTGAAAGGTTGAGGAAGTTCAAATTAAGGTTGAATCCAAGCAAATGTACTTTCGGCGTACGGTCAGGAAAGCTGTTGGGGTTCATCGTTAGTGAGAAAGGTATTGAGGTTGATCCCGCGAAGATCAGGGCGATTCAAGAAATGCCAGCACCAAAGACTGAGAAGCAGGTTCGTGGTTTCTTAGGTAGGTTGAACTATATTGCAAGGTTCATATCTCACCTCACCGCCACTTGTGAGCCATTGTTTAAACTTCTAAAGAAGGATCAGGCGGTCGTTTGGAACGAGAATTGCCAGAAGGCGTTTGAGAAAAATAAAAGAATACCTACAAGAACCCCCAATACTGATGCCCCCGGTGGCTAGGAGACCGTTGATAATGTACTTAACAGTTCTTGAAAATTCTATGGGTTGTGTTCTCGGTCAGCACGACGAGACTGGAAGAAAGGAGCACGCAATTTACTACTTGAGTAAAAAGTTCACAGACTGTGAATCCAGATATTCAATGTTAGAAAAGACTTGTTGCGCACTTGCTTGGGCCGCCAAGCGCCTAAGGCAGTATATGCTAAACCACACAACCATGTTGATTTCAAAGATGGACCCAATTAAGTACGTGTTTGAAAAGCAGGCGCTATCAGGAAGGATCGCTAGGTGGCAGATGATTCTGACAGAATATGATATTCAATATGTATCTCAAAAAGCTATTAAAGGTAGTGTTCTGTCAGAATACCTTGCAGAGCAGCCAGTCGATGATTATCAGCCAATGAAGTTTGACTTCCCTGACGAAGACATTATGTACTTGAAAATGAAAGATTGCGATGAACCATTGCCGGGCGAGGGACCGGAATTGGGTTCCCAGTGGAAATTAATCTTTGACGGCGCTGTTAACTCATACGGTAGTGGGATTGGGGCAATCATTACAACTCCCCATGGGTCCCATATACCATTCACCGCAAGGTTAACATTCCCATGCACCAATAACGAGGCCGAGTACGAAGCGTGTATCATGGGTATTGAAGAAGCAATCGACTTAAGAATCAAGAACCTTGATATCTATGGAGATTCAGCCTTAGTGGTCAACCAAATCAAGGGGGAGTGGGAAACGCGCCAGCCAAATCTGATCCCATACATGAACTACGCAAGGAGGTTGCTACCTTTTTTCGATCGAGTAGAGCTTCACCATGTGCCGAGGGCAGAGAACCAGATGGCCGATGCTTTGGCTACTCTATCCTCGATGTACAAAGTTAACTTCTGGAACGATGCTCCAATAATTGTCATTTCGCGGCTCGATAGACCAGCATTTGTGTTCGCAATAGATGAAGCTCCTGATGGTAAACCATGGTTTTATGACATCCAAAACTTTCTTAAGAACCAAGAGTATCCGCCTGGGGCATCTACCCAAGATAAGAAGACTTTGAGGAGATTGTCCGGCAATTTCTATCTGAATCCAGACGGTGCGCTCTATCGGAGAAACCATGACTTAGTGCTACTAAGATGCGTGGACGAAAAAGAGGCAAATTTGCTTATGGAAGAGGTCCACGAAGGTGCTTTCGGAACACATGCAGGTGGGCATGCCATGTCTCGGAAATTGTTGAGGGCAGGATATTATTGGTTAACTATGGAGTCAGATTGCTTCAAGTACGCCAAGAAATGCCACAAATGTCAAATTTATGCCGACAAGATTCATGTACCGCCGTGTCCTTTGAACGTCATGTCGTCGCCGTGGCCTTTTTCCATGTGGGGCATTGATATGATTGGAAAAATCGAGCCGACCGCGTCCAATGGACACCGTTTCATCTTAGTGGCTATTGATTATTTCACCAAATGGGTCGAAGCGGCCTCTTATGCCAATGTCACAAAGCAGGTAGTGGCCCGATTCATCAAAAGAGATATCATCTGTCGATATGGGATACCCGAAAGGATCATTACTGACAATGGTTCTAATTTGAATAACAAGATGATGAAGGAACTATGCCAGAGTTTCAAAGTTGAGCATCACAATTCTTCTCCCTATCGCCCGAAAATGAATGGCGCCGTGGAAGCAGCCAACAAGAACATTAAGAAGATAGTACAGAAGATGGTGATAACTTATAAGGATTGGCACGAGATGTTGCCCTTTGCCTTACATGGATATCGCACTTCGGTGCATACTTCAACTGGGGCAACTCCCTTCTCGTTGGTGTATGGCATGGAAGCTGTTCTGCCATTAGAGGTCGAGATCCCTTCTCTAAGAGTACTGGCAGATGTCAAACTAGATGAAGCAGAATGGGTAAAGAACAGGTTGAATCAACTCAGTTTGATGGATGAGAAAAGATTGGCGTCTCTCGCGTACGGTCGTTTGTATCAGAAGAGGATGAAGAGTGCCTATGATAAAAAGATACGTCCTCGGAACTTTCAGGCAGGCGACTTGGTGTTGAAGCGAATTCTCCCACCGCAGAACGATCACAGAGGCAAATGGACTCCCAACTACGAGGGTCCTTATGTTGTAAGAAAGGTTTTCTCAGGAGGAGCCTTGCTGCTTTCAACTATGGATGGTGAAGATTTTACATCCCCGGTGAACGCAGACGCGGTCAAAAAATATTTTGCTTAAGAAAGCTCGCTGGAAAGAAAAAGAGTATCCAGGCAAGAATGAGGCATCCCGGCGAACCATAAAAAGATAGGTTCGGGCAAAAATTAGGGATATAAGAAAAATGTGAACCCGCAAAGTTGAAAACCTGAAAGGGCAACTTTGGCAAAAATGGGTATCCTGGTGAATCGAAAACCCGCAAGGGCGATTCAGGCAAAAATTAGGGATTTTAAAGCAAATGACTGCGGCCTGCACATTGATTATCACAAGCATAGTGGATCCTAGGGAGAACTCGAAGATCGACCATTCAAATCAATCTCTTCGGAAGTTGAAGCATCGGAAAGCGTCAAAGCCGCGCGAGTCATGGATGAGTCGTCACATGGTGTTTGTCTGTACCACGTTGCCGACATTTTTGTATATTTTCCTTGTGATTGTCTTTTTGCACGACTTTCTCTTTTCAGGAGTCGCATCCAATGTAAAGTTGCCTATTTTCAGGCCTTTTATCAATAAAATATACTATTCAGAAAAAGCTTTTGTTTTGGTTTTAAATTTTTACCATTTTGTTTGCAAAAGACGCTTGATTTTTATTGATGGGAAAACTTTGCATACATGAACTTGTGGGCTTTGCTAACTGTTAATCAGGACATTTGTTTAAATAAGGTCATAATTGATAAACTTGGTGCCAGCTGTATAACACATTTGTCTAGCTGTTGTCATTTTCCCCAAGCAGAGATTGATGTTGATTCCCTCCTTATCTAATCCCCAGCCAAACCAGCGGAGTTAATTTTTCCTCCCCGCAGAATAGGGCTGAATCAAAGATCGTTCATTTCCATCCTCAGCAGAGAGAGTGTGGGATAATCTCCCGGTAAATCTTATTCAAAATCCCTAGCAGATAGCGGATTCAATCTCCGACAGAATGGAGCTATTCCTCAGCAATCTGTTGTGTTTCCCTAGTAGAGTTATTCTGGCTAATCATTCATAACTGATTTCCCCGGTGGAGTGGAGTTGTTGCCTCCAGCCAAGTTGCTTGATCCCCGGAAGAGTTGTAGGCTGATGGGCCATCCGGGACGTTTTCCGCAGCAGAGTTTGATTTGGATCCCCAGCGGAGTGGTTTTGGTCTTAGCAAAGCAGTTTTACCCAGAAGTTTTTTTTTCGGAGGCCATCCAGGGCTTGTATTCCTCAGCATGAGTTTGTTTGCGCTAGGCGTATCTAGCCTTTCCCCAACAGAGTTGACTCTTTCTCTTTAGCATTTATTTTGCTAAAATGGTTCATTTGCATTTACATACATGCATAGCATCCACCCAAACGCGAAGCATTTCCATTTCGCATGGAGCATTTCGTCATACTCAAACATATGCATGTGAAACATAAGCCAGGTTGTTACCCCTTTTGTTTCAAGTGAACCTCGCGGACGATCAACATCTTCGCCCGTTGTGTTGTTTATACCCCAGCTCGTGCTGTTTCCCCAGCGGATTTCTTTTGTGATTGTCACCAAAGGATGGTCTTAAATTCGTTCGAATCTCGTTGCTCGCTTGTATTTAGCGAAGGTTTGACGGCGATGTCAATAATCTGATTTGATTCTTCAACGGCGATGTTGAGAAGTTAGTTTTGACGGCGATGTCAAGTAATTTGATTCTTCAGCGGTGATGCTGAATATTTGTTTTGGCGGCGATGTCAAGTATTTATATTCTCCAACGGCGATGTTGAGAAGTTTGTTCTGACGGCGATGTTAGATGATTTAGTGTGTCAACGGCGATGTTGAGAAGTCTGTTTTGGCGGCGATGTCAAGTATTTATATTCTCCAACGGCGATGTTGAGAAGTTTGTTCTGACGGCAATGTTAGATGATTTAGTGTGTCAACGGCGATATTGAGAAGTCTGTTTTGACGGCGATGTCAGATGATTTGTTTATTCAGCGGCGAGGTTGGATGTTTGTTTCTGGCGGCGATGTCGGAGTAATTTGTTTATTCAGCGGCGAGGTTGGATGTTTGTTTCTGGCGGCGATGTCGGAGTAACTTGTTTATTCAGCGGCGAGGTTGGATGTTTGTTTCTGGCGGCGATGTCGGAGTAATTTGTTTATTCAGCGGCGAGGTTGGGTGTTTATTTTTGGCGGCGAAGTCGAGCGGTTTGATTCTTTAGCAGCGATGCTAGATGTTTGTTCTTGGCGGCGATGTCGGGTAATTTGGTTCTTCCAATGGCGATGTTGGATTTTGTCTTGACGGCGGTGTCGGAGGATCGTATCTTTGGATTCAATATCTGTTTGTATTTAACAGAGGACTGACGGCGAGGTTAGATCTTTTTACCGACTTAATGTCGAGGCCTGACCGTGAGGTCAGATGCTTTTACCGATTATTTTAAGAATTGACGGCGAAGTCAAAATTGTTGGAAATGACGGCGAAGTCAGAAGATTGTTTTAAGAGATGACGGCGATGTCAGGTTATGTGAGAATTGACGGCGAGGTCAGATGTTTACTTGATTTATGACTGACAGCGAGGTCAGACGTTCTACTTAATATGGGTGCCTGGCGGCGATGTCAGAAGTTCGTATCACGGTTGTCAAATTTCTGGGTCCTTGGGTATTCAACCGCCTTTTACCATGATCATCTGAAAGCTGTTCGCTTTTCATCCATTCAGGTCTAAGTCGCTTGAATAGGGGCAGCTGTTGTACCCCAAAATTTGACCAACTTCTCTGGCTTGAGTTTTATTTCATTGCATTAGCATATCACATTGCATAAGCATACCCCAATTTCTCCTACATAGTATATTGTTTTCATCTGTGCATCTATCCACCAACTACTGTTCGAGGGATTGAAGATTTAGATCATTTTGTCCCACGATTCCTTGGTTTATGGGTCAAAGTTGTTACAAGAATAAATTGAGGTTCATCTGAGGTTTGAGTGTGTGCATTTGCCTCTAATATAACCTTGGTTAGGCAAGTCTTATTTAGGCAATATGGTTTGAGTCTTCATTTGAAGGTCTATTTGCTCAAGGTGTCTATGAAGGAGTCAAGTTTTCAAGAGGTATTTAATTCAGTTGTTTCATGATCAAAGACTGACATGATCCATCATATATTAGGATATTGTTCAATAAAGCTCAGGGTGATGTTTTTGGCCCGTCATGACTCAAAGTGAAAAGTTGGGATGAATTCATGTTGATTCAATAATACGTTCAAAGTTAAAGGTCGATTCGAGTTTGAATATTTATTTCTCAAAGATTGATTTGTGGATTATTTCAAAGCTTCATTCAGTGAAGAACTCAAGAAGGGTGTGGGTTGATTAATGAAGATTTTGGAGTGACATGGAAACTTCAAGTCAATGATCAACAGTTCAAGGATTTTTCATTAATTTAAAGCATGATTCAAATAACAAAGTGGATGTGAAAATTCAAAGTTCAAAGCCCATCTTTACAAGAGAAAGATACATGAAAGTTACATCATAATTTAATTTCCTAATCATTTTTCATATGACCCACAAATTCTAGCAATACGCAGCCATCCAAAGCGTCGGTAAAGGAAGAAAGCAAGAGCCAAGTTTCTAGTCAAGGTGAGGAGATCTCAAACAGCACAACAAACTGTTACTCCAATCTCTGGATCTGTAGGTTCAAGTACATCAGCAGGTCTTAACATGGCTGAAGCTTTGGTGCAAACTCCATACCGGGCCAATACACTACCACCACATGTTCTCATGCTACACAAGCCTTGGCTATGTAGTGAATCTCCCGAACCATTCCGCATCCTGCAACAGAAAAATAGAACAAAACATCAGCATGAGCCAGAACTTGAAAATCAATTGGAAGAAGCCTGTGAAGTTGAAGATTTTGAAACAGCAGAAAAGGTTAGCGAATACCTTTCTGCCGCCGAGAAGGAGAAATTCTCTTTGCAACTTCATTGAGACAAGCCGATGCCTCTTTCGGTGCTTTAGATTTGAAATTGCAGCATGCCCTCGAAACTCACATAGCTGCTGAGAAAGAATGCTCATTGTATACTGAGGTGTTTCAAGAAAAGGAAGAGTCTCGATTGCTTCCATGCCATCCGACTGAATGTGGACAATCATATGCCTAAATGCTTCGTGCAGATACTCGATCGGTTTGTAGGGTCGGCGGTATGTCTTGAGAGGAGATCCGTTGTAGCAATGATATTTGTTGAAGATTTCAACCTGTTAACGAGGGATTTCTCAATCACCAGAGTTCTGTTAGACACTTATGAGAAATTATGTTCAAACTCATTCAAAACCGCTGGGTTTGAATTTGCTGGAATCAATTCTTAGGTTGCAACTTGTACAAAATATCATCTGAAAAGTGTTGATAGCTAGCCTCCACACAGGTTATGCCACTACCTTCACACCGAGACAAAATTCTGCTGCCGACAATACCTGCGACAACTTACAAGCCTCGTACGAATCTGCAACAAATTCCCACATAAAAACAGTAACAAACCGACAACACCTCCAGAATCGTACCTGCAAAATGACAAAATAAGTTGTGCCTCAGTTTGAAATTGAAAACAACCAATACACAACCATAATACAGAACCTGTTGCCCTATCTTCCACTATCCATCAAACTTGTACATGTGAAAACCAGCTGCAACAGCCTTGTCCTTCAACCAACAGCAGGACAGAATGCGAATTCAATAAGCACGCCTAGCATTCCTTATGTTCCCATATTCTGCCTGTACCTGCAAGATCCAGAAAACACCAAAGACTTCTCATTTTCATTGATTCAGAGGAAACATGAGTTTGTTACAAAGTGAGGTATGCATTGGTTCTAAAAAGATGAGTGAGTTGTGTGTTTAACATCGTGGTGTAAATCAATACAATCATTAATCCTACATTCCACAAACCGAAAATGCTCCGCAGAGTAGGCTACAAAGACATGAATTTGAACATACACATAATGAATGGATGAACGTAGTAAAACCTGATCCTTATCCAGCTGTTTCAGCATAGTTGAATGAAGAGTTCTGAGGTGATGACAGCAGTATGCTTCCCGCATGTAACGCATTGCCAACCACACCAATCTTGCGAAAAGTTCTAGCTCCAAGACCCCAGCGAATACATGGTGACTGAAACACAGCTCGCACTTCGCCGCAACGACCATTAATCATCCTACTCCAAAGCTGGTAGCACCGATGTGATTCATGATTCAATACCCGCTACACCGGCAAAGACAACATATTCATTAATACCACAACCTGAAAATAGCAGCCATGGATTAAAAGGAATCCTGAATTCAAAACACCCACAACAACAAGACAAGGTGAATTTGAAGTTCCAACAGCAAATGACACATTGATTCTATACCTGCAAAATCCACAAACAACACATCAAAGCCACAATTAACATGTTACTTTAAGATGGAAAATTGAGAAAATAACAAAGTCAGTGTGAAAAGGAAAATATGAAGGTCGTTGCAACAAGTCATAATGTTTACGTCCAGGCAACATTACGCAGCAGCTGCCCTGTGCCAAGCCATGAAAACTGTTACTGCCTTAGCTCTTAGCCCTAATTCTACTTGCCTTGCTTCTGGATCTGTTGACCATTCCGTTAAGCTCTACAAGTTTCCCGGTGGGGACTTTGAGACAAATATTACGAGGTTTACACTTCCAATACGTTCCCTGGCATTTAACAAGAAAGGAAGTATGTTAGCAGCTGCAGGTGATGATGAGGGGATTAAGCTCATAAACACAGTTGATGGTTCCATTGCAAGGGTTCTCAAAGGGCATAAAGGACCCGTCACTGGTGTAGCTTTTGACCCCAATGGTGAATATTTAGCATCTCTGGATTCAAATGGTACTGTTATCATTTGGGAACTCCACTCAGGGAGAAACCTTCACAACCTCAAAGGCTTAGCTCCTGATACTGGGCTAGATCTTTCAACCATGAATGTTCTTTGTTGGAGTCCTGATGGTGAGACTTTAGCCATTCCCGGGTTGAGAAATGATGTCGTGATGTATAATAGGGACACGGCTGAGAAGTTGTTCACTTTGAGAGGGGATCACAATCAGCTTATTTGTTTTTTGGGTTGGTTCCCCAATGGCAAGTATATGGCTACCTCTGGTTTAGATAAGCAGATTCTGATATGGGAATGTAGAATTCAGAAGCACAATGGTAACATCAAAAGCAAAAATGCAGGAGGCATTTCAATCAGGAGCCACTCCAGTGCAGCCGGGGAAAAAGCGCTTCTTATGCTACAATATGCTTGGAAGTATAACCACTGTCAATCACGACGGATACTCTCATATTGAGATTGATTTTCATGATACCGGAAGCAGTCCCCGAGTTCCATCAATGACTGACCCTTTTGGATTCACAATGGCTGCATTGAATGAGAATGGAAGCGTCTTTGCAAATCCTTGCAAGGGGGAGAAAAAACATGAGCACCCTCATGTATCGCCCATTTAGTACTTGGGCTAATATTAGTGAGTGGTCCATGCGCTTTGAAGGCGAAGAAGTAAAGGCTGTTGCACTTGGTGCTTCTTGGGTGGCTGCAGTAACTAGTTTTAACTATCTTCGTATCTTTACCGAGGGTGGTATGCAGAGACATGTTATTTCACTAGACGGGCCAGTGGTGACTGCATCAGGTTTCAAGGATGCACCACGCTGGATCCACACTAAGCTATGGGTTATGATGAACCTGCAAAGAAAATTTAAGTGTATCAGTAAGAATTGTTGTGTTACCACAGTGAAAAATCATGATTAAAAAAAAGGGGACAATTTCAAAAGTTACAAACAGACAAAGAACATGCTGTTTTCAATCCCACAACTTCAGCCCTTGCTCCCACTGCAAAAAAGTATTTCATTTTCTTTCCCAAAGGGGAAGAGACCCAAAGTTCCCACAATTTCTCTAGGCTAAACCCTAATCTCACATCATGAGGCCCCCATATATATTGGTTGCTATTCATCCAACACAAAAAACCTAACAGGCAGCAGCCACCCTCTCTCACAGTTCATATTTATCCCTCAAACAGAAAAAACACACAGAAACAAAACGAAAAAGAGATTGAAGAAGAGAGATTATCTGTTTTCAGCATCTACAGTTTGGTGGTGTCGATTCAACGAAAGCTGTGCATCCTCCAAACTCCTCATTACTAGTGTGAGAATTTGTCGGATTCGCTCCAACTCGGTAAGTATTCTATTAATCTTTCTGTCTTCATAGTCTTGCTTTGAGTCGATTTGTGTTGTTTTCTGACATTGAGTCCAATGAACCATCGCCTTCCCAAAACACCAACTGTTATCCCTTCCATCACTCATGAACATTCCATCCTCATCATCATAGAACACCACCATTTTACACTCTCTTCAGTTTTTTTTTCTCCTTTAAACAGAACCATTCGGAATCGCTACAAGCTGGAACAACCACCTAAAACTACTGTTCGGCCTTGAACCACACTCCACGCCAGACCAGAAACCTGCAACAAACCATACAAACTCAAAACCCACAAACCTTCGATGTCCATTTTCAAAACCTACAAGCCCTCACCATCCTCTTCAAAAACGTAATCCAAACCACAAAAGCCTTCACTTGCTTCAGAAACTCATCAACCTTCAAACAATCACCTCATTTCCAAAACGAAATATCCCCCAAATCAAGTCCTGAGCTCCTTCGCCATTGTCAAACCTCAACTTTTCTTCAAAAAAGCTTTAGAACACACCTTCACCAAATGACTTCAGACCTTCATCGATAACCAACCCCAAACCCAGTTTCAACTACTTCCGAAAACCCAACCGTTCTTCATTTCTCTACCGTTAACCTATCCCAATCGAAGCTCACTCAGAACACCAGCAACCCCGAAAATCTCTTCGAACAAGAAATCCATTAATCCTTCTTCAAAACACCCAAACCCCAAAATCAACGACCTACAACCGTAACCCATTTCCGCTCGATCTCCACCGAAACAGCTTCAAAGCTTCGAAATCCCCAAACTGCGGTCCAGATTCACCCTCAAACATCTCCAACGAAACCACCACTTTTGAAATCACCTTCACTGTTTCACACCAACCATTTCCTTTTCCACCGACCGATCCCTAAATCCCCAAATCAGAAATCAAATGGGGGGGTTAAAGTGAATCAAGAGGAAGAATAACGAGTGAGATGTAACAAATCGTGAGAGATATAATGAATCGAGGGAGAAATATCGATTGACCTTGGAATGAGAAAGATGTGAACAGAGAGAGGGATGGACGATAATGTTTGACCACGAGCGGTTTACCATTTCTCCGTAACCCATTTCTTCAACAAATTAATTATTTTGTTTTGGTGGTGATTCCGTGTTGGGCCCGTGGCCTGTTTTAGCTCACTATTAACACCACCCTTCTTGTGTGTGCTGCGCTGATTTCTTTTGTGGGGAATGATGGGCTTTAGAAAGCCCAAATGACTTCCACACGTTTTTCACCCTTTTTTTATTTATTTATTTTAAATATTTATTTTTTTCATGTAAATATTATTACTGTTATATTATATAGTTTAGTTTGCATATATTATATATTTCACTTTCTTGTATATTATATATTTTCTCTTATTGTTTTATATAGAAGTTTATATTATTCTCTATGCGGGTTTTATTTCAATTTTTCTTTTAGAATTTTGATTCATTTTATATTTAGAGTTGGATTCCGTTTCGCATTTGTTATTGGGCATTTGTCCCATTTTCATCTGTTTTGGGTCGATGACGACATTTCCGTAATCCATTACCAGTCAAATTATTGATGAGTAATGTTGGATCTGAGACCACCTCTTTTTTCTCTTCATTACTTGTCTCGACTCGATTCAAAAACTTTGTCAAACAACTTTCAAAATCAAATTATCTTTGTATTGAATTAAAAAGAGGGGATTAAGTGTAGACTTTCTTCCTCTCCGAGTGTTGGGATGCCCACTGTAGTGAGGGTGGTTCTGACACTCGTCTTTCAATACGAAGACGTTTCCCGTCCGTTTTCAAATCTCATCTCCTTAAAATCATTTCTTTGTGTTGAATTAAAAAGAGGATTGGGTGTAGACCCCTTCTTCTTCGAGCATAGGGATGCCCACTGTAGTGAGGGTGGTCTCAATGCTCGTCTGTCAATACAAAGACGCTTCCAACGTTTCCTCATAAAACCTCGGCCTCGTACTGGGTTTACTTTCAATAATAAATTAAATTCTCTTCGTATTGAATTAAAAAGAGAGGATTGGGTGTAGACCTCTTCTTCTCCGAGTGATGGGATGCCCACTGTAGTGAGGGTGGTCTCGACACTCGTATCTCGATACGAAGACACGCCTTTATCCATCATCTCACTTTTACAACTTCGTCCCGCAACCCTTGTCACCCAAAACCTCGGTCCTGCACCGAGTGCATTTTCAAATTCCTTTTCATACAAAAACTCGAATGGTCGTGGAGTGGTTAGGCGTAGGCCTTCTCCTATCCCGAGTGCTGACGTTTACCGTAGGGTTCTCTGTCGCAAAAGCACTTACCATTCAAAGCCAAAAACACCTTCAATAAGAGAATGAAGTTCTCTTTGCATTGAATTAAAGAGAGAGGATTGGGTGCAGTCTTCTTCCTCTCCGAGTGTCAGGATACTCACTGTAGTGTGTGTGGTCTTGATACTCGTCTTTCAATACGAAGACGCCTCGCTCGCCACACCTTTTATAACAAGAACTTTGAGATGACGAATTGGGTACTACCCGTAGGGGTTACTATCCGAGGACCTGTCTCGCCCCCTAAAAAACAATCCAATCAAACGTGACTTCTTGCCCCGCGTGGCGAAAACTAATCAATCTTTCAAAAAGGATATGTTACGTCCGTTCTACCGCAAACAGGTAATGCCTAAGTCTCCAACGAGCGAGCAGCAAAACACCTAACTGCTAGAATGCGCACGATAGCATCATCCATAAAAAAACATCAACACACCGTAGGCCGAACTACGGCTGCTCTGATTTCTCATACCAGATGAGAATACGTAGGCACAAGACGGCGATGTCTTGGCGAGCACAATCCCCCCTATCTGTAGTTTCCCGAACTACGTCGACTCTGATTTTCTCATATCTGTTGAGAATACGTAGGCCTAGGACCGCGAAGTCCTACCGAGTCCTTTCTCTCCCTTCTTCCCCCCGTTACTTCTCTTTCACCGTTTCTAAACCCTTCTTTCTATCCCTTGGAACACTCTCTTTATAGCATAATCTTTAAGCAAATAAAATCACACATCGACAAACAAAAGGTTCCCATCGAGTACGATGGATGCGAGGGGTGCTAATACCTTCCCTTTGCATAACCGGCTTCCGAACCCGTTCATGGTTACGAGACCATCTTATCCGTTCGTTTCTTAAGGTTTTCTCGATATTTTCCTTTCCTCCCGTGGGATAAATAAAGTTCGGTGGCGACTCTTCTGTCCTTTCTTCTTCGCCTCCCCGTCGTTGCGCGATGCATTTTTTTCGAGTAGCGACAATATGGAAGACAATCTTTGCGTTGCTTTGAAAGAATGGCCCCAACTCGGATCTATAATTGACGAGTATGCCACATACCTCTCTCAAGCGAAAAAGATTCTATATCTTTCTCGACTACGTTGTAAGGTAGGAGAATTGTATCTCGACTGCATAGATGACTTATGTCTAATTCTCTTATGGGAAAAAGGGACTTAATCTGTAATTTGTCTAAGTTGAAAACATATGGAATTTATCCTAAGGATATAAGGATGTCTTAAGATCGACCTGAGGGAAGTCAGGGATCAAGCGGGGGAAATGATGCAAACGAATAATGCGGTGCATATAAACTATAAAGTCACATTTAAGTTCTTCCCTTGGACACAGACATATGCAAATATAAATGTTTGAGGACCATAAAAAATAATTGTCAAAATAAACATAGGTGAACAAGAAAGTAATCAAGTAAAGATTGATTATGAAGTCGAGATCGAAAAGGGGATTGGTAGCTTAATATCATCATGCAATAAATCGAAAAGTAAGCCTAAGATTAAAACTGACTCAAATCAATCAGAGCCAAAATTGAGTCGAGAACCTAAAGGAGCGTGGAAGTCAAGATTATCAAGATCATGCATCGAGATCACTTACCAGTCATAAAGGTTTCTAAAATAAGCCTGGTAGTAACTCGAAATCAAATAAAGCTATAATTAAGATTTAGTAGGATTTTAATTATTCAAATTGGAATTTAAGAACTTCAATTGAATTATTAAAAAATTAATTAATCATAATTAAAGGTTTAATTGACGTCTAAAAAAATCTAATAATTAAATCAAGAGTTCAAACTAAAAAAAAGCACAAAAAAATAGGTGAAAATCTGAATAAACGAGTGTGGATAAGAACAAGCTTTTATCATGAGCCCAAAGACATTTTAATAATAAAAAAATATGATAAGAAAAAAAAATTAGGCTCAAGGCCCACCCGTGTTTAAGCTTAAAACTCAACGTTAGAAGCAGAATCCTATCTCATCGTCTCTTCATCCGCCGCCTATCACTCTGTCATAACTTCTCTCTTTCGCTGTTTTGCCGGCGAGTTCCTCATGCGTCACTCGCTAATCTCCGTCATCATCTCGCAGAATGACCTTTCTCGCACCACTATCTCGCTGACATCCACTCTCTTCCTCTATTCCCAAATTATTTTTAATTCACCGCAGCTAACACCAGTTAGCTTACTCTTTTCAAATTGTAAAAATCGAACAAATGAAATTTCGTAGCATTCTCACGCAATCCTTCAAGCAATACACGACAATCATAATATCCAAACCAATCAAAGCTTCCAATTTTGATCTATGAATTTTATGGATTTCTATAGGCTGCCAATTTTGTATGGTTGGTCATGGCACTCGTATGAGATTGCCTTTCCGAAGAAATTATTATGAGAATTTAAAAACTTCCAACCATGCCTTTATTGTTCTTTCATTTATAACATAGCTTAAAGGCACATTACCATACTTGCAAAAATCAAGTCGCATAAATCGCTTTATGTTTTCCTTTCTTTTCATGTATTATGGGATTCATTCATATGGCTTGTATGGCTTGAGCCAAAGTCTTGAAATAAAATAATTTGAATTTGTCCTTTGATCATGTGAAACGATGAACTTGAAATGGCATGTTTGGATTTTTGGTGCATTTTAAACCGAATAAACTTGAAGCTATGAGTTTGAAAATGAAATAGAATCGAAGGAGGGTGGCGAAATGCCTCAGACCTAAATAACTTGTGGCATGTACTTGCTTCCAAGAAATCCATAAACTTTCTAACCTTAATGTAAGAACTTCGAGTCAATATATGGGAATAACTTGGGCTTAAAACCACTCTAATGAACATTAAACCAAAATTTACAGCAAAACCAACTTGCATTTACAATCCTAGCTTCAAACATCCCATAATGAATAACTTTAAGAATTTGATGACATTTTAGATTACAAATGACCCGTGTGGATGATCTTGAGCTTATCACCAATTTGTATTCTTAATGAATAACCTAACTTTCATCGTCGATAATAAGTATTTGAAAAGAGGTTCGTGCCTCAAGTACTACAAATCTTCACCTTATATCTTGCATTTGGATCCACAAAGGCACCTTGATTCGATGAGTAACATAATAGTAATGCCTTGAGGAACCCTTGAAGGTGATTAAGGAAAGAAACTTTGGCATGAAAGACCCTGGAATATACAATCTTCAATGGACCAAACTCCAATACCATAAACCCTGATCTTGAGATATACGTTGAGGCTTTTGAGAAATCATGAGATAAACGACCAGCAAAAAACCCTAGGACCAAAAATCCATTGGTTACGCCTTGAAATATTTAACTGTGAGAACAAATACCAACTCCACTTGAATTTTAAATGCACCTGCATGAGCTGGTTAGTGATAATACACACACAAAAACTGCATGACCTAAAGATGCTACACGAAATGATGCACAAAGGGGTGGGATCTTAGGTCCAAAAATTAGGATGTGACAAATGCCCCTATTTATGTTTCTTCTATCCGGAGATATGGAGATCAAAATCTTCATCTCGAAGAGATAGGAGGGACTTAAATAAAAACATGCACAATTTTTGGCTCTAAGATGCCACAAAGTGCTTATGATATGATACACAATGATATGAAATGCAAGACAAAGATGCTATGGGGAAATATGTTACAGGGGATAACTGTACGAAAACACTGTTGAAGCACAACCAAACAATGAAAGACCCGACCATGACGACCTAGCAAGACTCCACGGGGATGAGATCCAACTTCACTGGAGAAGAGACTACTGACTGACAACCACCAAGTATCCTAAGCACACAGTGATGAACTTATGACAAAATCTTTTAAAAAATTCCACTCGGAGAACATACTCTCGTGGTCAACCGTGGGAATTTCAAGAGATATCAACTGGAGAAGTCTACTATCGAGACTTAAAACCTCATTTGAGATTACTCTTATGCCAAGGTTTTATTGAAGAGGTGTCCGCTGTCAAAATCACTAGGGAATCTATTGCCGAGATTAACTAGAGAATCTACTATCAAGATTCCGAAAAGAAACGACTGTCTGTCGAGGCATTAAAATTAACCATAGAGTCTACTGTCGAGCTCTTGGAAACAGAGAAACATCTTCTGTTGAGGTCTTCTGAAAATATTTTGTTGAGACTTTCCAGGAAATAAGAGAAAATACCTTCTGTTGAGGTCCTATTTTGTCAAGAATTCCATTTTAAACTCTATCGGAGAATCTATTGTCGAGATTAACCAAAGAATCTGAAATAGAACCACCTTCAAATAATCAAATAATCTGTTTAAAAAGATGATAAACCTCCCCTCGCCTCGTGTCATAAGTCACATACTGGTCTCAGTTTCTAATTTGATCAAGTATTCCACTTAAAAATGGTAAAATAAACCTCCCCACACTTCAAGGTTGTATCCCATGAACGAGTCTCAATTTCTTCTTGGAATGACGAATACTTATGGAAAAGTATCTTCATAGGGGATTGGACCTTCACCGGAGATCTATGACGTCAGAGGGAATCTATAACTTACTAGAGGTTAAGAAATATCACCAGGGATCTGTTGCACCCCAAAATTTGCCTAACCTTTTTCTTTGCCTAGCTTGTGTTTCATTGCATTCATTTTAGCATTATCATCTGCATTACATTGACATGTGTGCAGGAGATCAAGAGGTATGACTACCAACAAAAGGTCTACACAAGGTTATAAAGTTATTCAAGAGTCCTTATTCAAGTATTCAAGGGTTGATATCCTCATCAAAGAAGTTAAAGTTCCTCAGAGAGAGGGCTACACAGTTATGTGCAAATCTCCTAACTTGACAAGCAGGAGAGCTATTCAGATGATTATAAACCCATGAAGTTGGACTTGAAGCCTTGAGAGAGATCATGAGAAGTATTGAAAGTCATTTTGAAGCCTAGATAGGTCATCATGTGAAGGATATGAAGCTACAACCAAGATTTGTGCAACTAGGGTTTCATTTGGTCAACCCTAGGTCAACAGATGATTTGAAGAAGGTTGAGACCTAATTTCAAGGCCATATGATCATGGATTGATGTATTAATATGCCCAAGGGATGATTCCAAGACTATCTCATCATGAATCAAGAGTGTGAGGAGTTGCTAGGCTAGGGTTTCTAAGCTTGACAGTGTAAAATCCCCTGGTTTGGTGCCTAACTTCAAGACCACATAACTCAAGATGTGATTTCCATCTCACCTTGACCCCAACATGATTGTTGTAGAGCATGATCATAGATTTAATTTGAGTACTAGAAGTCCTTGATAAGGTTTATAGAACTCAAGTTATGAGTCAGACAAGTTACAAGTCATCAGATGAATGTGAATTTGGAGCTTGAAAGTCAACCAACTTGCATGACACTTTTGCCCTAGAAGGAAGTTTCACATGACCTTTTGTCTAACATGAATGTTGTTCCTTATATTCTTAGCTTTACAAAAAGTATTAGAAGTCCATGATTGGATTTGTAGAACTCAAGATACGAGCTTTGCAAGACAAGGGTATTTTGGGAAGTTGAGAGTATAGGCCATTTTGGATCAATTTCACCATCTTACACACCTCAAATAGAAGTTTGTTCAACTTGAAAGTTGCTCAAATGGGGTTATTTACTCCACCAAGTATCAAGAGTTCATTGATATGGGCTAGAATGAGAAATGTGTGAAGAAATTTTCATGAATGAACCATTAAAGGCCTTAAAATAAGAAAATTCCAAATTAATTCATTTTGGTTCAAAACATTACAAGTTTGTGCATTTTTTGAAGGCAAATGATATTTGGAATAGATTGACATTGGTATAATTCCCAATTGAAGCACATTCCATGGACAATTTTGAGATTTCTTAAGATTGAAGTAACATCAATTACACACACCATTGATTGGAATTAAGGAAGTAATCTCAGCCCTTCATCCTCACTACCATGTCAGCAATTCATTTGAGCTAGATTGAAGGCAAAACAGAGCTGTATTGGTGGAGTTCATCAAAGTGAAAAGTGAAGAAAATGGAAAATTGAAATTGGACTTATAACCATTTTTGGGCCCCCATTTCAGCCCAAATCAGTTCTATATAACCTCATGAATAAGTTCAGAGCAAGGTTGGTGATGGATTGAGCTTGCAGAGGTAAGAAACAGTTGGAAAAAGTTAGTTACAAGTGAAAATCGAATTTCACCATTGGAGGTATTTCTGAGGAAATTGAAGGTTGAAGAAGCTTCTACCATCATCAAGGAGTGATTCTGCACGGTTTTGGATAAAGATTGGTGGCTGAATCATCCTCTATTGAAGCTTATACCAGGTTTTCTTCTTTTCACCATTGCTCTCAATTGATGATGAATTAGAGTAATTATTGTATATGGTTAGGTAGAACTTAAGTCATAGATGGATTTAGGTTTGATCTGAGAGCCATTTGTGAAGTTTCTTGATGATGGATGAAAACTTGGAAGGATCGGTTTAGGCTTAATCTTTGTTGACATCGAGTTTTATTTAGGGATTCTTGATCAGTGTTATGTGTAGAAGAGATCTGTATGCTTTTCATAGAGTTTGGTGATGATTTGCCTAAATGTACCATTTCTGTTCATCGCCGTATCTACTTATTCCTTGAGAAAAATGAAAAAAGAATTGTATTATGATGATCCTCATGAGTAGAGGAAGAGATCTGGGTAATTTTCATGGAGTTTGATTTTATCTGATGATTTGGCACTGTTGATGCCACCGGAGAAGATGACAGGAATCTTCTCTGGCCACCGTGAGTTCCCCCCCCCCCCCATAATTTCCAGTTTGTACGAAGAAGACGATGTTTAAGCCATTCGATCATCTTGACTGGCTTGACTTAGTAGCCAGATCTAGCGTGTGAGAATCATCCTCAGCATTGTTGACCTTTGACTGCTTATGTGGCATGACCTAGGCAATTGGATTGTCATACTTTTAGCATGGACGTGCAGGATTAGAGACTAGTGTGAACCCTAGTCAAGCCAACAACATGTGAACATGAGCAAAACGAATCGTTTCATTAATTCCCCCCCCCCCCCCCCCAGTGCTACGTGGCGCGCCTGATGGCCTTGGATGGTTTGACTGGTCTGTTGATCCAAGGGCCACGTTATTTTCTCAGCTTTTGATTTCTTTTATTTCATTTTTTTGAATTTCTTTTACGCTTTAATTGATTTTAATGCTTTAAAAATAGAAATATTTGTTAGAAAAATATGAAAAAAATCATGAATGATCTTTGGCATGTCCCTGATTTTTGTATGCAGTTTAATTGAGTTTTTGGTTGATTTTCCATTTATTGCTGTTTTTCCATTTTAATTAGAAGATTAAAAATGTAGAAAATGATTGATTTCTTTTTTGATTTTTGTACTAGCTCATATTTTAGAGTTTAGTTCTAATTTTTTGCATGTTTGCTTTAGACATCTTGATAGAGTTGTATGATTTTTATTGCATTTTTTAGATACTTTTAGGTATAGGTTTGAGATAGATTTCTAGGACCTTTCCCTTGTGGATTCCCTTAAGCATACCATTAAGTGTAGAATTTGTTTAGAGCCTTTAGACTTAGGTTTTGGCTCTGGATTTTGTACCATGATTCCTTAACACACTTAGGAAGCCTTAGAATTTTTGCTAGCCTTTTAGGATTGATTTTAGTATTTTTCCTAGAATTTACAAGTTGATGGTGTTTAGGGTGACCCTAACTTAGCTTACCTCATAGTTTAGCCTCTAAAGTGAACTTTAGCTAACTTTAGGCTTCTAATTCCTTCTTGATAGAATGGAGCATAGGTAGACACCTATTTAGAACATTGATTAAGCCTTGATAGAGCTTCTAAATCCTTTTAGTTAGGTGATCCTTATAACATAATCATTGAGGTTCTTTAGAAGTTCAATTAGGTGGATGATTCTTCCTATAAGTTTAGCTTCTCTCAATCTTCCTTGCTTAACTAGGATCCTCCCTTGTGAGCATGATTCCTCCACAGGAGGAATTCCATGCATTTCATAAAGGAGTTGAACCTATGCCAGCTTTCTAAAAGTAATTGAGTTGGTTGAGTGCCTGTGGTAAGTTCCTGTGGACCTTACCCTGCTTCCCATCTTCATTCTCCTAATCTTCCCTGATCCAATCATCCTAGGAACCTTCTTAGGGTAGCATGGTCCTTCCTGTGGGGGGGGGGGGGGGGGAACTTTGCACATCTCCTGAAGGAGTCAAACCTCTAAAACCTTCCAAATCCATTGAGTTGGTTGAGTGCTTGTAGTAAGTTCCTGTGGACCTTACCTTGCTTCCCAACATCCAATTCCTTTCTCTAGGTTAGGTGCCTTGATTGAATATTTTGGAATGATTTCCTTACATGTCATATTGTTCATCCCTTCCTCTCATTCATGTTTGTTTGACATTGCTTGATTCATTAGGATAGTCTAATGTGCAGAGTATTTTAGGCTAGGAGCATGATTGCACTGAAAGGTTGAGCTGAGCTCCCTTTGCTTGTTTGCTTAGAGGTTGAGTGTTCTCCCTCTGCTTGTGTGTTTTTTCCTTTTCTAACTGATGTGTTTGCATTGAAAGGTTGAGGTGACCCTCCCTTTGCTTGATTGTTTTGTTTGATTTCTTTGCTTGTTTGCTTAGAGGTTGAGCTTCTCCCTCTGCTTGTATTGCTGCATTGCATTTGCATCCTTACTATTTTCTTTTCTGTTTGTCTGCTTTATTAATTTTAGCAGTTGTTTTGTTATTCCCACTCACATGTTCCTATAGGACTCTCACTTCCTTGTTTAAGTAAGTGAGGATAGACTTTTAGGATGAATCCAGGCATGATAACATCTAGGATTTCCCTGTTTCAAACTCAACAATAGGATGAATCCATTGTATGACAATAATAGGATGCTTGATAGTTTCCCCTGTAGAGTCCTTTTCCTTCTTATCTTAAAACCACAGTAAAATACGTAATAAAGGCAAATTTGTACCGTATGTTACGAGCCTTAAGCTATTTGGGAAATGATGATTGGGTGGTTGCCTCTCAATTATCTAGAGTGTTAGCATATGTCCTTAGGACGATATGCGACGCATTCGCTCCTAAGTCATAGTCTCTAGTGCAGTATGAATTACCAACATTCATATAAAAAAATTCTTTCGTAAAAGACAAAAAACCAACATTCATAAAAAAAAATTCTTTCGTAAAAGACAAAAAACCAACATTCAAACCTCTTTTTACCCCGTGGGCCCGTAATTCGAGGAAAACCTTTTCTGATGAAAAGAGTGCTGTTAAACTTCCATTCTACCGCAAACAGGCATTGTCCCTAACTGCTGGAACTGTTGTTTAACTTTACTCAAGTAAAAAAGATGAATCAAAACCCGTGTTTCGTTAGCCCGAACTACATTCGCTCTGATTTCTCTGACGAGAATACGTAGGTACAAGATGTGATATCTTGGCGAGCAACCTTCCCCCTTCACCCGTAGTTAGTCGAACTACGTTGACTCTGATTTCTCTGACGAGAATATGTAGGCACGGAGCGCGATGCTTTGCCGAGTCACTTTTTCAATTTTCTTTTTCTTTTTAACCAGCCTTGATAGGTAGATAGATAACCAGCCCTTCAGATAAACACAACAAGCATGGATCTCGTTGAGTACAACAGACGTGAGGGGTGCTAATACCTTCCCCTTGCGTAACCGACTCCCGAACTCAGACTTGGTTGTGATGACCTTGTCTTTTCCTTTTCGTTAGGTTTGTTCCAATCATTTTCTTTCCCTCCTATGGGATAAATAACGAAAGGTGGCGACTCTTCTGTCTTTGCCGGCACCTTATTTTCGCAGTAGTGACAGCTGGTGACTCTGCTGGGGATCGAGCCCAGAATCTCTGGTTCTCCGGTTCCCTATGCGAGTCAATCCTAACGCTTGTGTGTTTATTCGTTGGGTTTGCATTTATTTAACGCATTTTTCTTTCCCGCACTTTACTTTCAGTATAATATGATTATTTGTTGTGCTGTTGTGGGAGGGGCTCTGATGAGTGATAAGCCAGACCCAGGCTTGAGTGTATACCTAGCATTAGTTGTGGAAAGTAGTGGGCGCGTGCATGCTTTGCATGTACCAGTGTCCCGTAAAATCCATGCTCAGACGAGATTCTCTTAGTTAACTTCTTTTCCAGCCCTTTGGGCTTGAGGGGTTGTTGGTCTGGAGAGTTGTCGACTCTGGGAACCGATCATTTGTGACTCAGCTAAGTGAGGCCTCTTCAGGGAGTGATGATGCCGAACCAGAAATGGTGAATGTATCATCATTTCTTGAAAGTCTATGACGCTGAGAAACGCATAAGATGCCATACCTGTGTCAGTGGATAGGTCCATACCTGTGAGCGGGACTGGGGTTATGTAGGAAACCTTGACCTTCAGACAACCTGGTTTTCTCTTGACAGTTTGAATCAGTGACATTGATATCAGGGGTTTCTTTATTATCAGAGCTGTGTTATGTTCTCGTCGAAGCAGAACTTTGGTTCTTCAGTCAACGGCACAACAATCTTGATCCCTTGTTGCATCGTTGCGTTTGCATTTGCATCACCATAGCATGCATGCATTTTGACATACATGTTCTGGTATTTCCAAGGATCTTGACTCTGAAACTCGCTGTTGAGCGTTAAATATTTTCCTTGTGGTTCGTCTGTATAAAGCATGAATCGAAGAAGACAGGTTCCTTGGAAATACTCGAACATGACATTCGCATTCCATTTGCATAACAGGTGTTCGAGGTTGGGATTTATTTTCATGTTTCGGTTTTTCTTCGGGATTTCAGACACCAACTTGTGGGGAAGGAAGAAGATTGGCTATGGAACAAGTTCAAGCAGAGCTGAGTGAGATTCAAGGCCAGATGGGGCAGTTCATGAGGGAAATGCAGATGCTCAGAGAGGAGAACCAGTAGTTGAAGACCCATGTGGGTTTGATTGCAGAAGTGTTAAGAGGCATGCTCCGAAAAGAAGGTGATCAAGTACCCGAAGCTGCAGCAAAAATTCTCGTCCCACTTGTGACTGTGGAACCTATACCAAGGAATGATAGGCCACCGAGACCCTCTGCACAGCTTGAAGCTTGAGACTTTTCCCGTCAGCGGCCACGTCCGGTTTCTCTAGATAACCCTAGAAGATATGGTCAAAAGATGAAACTATCTGACAGGATCCTCGATCCAATCCCTTTAGATTATGCCCAGTTGGTGCAACTCTTGCTCCAACTTCAGTTGGTTAAACCCCGGCTTATGGCTCCATTGACTGAGGAGCTACCACCTGGCTGGGACGTAAATGCCCATTACGAGTTCCACTCTGGATCACCGGGGCACGATGTAACGAACTGTAAAGCTTTTAAGCATAAGGTTCAAGACTTGCTAGATTCTAAAGCAATTGAATTTATGTCGGGCGGCATGAAGGCATCAGGCAAATTCATCCCTTATCACGCAAAAGAGATGGATGTTCCCATTACCTCACCTGAAGTTGAGAAAGATCAGGAGTATATCGTGCAGTCTTTGAAGTCTGAATCACCTTGCCCGTAATCTCTGCCGGTTCCGGGATCGAGCGTAAGGATGAAAGCCCCTGAACAGAGAGAGTCCTCACTAGTTCAGACCTTGTCTCCAGATGTTGCTGCCATTCAGAATCAGCAACCTCCTGCTCCTCAACAGTGAAACTATCAGCGCCAGATTCAGTATAGGCCTCACAACAACCGCTCTTCTGATCGAGTCTGGAGACTTCAAGGGTCACTCCCTTCAGCAGCAAATCAAGTGTAAAAGCCCAGTTCCCAGAAGCTGGCAATCTGCATTTTATCATGACATTTCTTTACATTTGTAGTTTCTTTCCTGTTAGAATGTAAATTTCGTTTGTAAAGCATGTTGTTTTTTAAGTGATATTGATAATGAAATAAATAAGCATGTTTTGAACTAATCCATTTGTGTTCACTCTATTGCTTTCTTTTATTTCAAACGCTTGTTTAAGTGGAATCCGGGGAGGATGACGAAATCCAACGATGCGTAAGCTTTTGATGCTATGCTTTTGAATAAAAAACCTGTTGATGATGTACATGCATTGTTTCAATCCACAAACACCAAAGATATAAGGAAGATAATCCCTTGTTCACCCCTTTGAGCCGAGTAGTAGGAGTTTCTTTCTGAAAACGAAAAACCCTCAATCTTAACCCGGGGCAGGGTAGGCGTCAGTTAATTTGACCAAGCGTTCAGATTACAACAGGAGTGCTCCCGTTCGAGGATCAATCACACCTATATAGGTCGTACCTAAAAAACCATAATGGTTAAACCTGGCCGATCAGGAGTGAAACAGTCACAATCTCTTTTCAAACAAGTCAGACGAGCCGGTGTCATATGATTTGTTCAAACTAAAAAAAAGAAAAAAAAAAAAAGAATCAAAAGAAAAAGCCCGCTAAGTCGAATCTTGCGAACGAGCGACTTAGGCAAAAATTAGGGCATCTCGCTGGACTTCAAAATCAAAGAAACTCAAAAGAGTTAGTCCAGGCAAAAGTTAGGGAATGAAAAAAAAACGAAAAGCGGAAAGGATTACAAAAGAAAAAAATCCTCAAGCGAGAACGAAATCATGTGGATCTAGGTTCCAAAGACAAAAAGTGAGTGATTGTCACTCCGAAAACTTGTGGTTTCCTGAACCGTCACTCCTGTCATTTAACCTTTGAAAGGTGAGCGCTAAGGTCGATTTAGCTGAATATAGGATTGGAGAACATCACGGAGAATGGGTGGGTTAAAATGAATTTTGAGCCTATATCCTTTCTTTCTTAAACCGTGAGCCTGACCACGTTACAACCTGGAAAAGTCCTAATTGAAACAGGTTTGTTTCGAAAGCATACTTCGGTAAAGATCGCATCGAAACTGACTCCTGAAAGGATTCTTCTTACAGCATTGTATTAATGTTGACATGTTGATGAATGATTCATACACTTTATGTCACAAATTTTTTTCCAGTGAACAGGAATGAATTTTCAAAACTGCCATATGCATTGCATTTGATATGTCTTTTATGCAGAACAGTTTGTTTTACTTACAAGTAAGCGCTTGACAGCGGGAAAGTTTCCACGATGGAAAGATTTGAGCAGGACAGAATGCAGGACGCCAGAATATTCCGGTGAACCGGGGCAAGCTATGTTAAACGATCACGGCATGGGAGTCAGCCATCTAGAAGTCAGTTAATCTGAAGCAGTCAGGTCGAGATTTGATGAATCTCTTGAAGACAACCAGGGTATTTCCCCACAGATTAGCCAATCAGGGGCAAATTCGTTGCAAGACAGGGGCAGGTCACCCTAAGAGCGCAAAAGTTATTTCTTTCCCATGGGGCAATTAATATGAAGTACCTCTTCAAGGTTCAAGATGCTGAGGCAGATCTGGGTGCAGAGATTGCAGATTTCCTTTCAAGGAACATCCCTACAGAGAACCCACAGGCTGGGGCAAAATATGGAAACAAAGGAATTGTTCCTTTCCATATCGTCAGAGCTACTTAAGCAGGTTTGATCAACCTTCAAGTTCAAGACGAATGTCGGGAATCTGTGCTACTATCCCTCGACCCTTCAACCAAAACCTTTGAATCTAGACAGGATATTTTCCAACGTCAGTCGTAACTGACCCATCACGGATAATCTACAGCTCAAGGCCTATTGGTGATTGTCAGGAAGCCCAATTCGTGTTGATGCAGCATTCCAGAATCCAATTGCCATTGGTACGCAGGAAAACTTCGTCTGTTTTTCCCCAGCAAAACCCAATCATCATTGGCACGCGCAAGCTATCCCTAGAAGAGTCTAATCATACTTGGCACCTTCTGTTATTCCCCAGCGGAGTCGGTTTCACCTTTCCAGCATTTATTTTGCTAGAGTAATTCAGTGATACCCGGTCATCCCCACCGGAGTTGGCTTCACCCTTCCGGCATTTATTTTGCTGGAATGGCCCTTCTGTGTACAACTTTTCTCCGGCAGCCCAATCCTGAATTTGCATCTTTGCGTATATCATCATATTTGCATTTCATCCTCAAATGCGTAGCATTTCCATTTTTATATGGAGCACTACGCCATTCAAACATACGCATACGCATACGAAGCATAAGCCAGTTTTCTATCAGCCTCCCGTGGCAACGTGAATCACCCTGCGATTGATACATGGGCATTTATCCAACAACTTTGTTCAGACAGCTCATCATCTTACTTTCTCTCGGGTTTTAGATCATACGTCGGTTATGTTTTGTCCATGAGTCCTCTGATGATGACATCCCCAAAGCAGAGTTACTTGTTCAAGTTCTCTCTCTTCCCAACGGCATATTCTTGTGATTTGTAAAGATAAATGTTATCAACTTCGGTTGATCCAGCCTTATGGTTCGATGCTCGCTTTTATTTAGCGATTGTCTGCACGTTAGCAGATTGATGTTATCAACCTCGGTTGATCCGACCCTATGGTTCGATGCTCGCTTTTATTTAGCGATTGCCTGCGTGTTAGCAGATAGATGTTATCAACTTCGGTTGATCCGGCCTTATGGTTCGATGCTCGCTTTTATTTAGCGATTGCCTGCACGTTAGCAGATTGATGTTATCAGCTTCGGTTGCTCCGACCCTTTGGTTCAATGCTCGCTTTTATTTAGTGATTGCCTGCCCGTTAGCAGATTGATGTTATCAACTTCGGTTGATCTGGCCTTTGATTTGATGCTCGCTTTTATTTAGCGATTGCCTGCCCGTTAGCAGATTGATGTTATCAACTTCGGTTGATCCGACCCTTTAGATCGATGCTCGCTTTTATTTAGCGATTGCCTGCCTGTTAGCAGATTGATGTTATCAACTTCGGTTGATCCGACCCTTTGGTTCAATGCTCGCTTTTATTTAGAAATTGCCTACCCGTTAGCAGATTGATGTTATCAACTTCGGTTGATTCGGCCTTATGGTTCGATGCTCGCTTTTATTTAGCAATTGTCTGCCCGTTAGCAGATTGATGTTATCAACTTCGGTTGATCCGGCCTTATGGTTCGATGCTCGTTTTTATTTAGAGATTGCCTGTCCGTTAGCAAATTGATGTTATCAACTTCGGTTGATTCGGCCTTATGGTTCGATGCTCGCTTTTATTTAGCGATTCCCTGCACGTTAGCAGATTGTTGTTATCAACTTCGGTTGATCCGGCCTTTGGTTTGATGCTCGCTTTTATTTAGCGATTGCCTGCCCATTAGTAGATTGTTGTTATCAACTTTGGTTGATCCGGCCCTATGGTTCGATGCTCGCTTTTATTTAGCGATTGCCTGCCCGTTAGCAGATTGTTGTTATTGACTTTGGTTGATCCAGCCCTATGGTTCGATGCTCTATTTTGTTTAGCGATTGCTTGCACGTTAGCAAATTGTTGTTATCAACTTTGGTTGATCCGACCTTTGGTTCGATGCTCGCTTTTATTTAGCGATTGCCTGCCCGTTAGCAGATTGTTGTTATCAACTTTGGATGATCTGACCCTATGGTTCGATGCTCGCTTTTATTTAGCGATTGCCTGCGTGTTTGCAGATTGATGTTATCAACTTTGGTTGATCCGACCTTATGGTTCGATGCTCGCTTTTATTTAGCGATTTCATGCACGTTAGCAGATTGTTGTTATCAACTTTGGTTGATCCGGCCTTATGGTTCGATGCTCGCTTTTATTTAGCGATTGCCTGCCCGTTAGTAGGTTTATGTTATCAACTTCGGTTTATCCGGCCTTATGGTTCGATGCTCGCTTTTATTTAGCGATTGCCTGCGCGTTAGCAGATTGTTGTTATCAACTTTGGTTGATCCGACCTTATGGTTCGATGCTCGCTTTTGTTTTAGCGATTGCTTACTTTAGTTAGCAGATGCTATCAAGATCGTTATTGATTCAGCCTTGGAGTCGACATTTCTCTTGATATAAGCAGATGTCTGGCAATGATTTCAGAAATCCTCATCAATCGTTATTGATTCGGCCTTCGGGGTCGATGCCTGTGGTGTTACACAGATGCCTGGTCCGTTAGCCTGTTGTCGTGCAACTGTCAATTCAATTTTTCCGGAGATCATTATGATATTTTCAAATTTTTCCGTTTATTTCTGCGGTTGGCAAATTTCCGGGTTTCTTTGGTATTCAACTGCCTTTTACCTTGATTGGTTGAAAGTCATTCGCTTCTCACCCAGTCAGGTCCAAGCCGTTTGAATAGGGGCAGTTGTTGCACCCCAAAATTTGCCTAACCTTTTTCTTTGCCTAGCTTGTGTTTCATTGCATTCATTTTAACATTATCATCTGCATTGAATTGACATGTGTGCAGGAGATCAAGAGGTATGACTACCAACAAAGGGCTACACATGGTTATGAAGCTATTCAAGAGTCCTTATTCAAGTATTCAAGGGTTGATATCCTCATCAAAGAAGTTAAAGTTTCTCAGAGAGAGGGCTAGACAGTTATGTGCATATCTCCTAACTTGACAAGTAGGGGAGCTATTCAGATGATTCTAAACCCATGAATTTGGACGTGAAGCCTTGAGAGAGCTTATGAGAAGTATTTAAAGTCATTTTGAAGCCTAGACAGGTCATCATGTGAAGGATATGAAGCTACAACCAAGATTTGTGCAACTAGGGTTTCATCTGGTCAACCCTAGGTCAACAGATGATTTGAAGAAGGTTGAGACCTAATTTCAAGGCCATATGGTCGTGGATTGATGTATTAAGATGTCCAAGGGATGATTCCAAGACTATCTCATCATGAATCAAGAGTGTGAGGAGTTGCTAGGCTAGGGTTTCTAAGCTTGACAGTGTAAAATCCCCTGGTTTGGTGCCTAACTTCAAAACCACATAACTCAAGATGTGATTTCCATCTCACCTTGAACCCAACATGATTATTGTAGATCATGATCATAGATTTAATTTGAGTACTAGAAGTCCTTGATAGGGTTTATAGAACTCAAGTTATGAGTCAGACAATTTACAGGTCATCAGATGAATGTGAATTTGGAGCTTGAAAGTCAACCAACTTGCATGACACTTTTGCCCTAGAAGGAAGTTTCACATGACCTTTATTCCAACATTAATGTTGTTCCTTATCTTCTTAGCTTTACAAAAAGTATTAGAAGTCCATGATTGGATTTGTAGAACTCAAGATATGAGCTTTGCAAGACAAGGGTATTTTGGGAAGTTCAGAGTATAGGCCATTTTTTATTATGGATCAATTTCACCATCTTACACACCTCAAATAGAATTTTGTTCAACTTGAAAGTTGATCAAAATGGGGTTATTTACTCCACCAAGTATTAAGAGTTCATTGATATGGGCTAGAATGAGAAATGTGTGAAGAAATTTTCATGAATGAACCATTAAAGGCATTAAAATAAGAAAATTCCAAATTAATTCATTTTGGTTCAAAACATTACAAGTTTGTGCATTTTTTGAAGGCAAATGATATTTGGAATAGATTGGCATTGGTAGAATTCCCAATTGAAGCACATTCCATGGACAATTTTGAGATTTCTTAAGATTGAAGTAACATCAATTACACACACCATTGATTGGAATTAAGGAAGTAATCTCAGCCCTTCATCCTCACTACCATACCAGCAATTCATTTGAGCTAGATTGAAGGCAAAACAGAGCTGTATTGGCGGAGTTCATCAAAGTGAAAAGTGAAGAAAATGGAAAATTGAAATTGGACTTGCAACCATTTTTGGGCCCCCATTTCAGCCCACATCAGTTCTATATAACCTCATGAATAAGTTCAGAGCAAGGTTGGTGATGGATTGAGCTTGCAGAGGTAAGAAACAGTTGGAAAAATTTAGTTACAAGTGAAAATCGAATTTCACCATTGGAGGTATTTCTGAGGAAATTGAAGGTTGAAGAAGCTTCTACCATCATCAAGGAGTGATTCTGCACGGTTTTGGATAAAGATTGGTGGCTGAATCATCCTCTATTGAAGCTTATACCAGGTTTTCTTCTTTTCACGATTGCTCTCAATTGATGATGAATTAGAGTAATTATTGTATATGGTTAGGTAGAACTTAAGTCATAGATGGATTTAGGTTTGATCTGAGAGCCATTTGTGAAGTTTCTTGATGATGGATGAAAACTTGGAAGGATCGGTTTAGGCTTAATCTTTTTTGATATCGAGTTTTATTTAGGGATTCTTGATCAGTGTTATGTGTAGAAGAGATCTGTATGCTTTTCATAGAGTTTGGTGATGATTTGCCTAAATGTACCATTTCTATTCATCGCCGTATCTGCTTATTCCTTGAGAAAAATGAAAAAAGAATTGTATTATGATGATCCTCATGAGTAGAGGAAGAGATCTGGGTAATTTTCAGGGAGTTTGGTTTTATCTGATGATTTGGCACTGTTGATGCCACCGAAGAAGATGACCGGAATCTTCTCTGGCCACCGTGAGTTCCCCCCCCCCCCATAATTTCCAGTTTGAACGAAGAAGACGATGTTTAAGCCATTCGATCATCTTGACTGGCTTGAATTAGTAGCCAGATCTAGCGTGTGAGAATCATCCTCAGGATTGTTGACCTTTGACTGCTTATGTGGCATGACCTAGGCAATTTGATTGTCATACTTTTAGCATGGACGTGCAGGATTAGAGACTAGTGTGAACCCTAGTCAAGCCAACCACATGTGAAGATGAGCAAAACGAATCGTTTCATTAATTCCCCCCCCCCCCCCCCCCAGTGCTACGTGGCGAGCCTGATGGCCTTGGATGGTTTGACTGGTCTATTGATCCAAGGGCCACGTTATTTTCTCAGCTTTTGATTTCTTTTATTTCATTTTTTTGAATTTCTTTTATGCTTTAATTGATTTTAATGCTTTAAAAATAGAAATAATTGTTAGAAAAATATGAAAAAAATCATGAATGATCTTTGGCATGTCCCTGATTTTCGTATGCAGTTTAATTGAGTTTTTGGTTGATTTTCCATTTATTGCTATTTTTCCATTTTAATTAGAAGATTAAAAATGTAGAAAATGATTCATTTCATTTCTGATTTTTTTACTAGCTCATATTTTAGAGTTTAGTTCTAATTTTTTGCATGTTTTCTTTATACATCTTGATAGAGTTGTATGATTTTTATTGCATTTTTTAGATACTTTTAGGTATAGGTTTGAGATAGATTTCTAGGACCTTTCCCTTGTGGATTCCCTTAAGCATACCTTTATGTGTAGAATTTGTTTAGAGCCTTTAGACTTAGGTTTTGGATCTGGATTTTGTACCATGATTCCTTAACACACTTAGGAAGCCTTAGAATTTTTCCTAGTCTTTTAGGATTGATTTTAGTATTTTTCCTAGAATTTACAAGTTGATGGTGTTTAGGGTGACCCTAACTTAGCTTACCTCATAGTTTAGCCTATAAAGTGAACTTTAGCTAACTTTAGGCTTCTAATTCCTTCTTGATAGAATGGAGCATAGGTAGACACCTATTTAGAACATTGATTAAGCCTTGATAGAGCTTCTAAATCCTTTTAGTTAGGTGATCCTTAGAACATAATCATTGAGGTTCTTTAGAAGTTCAATTAGGTGGATGATTCTTCCTATAAGTTTAGCTTCTCTCAATCTTACTTGCTTAACTAGGATCCTCCCTTGTGAGCATGATTCCTCCTGTGAAGGAATTCCATGCATTTCACAAAGGAGTTGAACCTATGCCAGCTTTCTAAAGTAATTGAGTTGGTTGAGTGCCTGTGGTAAGTTCCTGTGGACCTTACCCTGCTTCCCATCTTCATTCTCCTAATCTTCCCTTATCCAATCATCCTAGGAACCTTCTTGGGGTAGCATGGTCCCTCCTGTGGGGGGGGGGGGGGGGGAGGAACTTTGCACATCTCCTGAAGGAGTCAAACCTCTAAAACCTTCCAAATCCATTGAGTTGGTTGAGTGCTTGTAGTAAGTTCCTGTGGACCTTACCTTGCTTCCCAACATCCAATTCCTCTCTCTAGGTTAGGTGCCTTGATTGAATATTTTGGAATGATTTCCTTACATGTCATATTGCTCATCCCTTCCTTTCATTCATGATTGTTTGACATTTCTTGATGCAGTATGATAGTCTCATGTGTAGAGTATTTTAGGCTAAGAGCATGATTGCACTGAAAGGTTGAGCTGAGCTCCCTTTGCTTGTTTGCTTAGAGGTTGAGTGTTCTCCCTCTGCTTGTGTGTTTTTTCCTTTTCTAACTGATGTGTTTGCATTGAAAGGTTGAGGTGACCCTCCTTTTGCTTGATTGTTTTGTTTGATTTCTTTGCTTGTTTTCTTAGAGGTTGAGCTTTTCCCTCTGCTTGTATTGCTGCATTGCATTTGCATCCTTACTGTTTTCTTTTCTGTTTGTTTGCTTTATTGATTTTAGCAGTTTTTTTTGTTATTCCCACTCACATGTTCCCATAGGACTCTCACTTCCTTGTTTAAGGAAGTGAGGATAGACTTTTAGGATGAATTCGGGCATGATAACATCTAGGAGTTCCCTGTTTCAAACTCAACAATAGGATGAATCCATTGTATGACAATAGTAGGATGCTTGATAGTTTCCCCTGTAGAGTCCTTTTCCTTCTTATCTTAAAACCACAGTAAAATACGTAATAAAGGCAAATTTTTACCGTATGTTACGAGCCTTAAGCTATTTGGGAAATGATGATTGGATGGTTGCCTCTCAATTATCTAGAGTGTTATCATATGTCCTTAGGACGATATGCGACGCATTCGCTCCTAAGTCATAGTCTCTAGTGCAGTATGAATTACCAACATTCATAAAAAACACTTCTTTCGTAAAAGACAAAAAACCAACATTCAAACCTCTTTTTTCCCCATGGACCCGTAATTCGAGGAAAACCTTTTCTAATGAAAAGAGTGCTGTTAAACTTCGTTCTACCGCAAACAGGCGTTGTCCCTAACTGCTGGAACTGTTGTTTAACTTTACTCGAGTAAAAAAGATCAATCAAAACCTGTGTTTCGTTAGCCCGAACTACGTTCACTCTGATTTCTCTGACGAGAATACGTAGGCACAAGATGCGATATCTTGGCGAGCAACCTTCCCCCTTCACCCGTAGTTAGCCGAACTACGTTGACTCTAATTTCTCTGACGAGAATACGTAGGCACAGAGCACGATGCTTTGTTGAGTCACTTTTTCAATTTTCTTTTTCTTTTGAACCAGCCTTGATAGGTATATAGATAACCAACCTGTCAGATAAACACAACAAGCGTGGATCCCGTTGAGTACAACGAACGTGAGGGGTGCTAATACCTTCCCCTTGTGTAACCGACTCCCGAACCCAGACTTGGTTGCGATGACCTTGTCTTTTCCTTTTCGTTAGGTTTGTTCCGATCATTTCCTTTCCCTCCTGTGGGATAAATAACGAAAGGTGGCGACTCTTCTGTCTTTGTCGGCACCTTATTTTCGCAGTAGCAACAGGATCCTCGAAAGAGATGCAGGTCAGTTGATTTATAAAACATATATTTCCCAAATAAATAGAAAGTCCAACTGTAAGAATCTTCACCAAACTTTTCGTAGAGATGCCATTTGATGGAATTAACTTTTTATAATGGACTCACTGGGGAGAACATCACTGAGGAGTAGTATTGCTGTAGTTTGAAACTGCATTGAAATAAATAAAATATGATAACAGGAATTCTGAAATAAAGAGAAACACTTGTGATGTTTTCAACAAACTTCTCTGACATATTTTCGAAGAGATGCCATTTGATGAAGGACGTGTTGATAATCTCGCTAATCTTATTGGGAATAGACAAACTATCTTGGGGAGACTGTCATTTATCAAAAATAGAAAACCTGAGAACAAAATAGACTGCTCAAATAAAGAGTCGTCACTTGTTATTTGGGTATAAGTTCTAAAAGGATGTCGTATCAATGTTGTTGGAGAAATATCTTATCTTCAATGGTGATCTTCAAACAGATTCTTTCTGGGGATATAAGGTGAAAAATAAATGCACGCTCAATCCAAGTTTAATAGCCTAGAGATATTCAAGGTCGTGATTGTCAGGGACCAAAGTTCAATTCAGAAAGTAACTGAAGAGAAACAGTCAAGCAAGACTCAATCCAGTGAGGAATGAACTCAATTGGGGTTTATCTTATCTAGAAGCGGAGAAGAAATCCAAAGCAACCGTCTTCCATGAGGATCGAACTCGATGGGGAATTTAGAAGTGTTGTGTTTTTTCTGCTTAGGGCTGACGACTCTACTTGGAGAGAGAAGACAAACCCGGTCACTTGGGGATAAATATGGCCAAAATGAAAGAATCACACAATCATCACAAAATGAAAAATGCACATATGCCATGAATCTATATGCTACGCTCATGTTTATGCTGACAGAACAAAAGAAAAGAAGAAGAAACCGAAGATGAAATAAACATCTTGATACGGACTCGGCCAATCTTCAAAAGATAGAAGCATCACTAAAGATGAAAGGAAAACTGCATCTAGGACCACATTCCTGCTTCAAGGCTTCAAAACCTATATAGGGGAAAATAAAGTGCTCCACTTGGGTGATATAACATCCTGACTTCACTTAAAGGATTGTCAAGATGAATCTGGTTACTCTGTTGGAGATGAGAATGATCCACTGGGAAGAGATCAAACTCATGATTGGAGAGACTTCAAGGATAAAACAAATATCCGCTTCATCGGATAGACTCTTACTAGAGTTGTAGATGGAGATATTAGGCCTGAGGTCCTACAGAGGATAAAATAAATATCCACCTCATTGGAGAAGCTTGAGTCGAGTTTGTAGCTGTAGATGTCAGAGTTGAGACTTCATGGAGATGAAATAAACATCCGCTTTGCTGAAGAAGATTGAGTTGCAAGAGACTCATTGATGAATGAAATAAACATTCACTTCACTAGGGGAAGTTTGAAGCCAAGGAAGTTCACTGAGAAATTCTTAAATCACCAACTGGGGGAATCTTGCATCAACCATGCCATAACTGCTGGAAGTAGGGACTCACCGGGGAGTTGTCATGACCACCTGAAGTAGAGACTTACTGGGGACATGGGTAAAGAATGCTACAAGAACAATGTAGTTTTACATTTCAAACAGCATGATAATCACCCCAAATGAATGACAATTCTTGTGGATGGATCAAAATAAACTTCGATTCTCAAATGCCCATATCACATGGTTTATGAGAAAAAGTCATCTCATGAGGATTTTATAGAAAACTTGGCATCCAAAATGCTATAGTTTCTTCAAACTCTTGGAGAGATTTATTAAATCTCGACATAAATGCCCCAGATTAACTGTGTTTTGTACAATTGAGTCTTCAAACTTTCCTCTGAACATGATCATCCTTTTGGAATGATTTTCCATTTTCATCAGAGTTTCAAGCCTCGGAAGATCAAACTCATCACTGATGCTCATATGCAAGCTTCTATGATGTCAAGCAATGTTAGCACACAGAAAAATGTTAATTCTGAAACCGCTAATGCGACACACATGTTTATCTTGAAGTTTTTATTGAAAAGGATATTGCAATAACTTGTGACCGAATCACTAGTTAGGATATGGAATTTATTTTCTTTTATAAAGCCAACACAAATTTTGAGCATAGCTCATAGGAGTCAGGAAACGTTATCTTATTGAGAATGCTTTCGAAACAGACCCTGCTTCAATTAGGTCTTTTGAGGGTTGTGTCGTGGCTTGGTTCACGGTGTAAGGCTCAAAGTTTATGTGTACCCATCAAATCTCCATGATGTTCACTCCTTTTTTTGAAAGCTTAGGTGCTAGCTTAACTGAAAACTATCCTGCCCCATGTTAAAATGAGGTTTTCGATTTGGAGAAGAAAAAAAGTCTTACTTTAAGGCTCAAAAGGGTTAAAGAGGGACTATCTTCCTTATATCTCCGGTGTTTGGGGATTTGAAACAATGCCTTACATCACCAGCAGAGTTTTATTCAAAAGCATACGACAACAGATCTTGCATTTGATTTCGTCATCCTCCCTTGAATGTCAGCACCTCATCAAAAGCATACAAATATATTTCTTTAAGACAAACATATTCATTGCATTAAACATTTAAACAAACAAGTTCTTACATGCAAATCATATTTTTACAATCAAAGAAATAACAACAAATGCCAGCAAACAAAAAAATCTGGTGGTCCTGGTAATGAGCTATCCTCTTAATTTCACTTGATTGAAATGGTTTTCTTAAGTCTTCATATTCATCGACATAAAGATGTTCCATTCACGACTGGGTTTCCTCCGTTGAAAGTCAGCACCTCATTATTGATCATTTCTTGAACTTTTTCTTGGAAAACCTTACACTCTTCAATCGGATGCCCCACTACTCCATCATGAAATTCACAACTAGCATTTGGATTGAACCAAGGTGGGCAAGATTTCATGGTTCTAGTCTTTCTGGGCGCCATCACAAAGTTTCGAGAAAAATAAGACCATAATTGACCGTAAGTCATTGGGATTGGATCAAACCGGCGAGCCTCTCCTCTTGGACTATTTAGATTCTGAATTTGTCGATTCTGACATTGACCCTGAGAAGTCAACCTCTGTCGTTGGTACGGAAGTCCACAAAGTAGTGGTTGCTTGCACCGACCAGGCACTGGATACCAATGTTGATGATAAGGTACCAGAACTGGAGCTTGCAGGATCTGAGGGGAATCCCAAACTGCATTAACATCAACGCTCCTTTCCTCTTGGGAATCACTAACCGAATTATCTTCACTAGCTTGACTATTCGAGTCATCTTGGATTCTTCCACTTTTGAATGCGCTCTCGATGTTTACTCCGACTTCCACAATTTTAGAGAACTCTAATGGCACAATGCCTACCATCCTGACATAGTAAGAGTCTGACAATGTTCTCAAAATAATTTTGGCCAGATCTTTCTCTTGAAGTGGTGGATGAACTTGGGCTGGAAGTTCTTTCCACCGATGTGTGTACTCCCTGAAGGATTCATCGTCATTCTTACTCATACTCGTCAATTGATCGTTGTCTGGAGCCATGTCCAATTGTAATTGTAATATTTCATGAAAGTGTCAGCTAGGTATTCCCAAGATTGAATATGGTTCCTTTGTAGCTTCATATATCACAACAAGGATTCCCCATATAAACTTTCTTGATAGCAGTGAATCATCAGCTTGTCGTTGTCAATATAAGCAATCATCTTTCGAAAAAACATCATCAAATGATACCTTGGACAACTAACACCCTTGTATACTTCAAAGATAGGCATTTTGAACTTCGGGAGGATAACCACGCCCGGAACTAGACACAGGTCATGAGCCTTAGGACCAAATGCATTACTTTTTTTCATCATCTTCAATTGTTCCTCGAGATCACGAAATCCTTTCTCGATTTTTGAAATTCTAGGATCGTTCACCTTTGTCACATGGTGAACATTTTGAGGATTTGGCCTATACTGTGGAAATCGAGAATCATTTTCATCAACTTGAACAACCAAGTTATCTTGCACAGGCTGAGATTGTGTAGGAACATCCACTTGTAGACCATTATCGTCAGAAGGAAGATCAAACATCGGGTTAGTCATCACTCTGAAGCCTGACATGGGATCCATATTCTCTGTTTTCTTTATTATTCTTTAGTAACTACTTCAAGCTCGACATGAATGCCAAGAAATCAGCTGAGTGACACAAGGATAGAAGTCCGAATGAGTTTCACTTAGGAAAAAGATGTATGTAAATGATGCAATGTTGTATGTTGTGCAAAAATGCAAATGAACTTCAAGGAACTCAAAAGGTATATTCAAAACATTGTAATCATGGAGAATAGAACTTTGAAAAAAAATCTTGTTTTATTAATTAAGATGGAAAGTTTTACAAAGCAAACAGTACTCCTTCAAGAGCCAATACATCATAATCAAAAGTACAGGAAACAAAGCAAAGGAAACTATGAGTCTAATATTCTTGATTACGACCCTTTCTTTCCATGAAGTTCTTCCATGAGCTGGTTAATCCGCTCCTGCATTTTCTTCTTTTCAAGAATGAGCTTGTCTACATATTGCTTCCAAGCCACAGAAGTTGGAGGAAGACCAGAGCTAGCAGTTGATACTGATGATACACGGGAGGAAAATAAATCCTCCTGCACTTTCCACTTCTTAGAAGATTCTTCCTGTTTCTTTTGCTGATGAAGTTTTTGAAGTTCTTCATTCTCCTAAATGAGGACGAAATACTTGTTCTTCCAGGAATTTGTCTCTTTTTCAACCTTGTCCAATGCACTTTTCAGTTTTCCTTCTTTACTCGTAACGGTCCAAGCAGAGTCTTGAGGAGTCAGTAGCATGGGTTCATGACGAGGATAAGGCATCCTTAGCTCAAAAGCCCTTTCTCGCACCCATCGCATATAAGGTTCTGAGACAGTATAATCAGGATATCCTAATGTAGTCATTCCTTTTTAAGTATGTGACACCAGGCGCGCACGATCCTAGCTTCGAGTTCTGGATCTTCTCCTTCCTTGAGAAAAATTCCTTCCAAAAGGGTTTGGTCCAACTTCTCCTTCATCGGATACTCGAGCTGTCGACGAGCCAAAACAAGGTTATAGTTGATACATCCCTTCGTGCTAAGAAGAGGTACGTTAGGGAAATCACCACAACTGTTAATCATCCTTACTCCATCATACACGGGATAATACCACACGATGTCAGAGTGTTTGAGTGACATGACTATCTTCGACCAGTAAGGCACACCCTTTGGGTCCCAGATATTTATAAACCTTGACAAGCAAGAAATAAACCACTTATAGAGAAGAGTGTTGCACCCCAAAATTTGACCAACATTTCTTTACCTAGCTTATGTTTCATTTCATTCACATTAGCATTATCATTTGCATTTCATTGACATGTATGCAGGAGATCAAGAGGTATGATTACCAATCAAGGGCTATACAAGACTTTGAAGCTAGCTAAGAAGGTTATTCAAGTGTTCAAGGGTTGATATCCTTGTCAGAGAAGTTAAAAGAGCCTCAGAGAGTGATTGAAACCAAGAATGTGGGTCTCCTAACTTGAGAGTTATGGGGAAGACCATCAGATGATTCTGAGGCCATAAAGATTGACTGGAGGTCTTGAGAGACCTCATGAGAAGTTTTGAAGATCACTTTGAGGCCTAGACAGGTCATTGTGCCAGATTAAGAAGCCTCAACCATGATTTGTGCAATTAGGGTTTGACTGGGTCAACTCTAAGTCAACTGATGATTTGGAGAAGGTTAAGACTTAATCAAAGAGACATGTGACCATGGATTGATACATTGAGATGTTATAAGGATTATTCCAAGGTTAACTCATCATGATTGAAGAGTTCGAGAAGTTTCAGGCTAGGGTTTCTAAGACTTGACAGTGTAAAATCCCCTAGTTTGACCCCTGACTTCAAGGCAATATAGCTCAAGATATGATTGTCATCTCATCTTTACCCCAACATGATTGTTGTAGGGAATGATATAAGCTTTAATTTGAGTACTAGAAGTCCTTGATAGGGTTTATATAATTCAATTTATGAGCCAGACAAGTTACAAGTCATCTGAGGCATGTGAATTTGGAGCTTGAAAGTTACCCAACTTGCATGACACGTTTTCCCAAGAAGGATGATTCCTATGAGATTTTGGTCAACATGAATGTTGTTCCTTATCCTCTTAGCTTTCTAGAGAGTACTATAAGTACATGATAGGATTTGTTGAACTCAGGTTATGGCTTTGACAAGTCAAGGGTATTTTGGGAAGTTGTGATTATGGGTCATTTTTGGGTATAGGTCATTTTCACCAACTTAGACATCTCAATTGAAATTTTGTGCAACTTGAAAGTTGCTCAAAATGGGGTTTTAACCTTGAACATGTATCAACGGGGCATGGAAATGGCTCAAGGAGAGACTTGGTTCAAAAAATTGTGAAAAAGGAAGAATTAAAGAGAATTAAAGGCCAAAAATTCAAAATTAATGATATGTGTGCAAATGAGGCAAAATAATAGAATTTTTTGAATGGAAAATACATTCTAGAAACATTGGCAATAGCATAATTTTGATTTGAGTCCTATATCATGCACTTTCACCTTGTTACTTCATGATGAAGTAACATATCAAACATGAGCCATTGGATTGAAACAAGGAGTAAATCACCACCAGTCATATTCAATATCTCATGAGAAGTTGAATGCAAGCTTGCTGAGGCCAAAACAGAGAGGGAATCGTGATTCTCATGAATGACATTTTGGTGAGAATTTGAAAATCCAATTTCTCATTCTGAAGCTTTGAGAGGGTTCTGGATGATTCCAATGAGTTCTATATAAGGTGTTGAGTGTGTTCAGATCGTTTTTTGGAAGAGTCTGAAGCTGGTAGCAGAAGGTGAGTTTGAAAATTCATAGTTGCAAGAGAGAATCGAGTTCTGAGTTCCAGAAGAAATCAAGGCAAATTGAAGGTGGCATTGGCTTCAGAAGAAGTTTTGGAGTGTATCTGCATCATCTTGAAGGTTGAATCGAGCAAGAAGTGCTTCTGTTACACCTCTGAACTCAGGTTGGTAACTTTCATCCTTGTGCATAATTTAGGAGGAGATAGATAGAAATTCATAGGTGGTTAGGATCCTTGCAATGTGTAGTTGGATTTAAGATGATTAATTGCATGATTAGAGACAAACTAGGATGTGGACCAATTTCTGTTGAGGCTGAATTCTTGCAGTTCTTGGATAGATAATCAAGATTAGATAGGGGAAATTGATCACCATGAGATGAGGATTGGATTGATTCCTTTAATTTGGAGAATAGGCATGATCAAGATTTTGACACTTTTTAAAATTGTTATCGTGTTTTGAATTAGAGAGAGTTAGATGATTCTGAGTGGAGATTCGCGATCAGGATGAAAAACTGGACAAGATGATGTATAGTTATGTGTTGTTTGATGACCTGTGAACATAGCCTCACCGGAGAAGACGGTGGCACCACTGCTCAGGCCACCATCTGTAAACCCCCTCCAACAGGAGATTCAAATGAAGAAGACATATGAGAAGCGTTGGATCTTATCTCAGGCTTGACCAAGTAACCTCAACGCACAGCCACGATTGAGTTTGAAAACTCTGACTTTGACCCCTTTGCAAAACGCTCCATTTCACTTATTGCACTTACCTGGGCTTAATGACTGAACTGATATTCACACCCCCTCTGGCCCACTCTACTGAGTTGAACTGGGTTTAGTTGCTATTTGCAACGCAATTTTCTTATTTTCAATTGTTTTTCTTTATTTTTGTCATTTCATGATAGTTTGATAATAATTCATAAAAAATAGAAAAATAGGTCAATCAATTCCAGGTTTTTCCCCCTGATTCATGATTGAATCTAGAATTTTATGGAATAAAAATATTAGGAAAACCATGCATTTTTATTTTATGTGCATTTTTCACATTTTATTTGATAATAAAATTACCATGGTTGATACCTCTGTTTGATGAATTTAGTTTGATCATTTGGTATGGAGTTTTTGCTTGATTTTTGGTTTGTTATTAGCTTAGATATGTATGCTCCCATAGTATTTTTCTAACATTTTTGTGATGAAATTAGGTGTTGTTTTTAGGTTGAAACCTTAGGTGCTCCCTTTTAGGGTTTAAGTTTAGTACCTTGTAGTTTAGAGTTTATTTCTAGGTCTTATTTGAGGATTTGATCTATGGAATTAACATGGTAGAGTCATGATTGACATAGGTTCCCATAGTTATTTTTGTAGGATTTTATAACTGATTTTAATATTTTAGTTAGAATTAACTTTAATACTAGGTTTTAGGTGATCCTAACTTGCTAACTCAACTAGAATGACTTCATTAGTTCCCTTAGACTAGGGTTGTGCTTCTCTTTATTTTGGATGATGATGAAGACTTGTGTGGGCTACTGTGGAATGCACGGTGGAGCTTGGACTTGAAGATTGCTCTCCCTTTGGTGTAGTTTGTTTAGGATTAAGGATTAGGGTTTTTAGGGAGATCTCTTAGAATAGATTTTCTTCCTTCATGAAACATGGAAGGTGTTGATCACTTCCATTCCTCCCTATGATGTAAGGTCCCCTTGTGAAGGCCTCATCCCTCCTTTGGTAGGATGTGTGGCTCTTCACAAGTTGGTAGAACCTTTGAGGGTTCCTTTCTTTGATGGTGGAGTGCTTAGTGGTGACCTTTGGTCTTCACCTTGCTTCTCCCTATCCCACCTTGCTCTTGTTAGATGAATCTTTCTCCCTTGCTAGAGGATGGAGTTCCTTGTTAGAAGATTGAAGATGCTAGAGGTTGCACTTCTGCTTTGTTTGAAGACTGCCATTGAAGCTGAAGCTTGAAGATCAAGAAGAACAAGTTGATACTTGTGTGAAGAAGATCAAATTGAGATTGAAGAAAGAGATGAAGCTTGAAGAAGATTAAGAACAAGTTGATACTTGTGTTTAATGCATTGAAAGCTTGAAGAAGCAAGTTGATACTTGCTATTGAGGATAAAAGCCTGAAGGTGGAGTCTACCATGAAGATTGAAGCTTGAAGATGGAGTACCTTTCATTCTCTTGAAGAGGATAGACTTGAGGAACAATTATAGACTGTGGACTGAACTGCTGTCAGAGGATTGATTTGCTGAGAAGCTGGGGAAGCTGTTGATTTGCTTTCTTGACTGTCTGTTTTCTTTTTGTGCAACTGTATTGATGTGACTTGTTTGATTTGCTTGATGCATTAGAATAAGTTCATGTTTAAATTGTTTTAAGCTAGGAGCATGATTGCATTAGAGGTTGAGTTGCTCCCTCTGCTTGTATTTTTATTGTATGGCTTTGCTTGCGGGTATTCGGTAGAGCTCTGCTCCCTTTCCTATATGGTTTGTGATTTGCTTGATGGCATTTTATTTTTCTTTCATAAATCCCCAGCAGAGTCGCCAGCTGTCGCTACCGCAAAAATAAGGTGCCGGCAAAACAGAAGAGTCGCCACCTTTCGTTATTTATCCCCACAGGAAGGGAAAGGAAACGATCGGAAAAACCTGATGAAAAGGTATAAGACAAGGTCATCGCAACCATGTCTGGGTTCGGGAGTCGGTTACGCGAGGGGAAGGTATTAGCACCCTTCACGTCCATCGTACTCGATGGGATCCATGCTTGTTGTGTTTATATGACGGGTTGGTTTTACTATCTACGCTAAAAAGCTGGTCTGAAAAGAAAAGAAAAATGACTCGGCAAAGCGTCGCACTTTATGCCTACGTATTCCCGTCTGGAACGAGAAATCAGAGTCAACGTAGTTCGCCTAACTACGGGTTACGGGGGAAGGTTTCTCACCGAGATATTGCATCTCGTGCCTACGTGCTTTCACACGTCGCGAAAGATCAGAGCAAACGTAGTTCGGGATACCACGAATTACGGGAGGGGTCAAATTCCTCTGTTTTTCCGAGTAGACTGAATTCTTCCATAAATATGGAAAGCATCTTGGGCTTCCATTCCTCCCAATGACTAAAAGTCCTCCTAATATATTCACATCCCTCATTTGGAGGGATAACTGGCTTTTCTTGGAAGTAGAACTTTGAGGGAACCTGTCTCTCATAATGTTAAAGACTTATAGGCTTCCTTTGGTTGTCAATAAGCTGTTTACCATTCAACTTATTCTGTTAAGTGATTCTCTTCTGGAGTGCTTGCCTTGAAGACGGGGCTTACCTAAAGCTTGGAGGCCATTGAAGTTTGATCTTGGGGTTCACTTGAAGATGTTACTATGTTTGCTGTTTATCAACTGTCAGAGTTTGATGTTTTTTCAGAGCTGCTGCTGTAGGAGCTGGTGTGCTGTCAGAGCTGGTTTCGGGGGTTTTATTTTCTTTGTTGTATTGTTTGTTAATTTTCCCATAGGATTTGAAGTGAAGCTGTTTCACTTCGCCTATTGTTTTCTCAGGTTCGAGGTTGAGTGGGACTCCCTTGCCTCGCTTGTACTGCTGCATCTCATGCATTTTACTGCTTTACTGTATATATGCTATTTCTTTTCCGTTTATCCCCTAGGATCTCTGTTTCTCTCTGCGCAAGAGAGAAATATGACAGACATTAGGTGTTAATCCATGCATGACAACATTAGGGTAGTTTTGATTCCCATTTTCAAACCCTAGGATTTTAGAGTTCTTTCTCTTCCATCTCAAAATCATTCAAAACACAGTAATAAGATTTCAAACATCAATAAAAAACAGTTCTTGCATAAAAGACTGAAAACCAATCAAAGTGTCATTTTTGTCCGCTTGGACCCGTAATCAGGAGAAAACCTTTTTCAGAAGGATAAAAAACAGTCAGACAAATCTGTGTCTTCCGTGGCCCTAACTACGTTTGCTCTGATCTTTCATGCTGTATGAAAGTACGTAGGCATAGGATGCGATATCCTAGCGAGCAACCTTCCCCTCATTTCCCGTAGGTAGGCGAACTACGATGACTCTGATTTCTCGTTCCAGACGGGAATACGTAGGCATAAAGTGCGATACTTTGCCGAGTCATTTTTTTCTCTTAACCCTTGACCTGTAGAATAGATAGAATAACAATACGTACCAGAAAACAAGCGTGGATCCCGTCGAGTACGACGGACGTGAGGGGTGCTAATACCTTCCCCTTGCGTAACCGACTCCCGAATCCAGGATTTGGTTGCGATGACCATTCCTTTCCCGTCTTTGCGGTAGGTTTACTTCGAGCGTTTCCTTTCCCTCTGTTGGGATAAATAACGCACGGTGGTGACTCTTCTGTTCAGACGGCGCCGATTTTCGCAGTAGCGCCAGCTGGTGACTCTGCTGGGGACTCCAACGATTCCCTACGCGAGTCAATCCTAGCGCTTGTTTTCCCGTCGTGGATTTTGTATGGATTTACGTTTCTGTATTTACTTTCAATATTATATTATTGTGATTATTGCTGTGGGTATGAGGGGGTTCTATGATTGAGAGATAAGCCGGACCTGGGCTTGAGTGCACCTAGAATTAGAGTGGAAATTAGTGGGCGCGTGCTTGCTTTGCAGTCACTAATGTCTCATGAAATCCACGCTCGGACGAGGTTCTTCCGGTTGACTTCTTTTTCAACCCTTTGGGTTGAGGGGGTTGTTGGTTAGTTGGATTGTCGACTCCGGGGACCGATCATTTGGAAGTTGACTAAGTGAGGCCTCTTCAGGACATGATGATGCCACACCTTCTGGGTATCGTATCATCCGTCTTGAAAGTCTGTGACGCCAACGACCGCATAGGATGCCGTACCTTGTGTCAGTTATTAGGACACCTACCTGTGAGAAGGGTTGGGACATGCAGGTAACTTGACCTCCAGATTACCGGTTTTCTTGATTGAGGTTCAGTGGTAGTTGAGGACAGTGTTATTGGGTCTGTCAGAGACCAGGTTGGAGCATCATGGATGGTCTTGAGCATTTTGTGGGTCTATTTGAGGCCAATATTGTGGATTGGGCTTCTCCGCCATGGGCACTTGGTCCCTTGTTGCATTGTTTGCATATTGCATTGTTTGCATCATCATGTGCATATCATTAACGTGTGTCTGTGCTGCAGGTGCATTTTCATACTTCCCGATTCTAGTGCTCCGGAATTCTATCTATTATTATGAGTACTTTGAGGAAGACTGTTGCGTATAAGTTGCCTACTCCTGACGTGACTTCTCTGTTGGGTCTGATTTCCCTAGCTGATGATGATGTGAGGAGAAGTTTTAGAAAGAGTTATGGGAGGCTACTGAGTTTGGTTTGCAGACCAACTGCATATGAGCTGAATCGGTTATACACATTGATGCAGTTATATGATCCCTCCTTGAGATGTTTTATGTTCCAGGACTTCATTTTGGCCCCGACCATGGAGGAGTACACTGAGTTTCTAGAGTTTCCAGTTCAGAACAAAGTGCCCTTCATTCACTTTGATGCCAAGCCTCAGCTGGAGGACTTAGCTGTTCCCTTACATATGGATTCTGCAGAGTTGTTGTTGACTTCCTGGCATGGAGTTTCTGGGTTTTCTCTCAAATTTTTGGTTGGCAAAGCTCAAGAATACGCCAAAAGTGGTTGCTGGATTGTGTTTATCGTCGTTCTTGCCTTGTGCATATATGGGATTATACTATTCCCTAATCTGCCTGAATTCGTTGATTTGGATGCATTCTGCTTGTTTGCTGCAGGCAACCCGGTGCCTACCTTGATTGGAGATTTCTATCATTCCTTGCATTATAAGAATAAAAACATAAGGGGGAAAAATGTCCATTGTTGTGTACCTTTGTTGAACATGTGGTTTGAGAGCCATTTGCCCAAGAAGGGTCTTTTTGTTAAATCTGCAGATACAGCTGAATGGTCTGAGCGTCTAATGGGACTTTCTTCAGAAGACATTGTGTGGTTTGACAGAGACTTATTGGGGTCAGAGATTATCTTCAGTTGCGCCGGGTTTCCCAACGTTCTTCTAATTGGAAGGAAGGGCTGTATTAATTACAACCCATCTCTGTTGGTTCGACAGTTTGGGTATGCTTTGAAGAGTCCGCCGAAGGAGGAAGAAATACAGGAATCTCTGTGTTTCACTGGTGACCTGTGTGGGGAATTATTGGCCAAGCTTCAGCACGCTTGGAATCATATCTGCAGAAGAGGGAAACCATTATTGGGCAAGAATGATTGTCAGGCCTATATGCCATACAAGATGTGGATTCAAGAGAGGGTAAGACAGGTGCAGATGCCTTTTCCAGCAGTATCGCGTCCCGTTCCCATTCCAGTTGAGGAACCAACTACTGTGGCTATCGAGGTCTATGAGCAGGTAGTAAGAGAAAAAGAAGGCCTGAAAAAGATCAATGAAGAGTTAGAGAAGGAATTGGCTCAAATCCGGAGTGAGGAGAACAAAGCTGTGTATTCCTTCCAACAGCAGACTGAGTTGGTAAACAGGCTAGGTGCCGAACTGACAGAAGAGACAAAGAAGCGTGAATGCTTGGGAAAAGACTTCAGAAGCTCTCATGATATGTTAGAGTCCAAGAAGAGGTCACTTGATGCCGCCTACCGGGAAATCTGTTCGTGCAACAGAACGTGGAATGCTACGCTAACCAACCACAAAGAGAGGGAAGACAAATTGAAACAGCAAATTTCCGAACTCGAAGATCAGTTGAAGGCTAGCCAGAGAAAGTATGAAGAGGAGGTTATGGTGAGATATGGTCTTCAGAACTCATTGAACAAGGCTGTCGAGCGCAAGAAGGAGGTTGTGTCCCGGAAGCGGAAGTTAGATGATTGCTTTGGAGAAGGGGCACGGGAGGAGTCCATTGGTGATTTACGACGCGTTCTCAAGCGAAGAGATCTACTTGTCGAGGGATTGCTTACTCAACCAAATCATCCCAAGACTAAGAGATTATTAGAGGAGTACCAGGCGTATGGTCGCACTTGACTATCTCATGTATTGATGTGTATGCTTTATTTGCATTGTGCTGGCCATCACTAGGATTGTTGGTTGAGGTCATGCCTTCTTATTGTACACTCATTAATATTGTATTCCTGACTTGATGGGATTTTCTGCAATGTATGAGATGTTTTTCTATGATTAGGTTTTGAGCTTCTTATTGCTATCACTGTCACCGCACTGGCACATTGGCACTAGAATTGGGGAGTGATATTCCCTAATGCACAGACACGTGTTGCATTTGCATACACATTAATATTGCATTTACCAGGTAATTATTGAACTATATCTCATTTCCTGCATCTCGTCAGGTTTTTCCAGGATTGAAAGTCAACGTCCTCACCGATACTCTACTCGTACCAACTGCAAAAGAGTCATGGACAAGATGCAAAACGAGATGCAGGAGATGCGTGAAAAGCTGGTGCTGTTCATGCAGACGATGGAGACAATTGTGAAGGGGCAGGAAAACCTGCAGACTTTGGTGCAGCCATTGCTGGCGAGAAGTGCCGGGAATGGAAACGAAGACCACAATTCTGTGCATGTTGACACCATTCATGGGTCCTACAGCTGTGGTTCCACCTATAGTAACTCCACCTGTTGTAAATGTGAAAAATGGGGATGGCGTCGGGAATGGTAATACAGGAATTGGTAATGAGACTGTCATTAACAACGTTGGGTTCGGAGACGCCAATCTGGGCGGTGGTAACAATGGAGGTAATGGCTTTGGCAACAACGGGTTCGGCTATAACGATCAGGGGTTTGATTATGTCAACCAGGATGGGAAGTTCGGCTTCAACGCTCAGGGTTTCGGATATGATGGTTTTGGTAATGCTAATCAGGGCTATGGTGGATTTGGTAACGGAAATGGTGCTGGAATGATGCCTTTTGGACATGCCGGGGTCACTCAAGGGTATGGTAACAGAGGACGGGGTCCTATGATGAATCAGTCTGGATTTGGTCGCCACAATGGGTATGACGGGTACGGAAATGAGAATATTAATTGGAATGAGGACCAACAAGAAGATGCCTTTTCTGGTAGGGGTATGGATGGACTTGTGGATCCTGTTCAGAGGATCAAAATGCTTGAGGAACAAATGAAGGGTGTAGTGAATCAGATTACTTCTGGTTTAGATATGACTATGATGGGATTGGTGCCTGGCCTAAGGGTATCGCTGAAGTTTAAAGCTCCCACCTTTGATAAATATAAGGGAGACACTTGTCCGAAGGTGCATGTTCGCTCTTACTACAGACGGATGTCCGCTTACTCGAATGATGAAAGAATGTTGATGCATTTCTTTCAAGATAGCCTGTCCGGACCATCGCTGGAGTGGTATATGGGGCTGGAGCCCACTCAGATCAAGACATGGAAGCAACTGGCTGATGCGTTTGTGACTCATTACAAATATAACAATGACCTGGCACCGAACAGGGTCCAGCTGCAAGGCTTGTCACAGAAAACTGGGGAGAGTTTCAAAGAATATGCGCAAAGGTGGCGCGACATGGCTGCAAGAGTTCATCCTCCTCTAGTCGAGAAGGAGATGAATGATATGTTTATTGGAACATTCACGGGGATATTCTACGAGAAGTTGTTCCCTGTTGCATTGGGAAGTTTCTCTGATCTGATTCTGATGGGTGAAATGATTGAGAATAGTATTAAGGTGGGAAGATTCCAGGCTGGGGAGTCTACTTCGTCAGGAGGTAATAGAAAAGCCTTTGGGGGTCGATGTCAAGGCGACACTAGTGCTGTTTTTGGTGGCCGAGGCAGGGGCAGATGACAGAGTCAATATGTGTGTCCTCAACAGGTAGCAAGTGTTACAATCCTGTTTCATCAACAACCACAATCATTCCAACAGATACTACTACAGCAGCAACAACAACAGCAAGGGCAGAACGCTGGCCAAAGGAGATTCCCGAATACGAAACCGAAAAGAATGTTTGAAGCTCCTCCTTCTACGTACGCAGAATTGCTTCAGACGTTGTTGGGGTTGAATTTAGTGGAAAACAGGACTCTGGCACCACCTAAAGGGGGAGTACTTCCTTACGGGTATGACGCCAACAAGCACTGCGAATTTCACTCCGGGGCACCCGGGCATGACATAGAAGCTTGCCATGCTTTCAAACATGTAGTGCATGATCTGTTGGATAGCAAGGCCATAAATTTTGGACAAGCAGGTCCAAATATAGTACAACAGCCTATGCCCAACCATGGGGCAAATGCTATTTTGACTGAGGAGGGTTTGAATCTGGTCATGAATGTTGATGAACTGAAAACACCGTTGTGTGAAGTAAAGAGCAGGTTATTGAAAGGAGGTGTGTATCCGGGCTGCGATGAGTTTTGTCTAGAATGTTGGACCCAAGCTGGGGGTTGTGCTGAATTGAAGAAGGGTATTCAGACCTTGATAGATGAAGGCACGTTGCAATTTGATAGAACGGCAGTTGAGAAGCCTGCAGAGGTGTTAGCTGATGAGCAGAGTGATGTTGCTATGGTGACAATTCCACGGAAAACGATAACTATAACAGCACTAGCCAGGCGGCCGACGATCACTATTACAAAGGCAGGGCCAGTCCCTTATGAGAGCACCAAAGCAGTACCATGGACTTATGGGCTGGAGGCATATTGTGATGGGGAGAAAATTGATATCAGTAAATGACCAGCTGGGGTTGTGGACAATGTCGTCGGGACTGGAGGGATGACGAGGAGCGGGAGAATTTTTATATCGCCTGAGGTAGAGGCTGAACGATTGGCAAAAGGTAAAGGTAAAGTGAATGAGAATGTTCCTGTGCAGAGGAATGAAAAAGAAACGGCACTGAAAGATGTAGAAGAATTTATGCGTCTTATCCGTAAGAGTGACTATAAAATCGTCGAGCACCTTCAACAAACGCCGTCGAAGATCTCCATATTGTCGCTGCTATTGTGCTCCGAAGCCCATAGGAATGCGTTATTGAAAATTCTGGACACTTCGTTTGTACCCCAAGATGTTTCGGTGAATCAGTTGGAGGGGGTGATAGCGCACGTGAATGCAGGCCATAGTTTGGGATTTACGGATTTTGATTTGACCCCGAGGGGAAGAGAGCATAATATGGCGCTGCACGTCTCAGTTGAATGCAGGGGCACGATCATGTCCCATGTTTTGGTAGATACTAGGTCTTCCTTGAACGTACTTCCGAAGAAAGCAATGATGAAGTTGGATATCAGGGGGATCATTTGTACGCCTAGTGACTTGGTGGTCAGGGCATTTGACGGTACACGGAGGTCAGTCTTTGGATCTATAACTTTGCCTCTACAAGTGGGGCCGGAGATCTTCGAAACTGAATTCTATATAATGGACATCCAGCCGGCGTATAGTTGTCTTTTGGGCCGTCCATGGATCCATGCAGCTGGGGCAGTCACGTCCGCATTACACCAAAAGCTGAAGTACATGGTGGGGGATAGCGTCGTCAAAGTTTGTGGAGAGGAGGATATACTGGTCAGCCATTTATCGTCATTCAAGTATGTGGAAGTCGACGGCGAAATCCATGAAACACCCTGTCAAGCCTTTGAGGGGTTGTGTATTAAGGACAAAACTCCAGGGCCAAGCAAAGCATCAGAGGTGGCAGTGTCGTCGTACAAAGAGGCTCAGGCTCTAGTGAAGACAGGCGAGACCAAGGGTTGGGGTCGAGTGTTGGAGATTCCCGTGAAGAACGACAGGTTCGGGCTTGGATATCATCCTTCATCATCAACGCCTACTGCAGGGGCACCCCGTTTCAAAGGACCAATAACAATTACGGCTGGTGGGGTATATTACGAGACCATCAATGTTGTTTCAGATTCCGAGGAAGGAGACAGCGACTGCGACATGGACGCTTGGATTCAGCCGAGCGTGCCAGGACAAGGGCTTTGCAATTGGTCTATTCAGGAGACTGTTCCTGTGACAACTAAACAGTAATGCTTTGTTTTCTTAATTGTTGAACAATCCGGTGTCCTACCCGGGGCATCGTGATTTTGCTTAGGGCCATTCTGTTATCTACATTGCACTGTTTAATCGTTAAATAAAAGGCGTTTTTCATGTACAAATATTGTGATCTCTGTTTTTCCTGTTTTTATTTTTTACAATAAAATGGCAACGTGGTTATTTGCTTTGTATGCGTTTTGAAGCATTTAACCATTTCCTTTGCAGGATTACTATTTCAGATGACATCTATGAACCGCCTATGACTCACTTCGACTTTGAGCACCCGGTATTTCAGGTCGAAGAAGAGATTTTTGAAGATGGCAGTGTTCCAGAAGAGTTGACCTGGTTATTGAAACAAGAAGAGCGAATCATTTTGCCTCATGAGGAGGTCATTGAGATTATCAACCTGGGGTCAGAAGGGGTTGAAAGGAACATCCGTATAGGGGCCGCGCTGCAGAGCGACGTCAAGCGAAGATTGGTCGAAATGCTCAAAGAGTACAGTGATATTTTTGCTTGGTCGTATGAGGATATGCCTAGGCTGGATACGGATATGGTTGTGCACCGTCTGCCGCTAAAAGAGGAATGCCCACCGGTTAAGCAGAAACTCCGAAGAACTAGACCGGACATGGCTGTAAAGATCAAGGAGGAAGTTCAAAAACAGTGGGATGCTGGTTTCCTAGCTGTTACAAAATATCCCTCATGGGTCGCTAATATTGTGCCAGTGCCAAAGAAAGACGGTAAAGTGAGAATGTGCGTAGACTACCGTGATTTGAACAAAGCGAGCCCGAAAGATGATTTTCCACTTCCTCACAACGATGTGCTGGTGGATAACACTGCTCAAATCTCCGTATTCTCCTTCATGGATGGCTTCTCGGGCTATAATCAGATTAAAATGGCGCCAGAAGACATGGACAAGACTACCTTCATTACGCCCTGGGGAACATTTTGTTACAAAGTGATGCCCTTCGGATTGAAGAATGTTGGGGCAACGTATCAGCGTGCAATGACGACTCTCTTTCATGACATGATGCATAAAGAGATCGAGGTTGATGTGGATGATATGATTGCCAAATCCCAGACGGAGGAAGAACATTTGGTGAATCTGCTGAAATTATTCAAGAGGCTTAGGAAGTTCAGGTTGAGACTGAACCCTAACAAATGCACCTTCGGGGTGAGATCGGGTAAACTGCTGGGGTTTATCGTGAGCGAAAAAGGAAGAGAGGTTGATCCTGCGAAAATAAAAGCAATACAAGAAATGCCGACGCCTAAAACAGAAAAAGAGGTGTGCGGGTTTTTAGGGAGATTGAACTACATTGCTCGGTTCATCTCTCACCTAACAGCTACGTGTGAGCCATTATTCAAGCTGTTGAAAAAGGACCAGGCTGTAACATGGAATGAAAATTGTCAAAAGGCGTTCGATAAAATAAAACAGTATTTGCAGGAACCTCCTATTTTGATACCTCCAGTGGCAGGGAGACCCTTGATTATGTATTTGACGGTTCTTGAGGGGAGTATAGGTTGTGTTCTCGGTCAACATGAAGAGACAGGGCGTAAAAAGCATGCGATATACTATCTGAGTAAGAAGTTTACTGACTGTGAGTCTCGATACTCAATGCTCGAAAAAACTTGTTGTGCGCTAGCCTAGGCCGCCAAGCGTTTGAGGCAATACATGCTAAATCATACAACCATGCTCATTTCAAAGATGGATCCTATCAAATATGTATTTGAAAAACAGGCACTATCTGGGAGAATTGCCCGTTGGCAGATGGTTTTGACCGAATATGACATCCAGTATGTTTCACAGAAGGCTATAAAGGGGAGCGTGTTATCGGAGTATCTTGCTGAGCAGCCTATTGAGGACTACCAATCGATGAGGTTTGATTTTCCTGACGAGGATATCATGTACCTGCAGATGAAAGATTGGGAAGAACCGTTGACGGATGAAGGACCAAAGACAGATTCCAAGTGGCAGTTGATCTTTGACGGAGCTGTAAATTCCTATGGTAGCGGAATAGGGGCAATCATCACTACTCCACATGGGTCGCACATCCCATTTACTGCTCGATTGACCTTTCCGGTTACCAATAATGAAGCCGAATACGAAGCTTGTATTATGGGGCTTGAAGAAGCCATTGATTTGCGAATCAAAAATCTGGATGTATACGGAGACTCAGCTCTAGTGGTAAACCAGATTAAAGGAGAATGGGAGACACGTCAGCCCAATTTGATATCGTACATGAATTATGCAAGGAGATTGTTGCCTTTCTTTGACAAGGTTGAATTGCATCATGTGCCGCGGGCAGAAAATCAAATGGCTGACGCCCTGACTACATTGTCTTCCATGTATAAGGTTAACTTCTGGAACGAGGCTCCCCGGATTGTTATCTCTCGGCTTGATAGGCCCGCTTTTATATTTGCTATTGACGAAGCATCCGATGATAAACCCTGGTATTTTGACATCCAGAATTTCCTGAAAAATAAGGAATATCCGGTTGGGGCATCCAGTCGCGATCATAAGACTCTCAGGAGATTGGCTGGTAATTTCTATCTAAATCCGGACGGTGTCCTATACAAAAGGAATCATGACCTGGTGTTGCTACGCTGTGTAGACGAGAAAGAGGCGAAGTTGCTCATGGAAGAGATACATGAGGGTACGTTTGGTACACATGTTGGTGGGTATGCTATGACCAGAAAGCTGCTGCGGGCAGGTTATTACTGGCTAATTATGGAAACTGATTGTTTCAAGTTTGCAAAAAGGTGTCATAAGTGCCAGATTTATGCAGATAAGATCCATGTGCCTCCGAGTCCTCTGAACATGATGTCATCACCGTGGCCATTCTCGATGTGGGGAATTGATATGATTGAAAAGATTGAGTCGACGGCATCTAACGGACACCAGTTCATTTTGGTAGCAATTGATTATTTTACCAAATGGGTGGAAGCGGCATCATATGCTAATGTGACCAGACAGGTGGTAGCCAGGTTTATCAAACGATATATCATTTGCAGATATGGAATCCCTGAGCGGATTATTACCGACAACGGTTGGAACTTAAATAACAAGATGATGAAGGAGCTGTGTCAAAATTTCAAGATCGAGCATCACAACTCTTCTCCTTACCGACCCAAAATGAATGGCGCTGTCGAAGCGGCCAATAAGAACATAAAGAAGATTGTTCAAAAGATGGTTGTGACGTATAAGGACTGGCATGAGATGCTACCTTTCGCTTTGCACGGTTATCGTACGACGGTACGTACATCAACCGGGGCAACCCCGTTCTCGCTGGTATACGGAATGGAGGCAGTGTTACCGTTGGAGGGTGAGATTCCTTCCCTGAGGGTATTACGAGATGTCCAACTTGACGAGGCAGAATGAGTTAAGGATAGACTGAATCAACTCAGTTTAGTGGATGAGAAGAGGCTGGTGATCGCGACTTTCTATGTCTAATACAACCTAACTGCAAGTGCACAGTCTATCGCGTAGTAATAATAAATATCGATCCCACAGGGACTCGTAATCAAACTAGTGTTCTCGGGAGTTACTATGTTTAGCTAGGTAGAATATGTTTAAGGGAATAAGATTGTCACTAAAGGGAAACTAAGAATGTTACTTAGATTATAACTAATTGAATCGATATGCAGTAATTGTGTTCTTCAGGGATTTGACAAGTTACCGGTGTATGAAATAATTTTCAGAGTTTATTTAAGCAGAAAATGGTGATTTGAAGACTCTCGCCTCACGATGGTTATTGACGCTAATCATAATTCTAAGGGCCAAACGTACACTTTCGTATCCTATTCGGGGTTTAAATTATTTTTTGGAAATCTCTAAGTTCTAATTCATTTTAAAGTGCTTTCGCTGTTATTAAAATGAATGACTAGTGTTTACTATCTGATCTTACCGCAGCTTTCGCTTGTTGGTTCATATCTTAATTAATTTCCCACTTTCGTGGAAAAACTACTTTTAAATAAGTTCTCGCTTTCGCGACGAAGTTTATTCAGTAAATTAATTTTAAACACTCAGACCATAAACGACTTTTGAAAAGACAATTTTCAACCGGTTATTATCAAATCCCTTTCGAATTATTACTACATATCGATTACTTAAATTTAGCTAGACATGGATTTGGGAAAGATAAAACATAAATAAAAACAATAAATAATAGTATGCATTATAATAAAACTGGAATTACGATTGAAATGAGAAACCTGTAAATATTCCAATTGGCCTTTGGGCAGATCCTCCACAGATGTTGGCAGGATTCTGGTCTTTGTGCCAATTTAATCGTACAGCGGAAATAGGAATTACAGAAAGAATAAAAGGAATGCAGAAAAGAAAGGAGAAACAAATAAGAATATTAAAACTGGAAAGGTTTGCTCTGGATATAAATTGGGCAGCACTTCGTTGTATGAATGCGGCTCCCTTTCTGAGGTCCCCTTCTTCCCCTTTTATAGAAATGGAATTCTAACGGTTATAACTTGAAGAGGGTGGAGTTTGAGGCAGAATAATCAGGGAGTAGTGGTCCACTATTTGGGACTTGGAACTGCTTCTTTTACGTGAAATTGAAGTGGGGCGTTTTTGCCTGCATGACGGTCGTCACAAGGTGTGCCGGTCGTCACCCGTGTGTCGGTCGTCATGGAGCTGTGACGGTCGTCACAACAGCAAAATCAGCATTCTGCGCTTTTCATGATGTTTTCATCCTTTTTTCGTCCATATTTCATCTGAGATTGCTTCTTTTCTTCATATTGCCTTGTTTAGACGTGATCGTTAAATACCTGCAAAACATCAGACAAATAACACGGAAATAACCCAAAATCGGATCGAAAACAGTTAAACTTCAGTTAAATTATGCATCAAAATATATATACGATTTCGTGTTATCAAACTCCCCTAAGCTTGAATCTTTGCTTGTCCTCAAGTAAAACATGAAAAAGTCGGCAAGCACGAGGCAGCTTCTTTGTTCGCAAAGTTGGGAAAAACCGGGATTCTTGGTAAGAACAAAACGAGTACCATGACGACACTGGACTACAAGTCTTCGAAGGTCTCCTTTTTATGCAAATCGGTCCCAGTCATGCTACTGTAGCTTGGTATCAAGGTTCTCGTGGCAAGTTCACCCTGTTTGTTCTAACGCAATCACATTAAGCTCGTTGTCCATACACTTTCATGGCAAGTCGACCTGTTAGTGAATATGATCTCATTTCTGTTTTGATCTTCTTCATTGATCATAAGCTTATATCATTGATTTTTCAATGAGTTTTCGTGCTGTTGGGCTAAATGCTCGGGTGAGGAGCACCTAACTTAGAAGGAAACGTGTCTTATGTTTTTGGGCTATCTAGCTTTCTTTTCATGATTTTTCATCTTTTTGGAGATCATACACTTATTTGCATCGGTCGCTCGCTTAGAAGTGCTTTAGGATGGTGCTGACTGCTAGTATAAACTACTTGGGGTTGAGTTTGCATAGACACTTGAGACTTTGGTACGCGTAGGTAGTGAAACCGACTCGCATAAACCGGAGATCTAAGGTGTCAAAACGGTACTGGTTTTGTTATAATTGTCGTCTCCTTGGAGTTTCGAAACTTGGTTTGAACTCGGGCACATTCTCGTGATACTTTTGCTTTTGAGGAACGAACGAAATTTTTTTGTTTACGTTGAATAACGTGGGAATGTTTGCGTAACGGAAAAAGGATATATAAACGAGCTTTATTTGCTAAAAATAGAAAATGTTTAAATAGAAATTACGAAAGTCAAAGTACAATGGAATGGAAATAAACGCTCCGCTCCCACACTATCTCAATCAGTGTCCCCACTGATTTGGAAACATGCGAGAGGGAGATACACGGAAATGAAAGTACAAATAAACTGGAAATATAGTAAACAAAAAAGGAAAATGATAACTAATCACGTCCGTTGCCTCGGTCACGTCCGCGCTGGCGTCCTCTGGCTCTGGCCAGGGCGACTCGGTCCTCATAACTCATAGCTCCGGTGTGGTAGACAGTGTCCCGGAGTCCTTCGACCTGCAAAGTCAGATTCGCCAAGTTCTCAGTAATGGTGGCTTGGCCGGTTTGAAGTTGGTGCATTTGAGTCCGATGTCGAGCTTCGAACTGCTCTGCTCGCTGATTCTGCTGCTGCAGTATAACGAGTATCTGGGCCTGCTAGTCGAGAGAGTGGCGGAGGTCCTCTTCTGTGTAGTCGGGCACTGGATGATGGCGGCGGCGGCGAGAGGATGTACCTTCGGAAGGAGGAGGCTGCGATGCCTCCGGTTGCTCCGGCCTGTCCAACTCAGCTTGGATTTCGTCATCAGAACCTTGGGTGTGGTCCTGAGTTGGAGCAGCGGCAGCAGGAGGGGCAGTGAGGTCAAATAACCAGTTGGTACAATCCTCTGGGTGTGTCCGGGTGCGTGATGGAAGGATGATGCTTCGGACGGTTTTGCCACGCACTACCGGGTGATACTTCCCATCGGCTCTGGAGCGGATGAGGTGAGAGGCTCTACAGTGGTCGGTGTCAAGGAACACCGAGGGGATGGAATGGAGGTGCTGGAGGCGGTCGCCTAGGTTCATCCCAAGTGCAATGGCAGTGACAATCCCGCCAAAGTAAAATGGCTTCGAGCCACGGTTGCAGTTGGCCTGAATGTGAGCCAGCAGGAACGGAGCGGCGTTGATAGGTTCGTTGTTGAAGACGCAGTGGAGGAAGAAGAGCTCTTTCGAGTTCACCTTATGGTTGTTGTCCCTGGCGAAGATTGTGTTGCTCAATGCTCTGTGGAAGTATCAGATGGTTGGGTTATGGATATGCGTGGCATGCAGAGAGTCCCAACCATCGGCATTGATGCCGGTCAACTGGTACCACAGCGTGAAAGCTTCATGCTGGAACTGATCGGTGAGGCGGCGGTGAGCATTGTCGCCTCGAGGGAGTTGTAAGAGGGCGGCGATCTGGTTCTGGTTCACCTGGTAGTTTGTGCCGAACATCCGGAAACATGCGGCACCGGATTGTTGGCTGAGGTCGCCGCTGGATGTGACGTAGGTAAACGAACTCAAGAACTCGAGAGTGAGTTGTTCATATGTTGGCAGTGGATTGGTGCAGAGGTTCCAGATGCCTGCTCTTTGAAGCATCCAAGTTACGCCTTCAAGGAGTCCGAGCTCCGTAAGCGATGGAATGTGTGGATAATGAGTCGGCTGGAGCGACCTTTGATGGAATGCGATGTAGTTTGCCCGCTGTCTTTCGCCTAAGTCACCTTCGCTGAAGACAATGTTACTGATGTCTGGGGTTTCAGTATTTCTCGCCATTGTTGGAAGATTGAGAGGGTTCTGAGGATTGGGGTTGTTCTGCGAAGTGGGAAAAATTGACAGAAGTGTGGTAGGAAGTTGAGATTGGAGTTGAAATATATGGTGCAATGTGGGGAAAATGAAAGATTGGAGTGGGGAGGAAGTTCTGATGATTGGAAGTTGAAATGAGGGTAGTGGGAGAGAAAACGCAACCCCTGTTATATCAGATAGCAGTTTTGGGTTCGTGACGGTCGTCACGTATGTGTGACGGTCGTCACCCGCGTGACGCTCGTCAGGATCCTGTGACGGTCGTCACAACAGCAAAATCTGCAGAACGCAGAATTTTGCTCTGAGGGTGTTCTTGCAGTGACTTTTAGGCCTAGTATTGATATGTCAATGTATTATAGCAGCCAACAAACAAAGAATAACGTAAAAACAGAATAATTGAATAAAGACTATAATTGAAATAACATGAAATTGAAATGATTGTATGTAGTACATAAAGAAATTAACAATGCGAAAATCCAAATGATTAAACTAAACTAAACTAAACCAAACTAAACTAAATCTGATTCTAAAACTAGTATCTAGTCTTTTCGTGCCTTCAACTCATCGAACTTCCGTGCGTAGTAGTCGAGTTGGTCGCAGACTAAATCCATGAAGACTACCAGTTCGCTGTGTATGCCTGCGATGTCATCTTTTACAGTAGTCAGAGCTGCATTAACGTTGTCCAATCGGAGTAGAACGGTATCCATTTTGTCGGTGGTCTCCTCAGGGATAGGCTCGGGATAGGTGTTGTAGTGCGGAGGAGTCGTAGGGTCTACTTCAGCTTCTGATACAGCATCCTCATAGTACATATAGTCGTGTGCCTCAGAGATGTGGTCACTGTCGTACATATAGTTCTGTGGTGTTGACTGAGGTGAAAGAGGTCCCATAGGCTCATCCAATTCATAAAGCCAGTTGTCCTTGTTGTGGATACTTGTCATCAGATGATCAGGCAGTGTGAATAGCTGGACAGGTTTTTCGTTGATGAGGTACTCATAAGGTCCAGGTCCCATAGTTCCTAAAATGCGCCTGTTAAAGCAGAATTGTATGTTCATGGGTCGGATGGTGCCAAAACGTGTGCTTGCATTTAAGTGGAATCTAAGGCCAAGCTCGTGGGCAATCATTGTCACGAGGCCTCCTATAAGAATAGGTGTCTGTGGTTCCTGAGTGAGGCGTCTGAAAGATCTCATCATGAAAGGCACTGCATTTACTGTACGTCCCTGAGAAGCACAAAACATGATGAATAACTCCTCTTTAGATACTGTAGTAATATTTTCTTCTTTCCCAAACAGGGTGTGAGCTAGTATCTTATGGAAGTATCTGAAAGCTGGGTTATGAATATCATCATTATACATTCTGTCTGGTTCAGGGTGATAGTCGCCTGTGATTCTACCCCAGAATTGGTCGAGTTCAAAATCAATATCGTCATCTTCTGCACTGATGAACACATGCGGTCCGTTAGGAAATCCTAGGAGGTTAGCTAGTGACATCCGGCTATGGGTTTGGTCCATTCCAAACATTCGAAAGGTAATCAGCTATGTGTTGGATCCAAAACCATAGTTGGGTAGGTATCTGAAAGAACTAAGGAATTCATAGGTAAGATCCTTATAGGTAGCAAAACGTGTTTTCAAAGCAGTGTTCTCCCAACCTAGTTGATTGAACAGGTATTGAATGCTATCCGTGATTCCTAGTTTATCCATGGTAGACTTATCATAATACAACGTTAAGGCGAATTCTCTTTTAGTTAGTGCTGTAAATCTTGCCTTTTGAGCTAGTCCTCGAAAATGAACCTTTGTGAAGTCGTACTCGGCCATACTCGCAGGTAATTCGGAGAAAACAGGAGGAATGTTTTGAAGACTTTTAAAATCCTAAAAAGTTTAAAACAGAAGTTTGAAGTCAGGATTTTTAAAAACAAAAAGCGGTAAAAACAAAAGACAAAAGAGAAAAATAAAATAAAATTAAAAATATGAAAACAAACGAAAGTAGAAAGTAGTAGTAATTATAAGTTTAGAATTTTTGTTAAATTTTCAAAGTAAAATTTTAAATAAAATGAAATACAATAACGAGGAAAATTGGGTTGCCTCCCAGTAAGCGCTGTTTTTAACGTCTAAAGCCTGACGATAGCTTGGTGAGAAGCTATTCGGGTGTTTGAGCTGGAAGCTCAAGCAATGTTATACTGCAGACTTGAGGGCTAATTTCGTTCTTATTATAATGTTTTAGACGTTGCCCATTTACGATAAACGATGCATTCGTCTTATCGGTAATTTCAACAGCTCCACTCTGAAGTACTCTAGTCACTTCATAAGGTCCAGACCAACTAGATTTTAGTTTACCTGGGAAGAGTTTTAATCTTGAATTAAATAGCAATACGACGTCTCCCACACTGAATTGTTTCCTGACTGAACGTTTATCATGCCACTTTTTAGTTCGTTCTTTGTAGATACGGGCATTTTCGTAAGCGTCTAATTGAAGTTCTTCCAATTCGTGTAAGTTCAAGATTCGCTTTTCTCCTGCCTCGGTGTAGTTGAAATTGAGTGTTTTAATGGCCCAGAAGGCTTTATGCTCTAATTCTACAGGGAGATGGCAGGATTTACCGTAAACTAATTTGTAGGGTGTAGTACCTATTGGTGTCTTAAAAGCGGTCCTATAAGCCCATAAAGCTTCTTGTAGTTTTGATGACCAATCTTTCCTTGAGGTAGCGACAGTCTTTTCCAATATCTGTTTTATTTCCCTGTTCGAGACCTCTACTTGTCCGCTAGTTTGCGGATGATAAGGTGTAGCAACTCGGTGTCGGACTCCATACTTAGAAAGAAGTTTATCGAATATTCGCGATATGAAGTGAGATCCGCTGTCACTAATGACGAGTCTGGGTACACCGAATCTAGGAAAGATTGTGTTTTTGAAGAGTTTGATTACTACCCGTGCGTCGTTTGTTGGAACAGCTATGGGTTCTATCCATTTAGACACATAATCGACAGCGACGAGTATGTAGTTGTTACCAAAAGAAGGTGGGAATGGTCCCATGAAATCTATTCCCCATACATCGAAGATTTCTACCTCTAAGATTCCCTTCTGAGGCATTTCATCGCATCGTGAGATGTTGCCAGTTCGTTGGCATCTATCACATTTTTGCACAGCGATGTGAACGTCTTTCCAGAGGTTAGGCCAGAATAAGCCGGCTTGGAGAATCTTAGCGCATGTCTTGGATGTACTAGCATGACCACCATATGGTGCTGAATGGCATTGGGAAATGATATTTTCTACTTCTTCCTCTGGGACACATCGACAGTATATGTTGTCGGCCCCTCTCTTGAAGAGTAGAGGTTCGTCCCAATAATAGTGTTTCAGATCGTGGAAGAATTTCTTCTTTTGCTGATAAGTGAGATCCGGTGGAAGCACGCCTGCAGCGAGGTAATTAACGATGTCAGCATACCAAGGTAATGTGACTTGGGCATAGACGGCTTCTACGGCTTTTTCGAATTCTGGATCTTCCGAGATTGAGTTGGGTATGTCACTTTCTAATTTGGCTATCAGACGTTCGTACGGGAAATCGTCGTTTATCGGTACTGGTTCGTGTTTGATGCCTTCTATTTGGGATAAGTAATCTGCAACAACGTTCTCGGTTCCTTTCTTATCTTTGATTTCTAAGTCAAACTCTTGTAATAACAGGATCCATCTCAATAGTCTTGGTTTGGCATCCTTTTTGCTTATTAGGTATCTTATGGCAGTGTGGTCTGTGTATATGATAATTTTTGCTCCTACTAAGTAAGAACGGAATTTGTCAAGCGTAAATATAACTGCTAGAAGTTCCTTTTCTGTGGTAGCGTAGTTCATTTGGGCAGGATCTAAGGTTCTACTGGCATAGTAGATGGCATGGAGTTTCTTGTCCTTCCTTTGTCCTAGAACTGCGCCTACGGCATAATCACTCGCATCGCACATGATTTCGAACGGTAGTCGCCAATCGGGTGGTTGCATAATCGGTGCGGTGATAAGGGCTGATTTTAATGTTTCGAATGCTTTTAAACAGTCGTCGTCGAAGACGAACTCAACATCTTTCATCAACAGGCCGGTCAAAGGTTTTGTGATTTTTGAAAAATCTTTTATAAATCTTCAGTAGAAACCGGCATGTCCTAGAAAACTCCGTATTTCTCGTACGGATTTTGGAGGTTGGAGATCTTTTATAATCTCTATTTTAGCTTTGTCGACCTCAATTCCTTTATCTGATATGACATGTCCTAGAACTATTCCTTGTCGGACCATAAAATGACATTTTTCCCAATTTAGGACGAGGTTCACTTTTACACAACGTTCTAATACCATTTCTAAGTTTTGTAGGCATCCTTCGAAACTTTGTCCACATACCGAGAAATCGTCCATAAATACTTCCATGATGTTATCTATGAAATCTGCAAAGATTGTCATCATGCATCTTTGGAAGGTTGCTAGAGCATTATAGAGTCCGAACGACATTCGGCGGTAAGCAAAAGTACCATAAGGACAGGTGAATGTAGTCTTTTCTTGGTCATCAGGATGAATGGGAATTTGGAAAAATCCTGAATAACCATCTAGATAGCAGAAATATGAATGTTTGGCTAATCTTTCCAACATTTGGTCTATGAAGGGTAACGGGAAGTGATCTTTTCGTGTGGCTTTTTTAAGCTTTCTATAATCAATGCACATCCTGCTTCTAGTCACGACTCTTTTTGTTATTGATTTGCCTTTTTCGTTTTTAACTACTGTGACTCCTCCTTTCTTCGGTACGACATGAACTGGGCTAACCCATTCACTATCGGAGATTGGATAGATGATTCCTGCATCTAGCAATTTCTTTACTTCATCTCTGACTACAGTGCTCAGGATGGGGTTCAGTCTTCTCTGATGCTCTCTAGAGGTTTTAGAGTCTTCCTCTATTGTAATTCGATGCATACAGATCGAAGGGCTTATACCTTTTAGATCGCTTATGTTATAGCCTAACGCGGTGGGGTACTTCTTTAGGACTTCTAATAGCTTTTCGGTTTTTGGTTGTCCTAAGTCGGCGTTGACTATCACTGGTCTTCTTAGTTCATCGTCTAAGAATTCATATCTAAGGTTTTTGGGTAGTGTTTTAAGTTCTAAAGATGGGTTCTTCGGACCTGACATATGGTTTGGAGTCAGTGCTAAGCTTTCGCTTAGGCTGTCGTCTTTATACGGTTTACGCCAATCATCGTCTTCAAAAATATCAGGTATTTGAATCTTTATTATTTATGAATACGTGGTCTCTTCATTTTCAAGTTCTCTTATGCATTCGTCAATTTAGTCTACTAAATAGCAGGTATCGTCTATGGCTGGTGCTTGTAAGAACTTGGTGAGAATGAACTCTATCTTTTCTTCTCCTACTTCGAATGTTAGCCTTCCTTTCTTCACATCTATAATAGCTCCGACTGTAGCTAGGAACGGTCTTCCTAGAATAATTGGGGTGACAGTGTCCTCCTTGATGTCCATGATTATGAAGTCGGTTGGGATGTAGAATTGTCTTATACGTACTGGAACGTTTTCCAGTATTCCGACGGGGTATTTTACTGATCGGTCAGGTAATTGTACGGACATTTTGGTTGGTCTGAGGTCTCCCATATTCAGCTTTTTGCATATAGATAAAGGCATAACACTGATATTGGCTCCTAAATCGCATAGAGCTTTGTCTATTACGAACTTTCCAATGACGCAGGGTATGGAGAAACTACCTGGGTCTTTTAATTTAGGAGGCATGCAGTTTTGAATAATAGCGCTACACTCTGCAGTAAGTGTAACTGTTTCGTTATCCTCGATCTTTTTCTTATTCGACAAGATTTCTTTGAGAAATTTAGCGTATGACGGCATTTGAGTTATCACTTCTGTAAAAGGAATAGTAATATTCAGCTGTTTAAGGAGCTCTACAAATTTCTTAAACTGTCCTGAAGTTTTGGAATTTATTAATCTTTGAGGATAAGGGATAGGTGGTTTATATGGCGCTGGAGGTGCTTGAGTTTTTTCACTTGCGGTATCCTCCTTCTCGTTGTCTTCCTTCTTCTCTAACTCGGATTCCTTTTCTGCTTGTTCAGTTGGTTTTTGTTGCATGGCTGAGTTTTCGGTCCTCGGATCGATCAGTTCGTCCAATTCTTTTCCACTTCTTAGTATTACAGCATTTGCTTGGCCTTTTGGATTCTGTTCGGGTTGTCCAGGAAATGTGCCAGCAGGTGCGGCAGCAGAGGCTTGTTGTTGAGCCACTTGTGATATCTGTGTTTCTAACATTTTGTTGTGGGTGGCTAAAGCGTCTACTTTTCCGGTCAACTGTTTAATTTGCTCGCTAGTGTGTATGTTTTGATTCAGGAATTCTTTGTTTGTTTAAGCTTGAGTAGCTATGAATTTTTCCATCATCAACTCGAGGTTTGATTTCCTAGGTGTAGTCTGAGCAGCAGCTGGTTTCTGATATCCTGGCGGAGCAGTAGGCATTTGCAATGCGTTTTCGCTTTTGTAAGAAAAGTTTGGATGATTTCGCCAACCTGGGTTGTAGGTATTTGCGTAAGGATTTCCTTGAGCATAATTTACTTGGTCTGGTGGGATTCCGGCTAGCAATGGGCATTCGGGTGCATTATGAGTGGTGCTTCCGCATAACTCGCAATTTGGAGTTACGGAAGCGACGGTTGCAGTGGGTTTAACGGTCAGACTATCAATCTTCTGTGCTAGAGCATCTACTTTAGCGTTGAACTTTTCAAGACTGCTGATCTCGTACATCCCACCTTTCGCTGTGGTTTTCTCTGTCGGAGTGCGTTCACCTCCCCATTAGCAGTGGTTCTGAGACATGTTTTCGATTAATTGATAGGCTTCGTCGTATGGCTTATCCATAAGTGCACCGCCCGCGGCAGTGTCTATTGTCAATCTAGTATTGTATAAAAGCCCATTATAAAAAGTATGGATTGTCACCCAGTCTTCTAGACCGTGGTGAGGACATGTTCTCATCATATCTTTGAATCGTTCCCATGCTTCGTAAAGAGATTCAGTATCTTTTTGTCGAAATCCGTTGATTTGAGCTCTAAGCATAGCAGTTTTGCTTGGTGGAAAATATCTCGCTAAGAAGACATTTTTCAACTGTTCCCACGTCGTAACGGAGTTGGATGGTAACGATTGCAACCATGTCCACGCTCTGTCTCTAAGAGAGAATTGGAAAAGACGAAGTCTTATCGCGTCTGGAGTTACTCCATTTGCTTTCACCGTGTCTGCGTATTGTACAAACTTCGTTAGATGTTCGTTCGGATCCTCAGTTGCGTTTCCTGAGAATTGGTTTTGTTGTACAGCTGACAGCAATGATGGTTTCAGCTCAAAATCATTTCGGGTAATAGCTGGGGCAGCAATGCTACTTCTAGGCTCCATCTGAGAGGGTGTAGCGTATGCCTTCAGCGGTTTGTTTGGAGGTCCTTCAGCCATCTTTGATTTTTCTTTGGATTTGGGAATGGGAGTGAGAGGATCGGGAATGTTATGTTTGAGTTGGTACTCAATGATTCGGCTTCTTAGATGTAAGAAGCGCTCTAGTTCTGCGACTGAAGGTTTCAAGATATCGCCTTGTGGGCGATTACTTGGCATACAATCGACAGCACTAGTAAAGGAAAAATGAAAATAATTAACCTAGTCTATACGGCGTAACAAAAGGTTACACTATTGACTAAACGGGTCCCCGACAACGGCGCCAAAAACTTGATCGCGACTTTCTATGTCTAATACAACCTAACTGCAAGTGCACAGTCTATCGCGTAGTAATAATAGATATCGATCCCACAGGGACTCGTAATCAAACTAGTGTTCTCGGGAGTTACTATGTTTAGCTAGGTAGAATAAGTTTAAGGGAATAAGATTGTCACTAAAGTGAAACTAAGAATGTTACTTAGATTATAACTAATTGAATCGATATGCAGTAATTGTGTTCTTCAGGGATTTGACAAGTTACCGGTGTATGAAATAATTTTCAGAGTCTATTTAAGCAGAAAATGGTGATTTGAAGACTCTCGCCTCACGATGGTTATTGACGCTAATCATAATTCTAAGGGCCAAACGTACACTTTCGTATCCCATTCGGGGTTTAAATTATTTTTTGGAAATCTCTAAGTTCTAATTCATTTTAAAGTGCTTTCGCTGTTATTAAAATGAATGACTAGTGTTTACTATCTGATCTTACCGCAGCTTTCGCTTGTTGGTTCGTATCTTAATTAATTTCCCACTTTCGTGGCAAAACTACTTTTAAATAAGTTCTCTCTTTCGCGACGAAGTTTATTCAGTAAATTAATTTTAAACACTCAGACCATAAACGACTTTTGAAAAGACAATTTTCAACCGGTTATTATCAAACCCCTTTCGAATTATTACTACATATCGATTACTTAAATTTAGCTAGACATGTATTTGGGAAAGATAAAACATAAATAAAAACAATAAATAATAGTATGCATTATAATAAAACTGGAATTACGATTGAAATGAGAAACCTGTAAATATTCCAATTGGCCTTTGGGCAGATCCTCCACAGATGTTGGCAGGATTCTAGTCTTTGTGCCAATTTAATCGTACAGCGGAAATAGGAATTACAGAAAGAATAAAAGGAATGCAGAAAAGAAAGGAGAAACAAATAAGAATATTAAAACTGGAAAGGTTTGCTCTGGAAATAAATTGGGCAGCACTTCGTTGTATGAATGCGGCTCCCTTTCTGAGGTCCCCTTCTTCCCCTTTTATAGAAATGGAATTCTAACGGTTATAACTTGAAGAGGGTGGACTTTGAGGCAGAATAATCAGGGAGTAGTGGTCCACTATTTGGGACTTGGAACTGCTTCTTTTACGTGAAATTGAAGTGGGGCGTTTTTGCCTGCATGACGGTCGTCACAAGGTGTGACGGTCATCACCCGTGTGACGGTCGTCATGGAGCTGTGATGGTCGTCACAGCAGCAAAATCAGCATTCTGGGCTTTTCATGATGTTTTCATCCTTTTTTCGTCCATATTTCATCTGAGATTGCTTCTTTTCTTCATATTGCCTTGTTTAGACGTGATCGTTAAATACCTGCAAAACATCAGACAAATAACACGGAAATAACCCGAAATCGGATCGAAAACAGTTAAACTTCAGTTAAATTATGCATCAAAATATATATACGATTTCGTGTTATCAGCTGGCTTCTCTAGCATACGGTCGGTTGTACCAGAGCCGGATGAAGAAAGCGTATGATAAGAAGATACACCCTAGAAAGCTTTCAGACGGGCGACCTTGTGCTGAAGAGGATTCTCCCGCCACAAACAGATCACAGGGGCAAGTGGACCCCTAATTACGAAGGGCCATACGTTGTCAGAAAAGTCTTCTCAGGAGGAGCATTGTTGTTGTCCACCATGGACGGTGAAGACTTTACGTCGCCTGTGAATTCGGACGCAGTTAAAAAATACTTTGCTTAAAATTGACCCGCTGGACAAAAAGAGAGTCTACGCAAAAAGGGGGCATCCCGGCGAACTAAAAACAGAATAAAAGGTTCGGGCAAAAGTTAGGGATAAAATTGAAAAAGATGTACACCCGCGAAGTCGAAAACCTACACTGGGCGGCTTCGGAAAAAAAGGGTATCCCGGTGAATTGAAAACCCGCAAAGGGCGATTCACGCAAAAGTTAGGGATTTAAAAAGCAAATGACTGCGGTCCGAATTTGATACTGCGTTGCTTGGTGGTTGGGAGAATACTTTGGGGCTTCGTTTATCAGATACAATCTCTTCAGAAATTTGAATACCGGGAAAGCGCCAGAGTCAGACGATTCATAGGAGGATCAGCTCATGATGTTTGTCTGCACCACGTTGCCGACATATGCGCAAATTTGATTTGTCATTGTATTTATGCTTCCTGTGCATACTTGTATATTTGTTGTGCGTAACTTCCTCTTTTCAGGAGTTACATCCAGTGTACAAAACTCTGCCTATTCAGAGGCCCAATCAATAAAACATGTTATTCAGTATTTGATACTTGTTATTTACTGTTTTGTATGTGAAAAACGCCAATGTTTTGATAAAACTAGCAGTTGCATAACGTTGCTGGCCCTTGCCAATAATTGCTAAAACTTCGAATTGACTGAAAATGATGTCACTGACGCTAACCTGAATAGATTTGATTGTATAGACTTGTTTTGTCTCGTTTGTGGTGTTGCAGGGTTCTTGCCCATATGAAGTGGACAATCAGAAAATCGTAGTCCTAACCAGAGGCTCTCGACGAAAAGACTTGATCATTATGTGATGTGAATCACCCCGCAGGTCGCATTTCATTCCCCGAAGCTGAGATGACACTGTTCCTTACTGAAGAAGGATCACTTTCCCCAGCTAGTCGCAGCTTATCCCCAAAGGATATTCTACAGCAAGTCAAGATTAATGCTCCCCACAGGATGTCTATCCTCAGCCTCGAGTTTGTAAATTGTGGCCAGATGGTTTACTTTCCCCAGCAGGGTCGTTCACCCTTAGCAGAGTTTGATAATTTCAAAGTTTGTAAGCTGTACTCAGACAGTGGTGTTTCTCCAAAAGGATTCCTTATCCTCAGCGGAGTCGTTTAGTTTTCAGCGGATTGATAATTCTAGAGTTGTAAACTGTATCCAGACAGTTATTATCCCTAACAAGGATACCCTATCCCCCAATAGGGTTGTTTATTCTCCCTAGAGGAGTCACTCCCTGTTTCCAGCGGAGTTGGTTAATATTCCCCGAGAGAGGCGTTTCTTCCCCAACGGAGTTTCCTCTCCCCAGCAGGTGTTTTTCTTCCCTCCCCGCGGAAATTGAAGGTTTAAAGCTCTCCCCGGCAGAGTTGGTTGTATGTCCCAGCACATTTTGAGATACTCGTTCATTCCCCCAGCAGGGTGGTATTTGTCCTCAGCAGCTGTTGTTGATGAAGCAAGTTTATCAGAGCTTTTACCAGCAGTCTAAACCTGCATGTGCATTTGCATATAGTGTCATATTTGCATATACCAAAAACGCGTAGCATTTCCATACTGTATGGAGCATTACGCCATTGTCAAACATATGCATTTTGAAACATAAATCAGGTTGGTTAACCTTTCGCTTTCAGGTGTATTTCTCAACAGGAGTATGGAGTTTAGTTCAACAAAAATATGGAGTTCTAGCAGATATATTTTCAGATATTTGGAGTCTCCCTGTGAGACAGGTGATGATACGAGTTAGTCTATTTTCCCCACAGAGTTACTAACGGAGATGATCCGATCAGTGGAATGTTTTCAAGTTTATTGTTGCGGCAGCGTTTCAGGGTTTCATAAAATCAAAATTTCATGAGTGTTCGCTTATTGCTGAGATGAGTGTTTGGTGTTTATTTTTCAGAATATCCCCAGTAGGGTTAGCTATTATTGCAAACAGGCAAGGAAGTTATATACAAAGTGTTTTCCTGTAAGAATCAGGCAGGTAGTCCGTATGAAACAGGCGGACAATGATAAAAGAAGTTGCACCGTATGAAGCAGGCGGAAGAACTTCGAAAGATCTGTAGGAATCAGGCAGATGTAAACAGAGTTTCTGTAGGAATCAGGCAGATGGTATATTTCCGTATGAATCACGTGGATATTGATTTGAAGTTTCTGTAAGAATCAGGCAGATGGCGTACTTTCCGTAGGAAACAGGCGGATGATGAGAAGGAACTGTCCCATATGTAGCAGGCGGATGGCAGATGTTTTTCCATAGGAAACAGGCGGAAGATGATAAAAGTTGCACCGTATGAAGCAGGCGGAAGAACTTTGTGTTCCTGTAAGAATCAGGCAGGTAGATTTTCCGTAGGAAACAGGCGGAAGATGATAAAAGTTGCACCGTATGAAGCAGGCGGAAGAACTTTGTGCTCCTGTAAGAATCAGGCAGGTAGATTTTCCGTAGGAAACAGGCGGAAGATGATAAAAGTTGCACCGTATGAAGCAGGCGGAAGAACTTTGTGTTCCTGTAAGAATCAGGCAGGTAGATTTTCCGTAAGAATCAGGCGGACAATAAAAGAAGTTGCACCGTATGAAGCAGGCGGAAGAGCTTTGTGTTTCTGTAAGTAGCAGGCGGATGTGTAGAAAAGAGTTTCTCTGTAAGAATCAGGCAGATATGTTGTGCCGTATGAATCAGGCGGATGTTAATAAATGTTGTTCCCGTATGAAGCAGTCGGGTTATAGATGGTCTTTCTGTATGAAACAGGCGGATGATAAATAGAAGTTCCGTATGAAACAGGCGGATGATGAATGGTCTTTCCGTATGAAACAGGCGGACGGTGATAGGTGGTGTTCCCGTAAGTAACAGACGGGTGATCTTTAAATTCAAATATTGTAGATAAGTTCTTCCGTATGAAGCAGGCGGATATAAAGAATTGTCCCGTATGAAGCAGGCGGGTATAGATGTATTTTCCCGTATGAAACTGGTGGATGAACTTTCCGGTATCCAGATAGATGGTTTTCCCGTGATATACAGAGTATGTGTCTCAGGACAAGACAAAATGTGTTCAGATATTTGACAGAACTGTTTCCCCAGCGAGGTCGTCAGGATTTCTCGGTGTTAACAAAATGTAGACAAAGTTCTATCCCCGCGATGATAGAATCTTTTTCAGGCTGATGAAAATAATCCCCAGCACGGTCGCTAATTGATCAGTTTGTTGCCGTAACAACCAGATCCAGTCAGCGGGCGGTGTTGTCTGAGCAGTTGGCGCAGTTTATTTCTGCGGTTGGCAAATTTCAGGGTTTCTTTGGTATTCAACTGTCTCGTACCTCGAATGTGTGAAGGCCGTTCGCTCTTCACCCAGTCGGGTCCAAGCCGTTTGAATAGGGGAAGCTGTTGCACCCCAAAATTTGACCAACCGGTTCCCATATCTGGTTTATGTTTCGACGCATTTTGCATTCGCATTCGCATACTGCATGCATTGCAATTTTCTCAGTCAGAGTGATTTTATCGGGATTGCAGCCCCTAGCGTTTCAGGAAGTTCAGGCCGGTTTGGATAAATGTATTTTGAGAATTGGTGCTCGTTCCCTGTTGTTCTCAGGCCATCTCAGTGCCCGGGTTTCGTTACGGTGGCGCAATTGTTCTCCAATCGATTTAATCAGCCTCCTGGCAATTTTTCGTTTTTTCTCTTTTATTTTCTATATTTTTAATGCATTTAATAGATTTTTTTAATAGGGTTATTTGCTTTTTAGATATTAATAGGTTAGTATTTTGTTTTAGAATTTAATAGATATTTTCTAAATAGTTTTTTAGATTTTTAAATAGATATTCCTTTTTTTATAGATTTAATAGATTTTTTTTTAACATTTTAGATATTAGTTTTTTTATCCCTAAATAGAATAGATTTTTTAAATAGATATTAATGTTCTTTTAATAAATAGATTTGATATAGAATTTAATAGGTTTTTTTAGATTTTATTAGATTTTTAATTGATTTTCTAGGAATTTTAATTAGATAAATAGATAATAAATAATCTTTTTCTAGGTTAATTAGGATTAATTTTGTTTTTGGGATTAATTAGGGTTTTGTTATTAATTGTTTCGTTTAGTTAATTAGGTCTTTTAAATTAATTTTCGTTTATGTTTTTAATTAGGGTTAATTGTGTCTTGTTAAGTAGATCTTATTAGGATTAATTAGGGTTTTATCATTAATCTTCGTTTAGTTAATTAGATAGTTCATTAGCATTTAATCATGTTTTAATGCCTTAATCAGAATATTATCATAATGGGCCATTATCCAAATCAGAAAAGCCCAAAGATTCTGCCACTTGTCATATAAATGCCAGGCCACGCGTGTCTTCTCTCTCTTAGCCACTTCATCCACTTACTGCCAGCTCAACACTCCACTGAGTCCCTCTGAGCCACGTGTTCCCTCCTCAGTATCCCTCTGGCCCCACGCGTCTCTTTCTCCCTCCTTCTCACTGCCACGCGTCCTGCCACCACAACCCCACCGGAGTACATGCAACCACCTCCTCTCCGCCGCAACTGTCGCCGGAGATTGCTGAGCTCGCCGAAAACTGGAATTGCCCAGAAAATTCATCCAGTCATCGTCAACCTTCTTCGTCCACCTTCATCCATCCATCGCCGGAAAATCTACTTTCGCCAGAATATTCATTTTCGCCAGTGATTCACACAAGATTCATCCGTTTTCGTTCATCATCCATCAACATTCAAGTTTTTGTGCCAAGAACTTCATCGGTATTCATCGCCTCCTCTCCAGAATTGCCAGATCTTCGTCAATCTTCGTTCATCTTCATCGCTAAATCGCCAGGAACACAATGCTGTCATCAACTTCTTCAGACTCAATCAAAGATCTTCAGAAGCGCGTCCTTGATACAAGAACGCCATCACCTATTTTCTTCAGCGAGCTTCTTCTTTTCCAGATCTTCCTCAATACTCTCGTCAGACGCTCAAGGTCCTCTTCATCTGTAGATCTTCAACAGCATCATCATCCAGGTTTTTTATCACTTCTCATCTAATTCATTGCATGTTCGTAGTAGTCTGATAGCTATAGATTTAGGTCTTTATGATGGTTAGGTTTGAAGCAAGATTAGGTTAGAACTTTTTGATTTGCTTTGAACATCGGAGTTCTGTGAGGTGAGTAGGTTAAGGACTGGTCCGGTGAACTGAGTTTTGGTCGTTAATTGGTGGCGGCAGTGGATTTTTGAAGGATGTTGTTGGTGATTTGAGTGTAGAACGAAGTTTGTGTGTTTGATTTAGGTTGATGAAGTTTGTTTCAGAAGTTTAGTTTCAGAGGGAGAGCGTGGAGAGAGCGGCGTTTAGGGTTTGGGGGGAGAGTGATAGTGAACAGTGACAGAGGGAGTGGGGATTAGGGTTTTGTTGTGAGGTTGAGTTGAGATGGGATTCGGGCTTTAGGCCCATTATGGTGAAGTCTGCTAACCACTGCCCCAATTTTCCCTTGACACCCCTCTCCCAATGCTTCCTGCTTTCGTTGGGCCTAGGCCTTTTGCTATCCACACCCCCCAGTGGGAGGCCCAAGTAGGATTAACAAGGAAATAGTTGCTAGTCGCCCCCCCCCCCCTAGTTTTTCAGTTTTTTATGGTTTTTGTTTAGTTTTTCTGGAGTATTAATGGGCCCAGTGCAGTGTGATATCTGCATCCCCCTCCTGGGCCCAATGCACTTCTGAGTTGTAAATAATTGCTATTTGCCACGCGTTATTTTTCATTTTTATTAATTTTCATTTTATTTCATGTTTGCATATAGTTTAGTAAACAAATCATAACAAATTGAAAAATGGTTGTTTTTACATGGGATTTTTTCCCTCATTTTCATGAAGATATCAAGAAAATTATAAGAAAATAAAATTGGCATTTCATTCATTTTTATTTTCTGGTGCATTTTTACTTTTAATTGCTTTTATTTCATTTACGCTTGGTATATGTTACTTGCTGAATTTAGTATGGCCATTGTATTTCATATTTTGATGTAATTATTTTTCCTATGGTTAGATTAGAGTATTAGTTTCCCCCTAGAATTTTATCACATTTTTGTGATTTAATTTAGGATAGTTTTGAACCATCAACTTTAGGGTGATTAGGATTAGGGTTTCACAACAATTAGGTGCAGTTTAGGGCATAGTTTTGGGGTTTTAAAATTGATTTAGGCCTTGGGGTTTATATGGGGTATAGGGTACATAGGTAGGGTCCCCTAGAAATTTAATTAGGATTTTATATTGAGTTTTACTATTTTTACTTGATTTTGCAAATTGGTTGATATTGGTGTGTTTCCCACTTGGGGTATTGCTTTGTTTGCTTGGGTTTTGGGTATTTCTCTGGGATGTGGGGGCTTGGGCTTGGCTTGTGGAGCATGGGGAAGCATGTGAGAAGATTGAAGACAAATCATGGTGCTTGTAGCTTGGGGATTCTTGTGCTTGAAGGTGCTTGTTGAAGACATAGGAAATAGGGAAAAAATAGGCAGAGCTTTAGGTTAGACTGAATTCTTCCACAAATATGGAAAGCATCTTGGGCTTCCATTCCTCCCAATGACTAAAAGTCCTTCTAAGATATTCACATCCCTCCTTTGGAGGGATAAGTGGCTTATCTTGGAAGTAGAACTTTGAGGGAACCTGTCTCTCATAATGTTAAACACTTATAGGCTTCCTTTGGTTGTCAATAAGCTGTTTATCATTCAACTTATTCTGTTAAGTGATTCTCTTCTGGAGTGCTTGCCTTGAAGATGGGGCTTACCTAAAGCTTGGAGGCCATTGAAGTTTGATCTTGGGGTTCACTTGAAGATGTTACTATGTTTGCTGTTTATCAACTGTTAGAGTTTGATGTTTTTCAGAGCTGCTGCTGTAGGAGTTGGTGTGCTGTCAGAGCTGGTTTTGGGGGTTTTATTTTCTTTGTTGTATTGTTTGTTAATTTTCCCATAGGATTTGAAGTGAAGCTGTTTCACTTCGCCTATTGTTTTCTCAGGTTCGAGGTTGAGTGGGACTCCCTTGCCTCGCTTGTACTGCTGCATCTCATGCATTTTACTGCTTTACTGTATATATGCTATTTCTTTTCCGTTTATCCCCTAGGATCTCTGTTTCTCTCTGCGCAAGAGAGAAATATGACAGACATTAGGTGTTAATCCATGCATGACAACATTAGGGTAGTTTTGATTCCCATTTTCAAACCCTAGGATTTTAGAGTTCTTTCTCTTCCATCTCAAAATCATTCAAAACACAGTAATAAGATTTCAAACATCAATAAAAAACAGTTCTTGCGTAAAAGACTGAAAACCAATCAAAGTGTCATTTTTGTTCGCTCTGACCCGTAATCAGGAGAAAACCTTTTTCAGAAGGATAAAAAACAGTCAGACAAATCTGTGTCTTCCGTGGCCCGAACTACGTTTGCTCTGATCTTTCATGCTGTATGAAAGTACGTAGGCATAGGATGCGATATCCTAGCGAGCAACCTTCCCCTCCTTTCCCGTAGGTAGACGAACTACACTGACTCTGATTTCTCGTTCCAGACGGGAATACGTAGGCATAAAGTGCGATACTTTGTCAAGTCATTTTTTTCTCTTAACCCTTGACCTGTAGAATAGATAGAATAACAATCCGTACCAGAAAACAAGCGTGGATCCTGTCGAGTACGACGGACGTGAGGGGTACTAATACCTTCCCCTTGCTTAACCGACTCCCGAATCCAGGATTTGGTTGCGATGACCATTCCTTTCCCGTCTTTGCGGTAGGTTTACTTCGAGGGTTTCCTTTCCCTCTGTTGGGATAAATAACGCACGGTGGCGACTCTTCTGTTCAGTCGGCGCCGATTTTCGCAGTAGCGACAATAGTTCCCTAAAAATTATCAACGATCCTTTTTGTGAACACCCATTAAATCTGCACTTTGTTTCTAACCAATCTCTTTGGCCTGTACATACTGATGTGGAATATCCAATAGTACCAAAACACTTCTGTCAAAAGATATATCATAGCAGCCCCTACTGTACCAGACATGATGTCATACAATCAATGTCATGACATTCAGTATGACATTCATGACAGCAGTTCTTCATGACAGCAGTTCTGTCATTTGCTCTTGTTAGCTCCTGCTGCACATAGCTCCTGCTGCACCAGATGTAATGATATCCTGTTTACAACACATGACAGCATAACAACAGTTCTTCACCAGCTCCTGCTAGCTCCTGCTGCATCAGTAGCAGTGTCATGAGTCATAAGCCCCTGCTATACCACTACTCCTGCTGTTTCTCACACATGACAGTAGCTTTGTCATGACAGCAGATGACATCCAGCATGACATTCACCTTAAAACACTCCACAACAGTTCTTTCACCACAGCAGATAGAGATGTCATAATATCCTGCTTAACATCAGTGCAGGATCATGTTTTACCAAAATTTAGCCAATCCTAGAACCATAGAACCATGGTACTAACAATCTCCCCCTTTGGCAAATTTTGGCTAAAACACCCAAGCAACTTATCAGGGCAGCAGCAGTAGTTTGCACAAACTATCATGCTCCCCCTTAATATTTGCATCCAGCAGTAGCAACAACATAGCAGCAATAATGCTTTCTCCCCCTTGGTTTAGTCAAAACTTTGACAACAAATGGTGTAATTGTACAGTCATCTCACCATCTCCCAAGACATACACAAGCTGCTTGACCTCTACTCAAGACTGCACCTCTTCTGCATCAATCCATGGATAGAGCCTTAATTCCCCCTTTCTAAGCTCACTCAGCAGTGTAACACCAGTCCTGAATCATAACTCCTTGAGAGTACCTGAACAGTTTTGAGTCTTGAGCTCTTGCCTTTGTCTTAAGCTGCACCTTCAGGAAAGACACTTTTGACATCCCCAATGAAAGGATAATCAATTAAATACTTGCCACAAGTAATAATTGATCTTAAATCCCCAATTTGAGACACAAATATTCTGTGGAGAAAAATAAATTCTCCCAGACAACACCAATGTTGTTTCCTAGGTCAGACATCACAGTCCTAGTTCAAACCAACATCAGTGGCCCCAAGACACCAAGATTTCCTATGTATAGGGCTCCATGTCAGCAGCTACACAACATACAGGTACACATCTTCCCCTGTCATGCATAAACATTACTCCCCCTGAAAGAGAGAGCCCATCCATATGAAGATTTACTTCAACATCTTCATATTCACACACTGGAAGCACATACATCTCTGCACCCTTTGATTCACAACCCAAACTGGAACCAATATCAGGCAGTTTCAGGGTTACTCTCAGATTTCAGCTTTGACAACACAATCTCCAAGATATCAGAGTGAAATTCCTTCCTTATGCACCAGATCAAGGCTGCTGATGTCTTGATATTCATCTTCAGATTACTCCCAATTCAGCTTGTGCAAGGCTTATTTGATCCATTGGCACCCAGTGACAGAACCAAGAGCAGAAACACTGTTAAGGTTATCATGAACAATAACACAATGTCACACCATCGGGTATGAAATTCCACCCTCTTAGATGCATACAATCTCAAACTACTTGAAGCCACAAGAAATCTTGAGACACACCTGCACTCTTGCAGCAACATATCCTGGATAGAAGTCTAACTCCCCATATCAAGGGTAACCAGTGCACATGAATGGAAAACATAAGACACATCTTCATGTCTTCAAGAACACATTCTCTGTTCAACACATAAGTTGAACGCATTCACTTACTGCTTGAGTCACAAGCAAGTAATACACCCCTCAAACAGAAGTTCTCCCCCTATCTTCTATAAAAGCTGCTCCAAGATCACCATATTATCTCTCATGACCAACTCCATGCTCATACAGAGAAAAGGCACCAAACTGATTCACCTCTTCCTAGAGTTACTTGTAGCAGAAGAGACCACTTCTCCACAAGTATTCTGGCCTTAGGCTGAGTACAAGATAGACACCACATATGGACTTTATCACATCAGACTGCACTCAATACCTTCACATTATACTCCAAGACAGTCCTTTTACCTTATCATTCTCCCGTATGACAAGATAGAGTACTTCTTAGCCAAGAAGTGAATCACAGGTTCTACATCAGACCAAACTATATCCACTGGTTCACAGGTGGACTTACTTCTGCCTAGTAATCCAACTGAAGATCTTCAGAGAGCACAGCTCCACCAGCTTGATCAAATACCTCTCCAACCGAAGGTAACCTCCCATACACAACTTAGGGCTTCTACCACAAGCTCTAATATATGAACAGAACCAGATCTTTCTTTGGTCTTCAACCAACTACCCTTCTGCACAAGGGTAACTTGTTCCAAGCATGAACAGTTCCAGAACCTTCAGTGGTCTTCAAATAGCTACCCTTCTGCACAAGAGTAGTTCTCTAAAGGCTCACTACTTAAATAACCAAATGCCACTGTTTGGTTATTCAGTATCTTTCAGAGTTCTAGAAAGTCTGCTAATCCACCAGGCCACTTTGATCTTCAAATTCTTCTTGCTCCAAAGTAAGGCATCTACACCTTCACATAGCTCCTACAAACTGCATGAGATGAAGCATTAATTTCATTCATACCTGAGAAGATAAACTTATCTTCAAATGATGTGCCACACCATCACTTGAGGCCTTGAAGTTTCTGCTTGATGTCACAACTTTGGTTGAGACATTCAGTTGGAGAGTTCAGGCTTTTATTCTGCCACTTGGAAGATTCTCTTCACTCAATCAGATCCAGAGTGCATAGGCTTGATAACCAGTTGGAGTAGACAACCTTAATCAACAATTACCTAGAAGTGCATTTGCTTCATGAAGCTCCTCTTTAGAGAAACCAAACATGCCAAAGCTTGATTCTTTTAGGGAGGAAGGATCACACAAGTCTTTACAGAAGGATTCCCGCTTTCCTTAAGTATATACTTCTTCAGAACATCAAAGATACTGCCACTTATCCTTGACCCTCAAGCTGAGCAAGGTCATATGCTCCTATTCACTTAGATCAGAAACAAACTGACCTAAGCAGTGCTTATTACCAACACCATCTTCTAGACAAGTTTCTTGCCAGTAACCTTTCTAGCTAATAGATCAGGTACTTCTAGTAAAAACTAGAAAACAATTGTTGCACTCCAATACTCTTATAGAGCAGATTGTCTTCATCTTCACTTCCATTAGCACTTCATCCTAGCCTTAGTTTCTGCCAAGAACATTACTGGAATGAGTACAGATCTAGCTCTATCTTCTTTGATCTGTGGATCAATAGACTTCAGAACAAGCTCTGCTGATTGAATGTCTCAACATTTGGTTGAGCATCAGATTCTTGAAGTAGATCAAACAAATCAGGGGCCTTCTGCGTGTGCTGCTACTGATGAGACATCTTGATCATCAACTAAGGATAATCCATTAAATATTTGAGAATATCTCAAATAGCAAAGAATCTTAAATCCTTATGTTGAATCCTTCTCTGAATGTCATGGATAACCAATTACATACGTGTATAGTCCACAAATAGCAGTTGGTCTTAAATCCACACAATTTCAGGAATACCAGGGCTGAGGCACCCTTGACTTAACCTGCCTATGTCTTCTTCTGCTGATAGACTCCTTGCAAGTCGTGAGTGGTGAAAATAAATCACCTCCCACTATGTTCTCTGCATAGCTTCTAGCAAACTGTAGAACACAACAGAACAGTCCAGACACACAACCAACCACAGCTGCAGGCACCATCTTCCAACCATCTATAGGCCAATTTTCTTCCAGGGGCTTCAGAGTTCTTTAATCAGAGAAATATGCAGCGAAACCACCAAAAGAACATGCCCTACACAGGATGTCTGATCATCCAACATGCCATAGGATAGAAGTAGCCACTCTTCCTTTGGCATAACATACAGCTGGTCATAAAGCTCCTATATCAGAGGGCACAACAGTAATTACAAGCTTCTCTTTAGCTCCATAAGCAGTAGCTCAACCCTTTAGCAAGATCAGCAACTCAGCTACAGCTTCTCCTTGTATCAAAACACCAGAAAGTATCTCCCAAGATCTCATCCAAAACAGACAGGATGTCTGCTCTGATACCAACTGAAATTCTGGTATGCATATCACATGTGTTCCAAGAACATTGATCTCTGTTCAACAAGGACGAGGACAGATCATGACCAATTTAAATTCTTTAAATTTTCCCAATGTCATGACCAATGTCACAACCTCTGTTGTGACATCTGCAGTCTGTCATGCTATTTATCTAACCATTTAAAGTACAGAATTGTAAATGCAGAAAGATAAATAACACAGTAATTGTTCACTCAGTTCAGTGCAACACACTTACATCTGGGGGATACCAAGCTAGGGAGGAAATTCACTATTAGTAGAATCAATTCAAAGTCAAACTTCCAGTTTGCACTTCTCACTTAATCTCTACCCAATGACACTTCAGCCTAGAGACACTCTAGTAATTGAGTATACCCACTCACTCCCCATCAATCACTCAACAGTGATATCAAACAATTACAAAAACCATATGAAGAGACACTTCATACACACATTGATCTTGCTTCACAGCTTTGATCAAGGAACTCACACACTCTTGCTTCACAGCTTCGAGTGAGCCACAGCCTAGAATCTACCTAACAAAAACAATCATCAACCAGATAATTGCTTGGATTACAAGTATTCCTAAACAGACTTTGCACGTGAAGAACAACCCTCTTCACATACAATTATGTCTACCACAATGCATCATACAATGCAAAGGGTGACTTACACACAAGGGACTCTCAACCCTAGACCTCTATTTTACACTCTGATTTTTCTTGATGTGAGTGCTTGCCTTTACTTCTGCTTCTGCTCCTCCTTTTATAGTCGTGCAGACTGGGCTTGGGCTGTGCAGAAGTAACAAATATTAGTTTTAATAAAGTAAACTAATTTCCACTATTCAAGGTGTTGTCCAATTAGGTCATGGTATGGTCAGCATTGCCTTGAATCTCTCCTGAGATAACTCAGAGGTCATAACATGTTTCCTGATATTTAACCTGATATAAATCAGGTATCATAACAGAAAAACAAACTCAACCCATATGATGTCATACGATCCATGTCATGACATTCAGTATGACATTCAGCTTTTCCTCACTCTTAGCTGACCAGCTTGCTCTGCTGCACACTTCTACTGAATCTTCTTCATGACAGTAGAAACAAATGCTTTATAGTTCCCTAAAAAGTATCAACGATGTGGAATATCCAACAGTATCAAAACACTTCTGTCAAGAGATATATCAAAACACTTCTGTCAAGAGATATATCATAGCAGCCCCTGCTGTACAAGACATGATGTCATACGATCAATGTCATGACATTCAGTATGACATTCATGACAGCAGTTCTTCATGACAGCAATTATGTCATCTGCTCTTGTTAGCTCTTGCTGCACATAGCTCCTATTGCACCAGATGTAATTACATCTTGTTTACAACACATGACAGCATAACAACAGTTCTTCACCAGCTCCTGCTAGCTCCTGCTGCATCAATAGCAGTGTCATGACTCATAAGCCCCTGCTACACCACTACTCCTGCTGTTTCTCACACATGACAGTAGCTTTGTCATGACAGCAGATGACATCCAGCATGACATTCACCTTAAAACACTCCACATCAGTTCTTTCACCACAGCAGATGGAGATGTCATAATATCCTGCTTAACATCAGTGCAGGATCATGTTTTACCAAAATTTAGCCAATCCTAGAACCATAGAACCATGGTACTAACAACTCTCAAGCATCGATTTAACCAAGGTAAGGGTGTGAAATGTTGTTATTCTAGCAATGTATATGATTATGTATGCTTGGGTTAGATTGTTGGATGTTTTTCTACAACTTCCATTTTAGGGCAAAAGTGGATTTAATCGATAGAAACCGAGTTTTAACGGTCAAAAATGAGAATAAGTGGTATAATTTAGTCGAGGGAGGTTAGACTAAGGCTATGGAACTTGTTTGGTGAGAATCGGTCGGTTTTGTGGAGAGTTATGAAAGTTAGGCAGTGAGGCTTTTGAAGTTCGCAGACACTCGCTAGCTTGTTCACTAGGCGAGCTGGTCGCGAATGTTCGCTGCAGCGAGCTGTAGTGAGTAGGTAGCGAGCGGTCCCAGACTTGGGCAGAATGGATTTGAGGTTCTTCGCTGGGTAGCGAATGGGGCAGCGAAGGTTCGCTAGGACTTCGCTGTAGCGAGTTGGGTAGCGAAGCAAGACAGTAGCTTCTATTTGCCTTCGCGAGCTTGTTCGCTAGGCGAACAGGTAGCGAGCGCTCGCTAAGACTCGTTAGGCGAGCATGCCAGCGAGCGTGACAGCCATTGGTTTTCTCTGTGATTCCATTCCATGTTGATTTCTTGGTTCGATTGTGTTCGATCCTTGTTGGAATGAATAATTGTGTGCCGTGAAGTATATGCTGTGGGTAGCCGTATGGCGTGAATCCTAGATTATGAATTGGGATGAGGTTTGTTGCCGTTGGCACGATGTTGTGTGTATGTGTGTGTGTGTGTGTATATATATATATATATATATATATATATATATATATATATATATATATATATATATATATATATATATATATATATATATATATATATATATATATATATATATATATATATATATCGATTATATGTTATAGTATGTGAAGAATGCATGGGAACATATTGTGAATATGTGTGCATTACTTGATGAATGTGATGTTATTAAATATGACTATGTTGTGTGTGCAATCATTATTATAATTCTTGAGTGATGAATTATTGAATGCATGGGATTAAGATGCGGGAACGGTCTTAAGTGCATTTGGTGGTTGATTGCATATGCATCATTTAGTAAAGAGGCAATGTTTGCTAGTTTCATGGAGACTAGTGACTTGTCCCAAACCTAGAAGGGTGGGTTTGAAAGCTTAGGGAACGGGCTTTTGTTGTTATCGGTCTAGAAGGGTGGACCCGGTTTAAGTGTAAAAACCAAAAAATGATAACAAGTGTTGGTACCATATGGCATGAGTTGCATTGAGTCACATGATTAATGTGTATTATTGTATGAAAGTATACTCATATGTGAAGTATTGAATTGAGAATGATGGATGTATACATGATGAAACATGTTTTGTGATTAACCATGTGTGTTTATATATGTTGTGAAATGTATGATGAGTTATGAATGAATTGTGGTGAGAAATGTGGAATATGTGTATTCTATGCTTGTGTGTGTGTGTGTGTGTGTGTGTGTGTGTGTGTGTGTGTGTGTGTGTGTGTGTGTGTGTGTGTGTGTGTCTATATATATATATATATATATATATATATATATATATATATATATATATATATATATATATATATATATATATATATATATATATATATATATATATATATATATATATATATATATATATATATATATATATATATATATATATATATATATATATATATATATATATATATATATATATATATATATATATATATATATATATATATATATATATATATATATATATATATATATATATATATATATATATATATATATATATATATATATATATATATATAATTATTTGTATTGATTTTTATGATAATATTTCTCACCCTTCTGCTGTTTTATAACGCTCTTTGAGGCATTGCAGATTAGCTTTGATGGAGGTCTTTTGTGAAGTTTAGCTTTATTCTTTTGGTCGGTTATGCTCTGATATGTAGCACCGGGTAGTTAGGATTGTATAGTATTCTTTTGGAACACATTTTGTATATGTATCTGATGGTAAATGTTTATATAAACATGAATGATGCGATGAAACAAACTAAATGATATGTATTTATATGATTACATGTTTTAAGTGATTCCATATTTAGATTTTCTGCTTTAATTCTAAATATTGAGTTGTGGGTGTAAGGACTAAGTTCCTCTTTTGATCTACCCCACTGTTGCATGTCTTTCATAGAGCAGGTGTTATATATTATTTTGGTGAATGATGTGGCATACTTCTTTTATACCATGTTTCAAATTTACTCTGATGAAATTTTATTATGTGATTTATTTGTTTATTTGGGGGTATAGAAGGGGGTGTTACATTAAGTGGTATCAGAGCAGGTCGGTCTGTTGACCAAGTTGTTAACGTGTTCATTCCCTTATGCATTTGGTATATGTGTGTAGCACTATCCATATGGTTGTTCTAACGAGGATTTGTTGTGGGAATCAAGAACAATGGTTGCAGGCAGGAATGACGAAGCGATTGCTGAGGCGTTAACGAGGTTGGCTGGAGCGATTGAGCAGAATCCTCAAGCCAATGTGAATGTTGGAAATAACACTGATGATGAGTTTCATGCTTTGGGAAGGTTCCAAAGGAACAATCCACCGATGTTCAAGGGAACCCATGAACCTAACAAAGCACAAGTTTGGCTGAAAGCGATTGAGAAGATCTTTCGAGTTATGAACTGTTCGGATGCGCAGAGGGTGCAGTTTGGCACTCATATGCTTGAAGAGGAAGCTGAGGACTGGTGGGATAATACTCGCCAAAGGTTTGAAGAGGATGAGATTATGGTTACTTGGGATCTTTTTAGAGAGACATTTCTAGAGAAGTATTTTCCAGAAGATGTGCGTGGTAAGAAGGAAATTGAATTCCTCGAGCTGAAGCAGGGTAACTCAACTGTGGCCGAGTATGCCGCAAGGTTTGAGGAATTGATTAAGTTTTGTCCTCATTACAACACTGCTAATACTGAGAGATCCAAGTGTCTTAAGTTTGTGAATGGTTTGAGGCCTGAAATCAAGCAAGCTGTTGGTTATCAGGAGATTAGGCGATTTTCTGAGTTGGTGAACAAGAGTAGAATTTATGATGAAGACAGTAGGGCTCGGTCTAGCCACTACAAGAGTTTAAGTGATAAGAAAGGAAAAGGTCAATTTAGAGGAAAGTCGTATGTGACTCTTGCAGAGAATGGGAAACAGAAAGCTGGTTACGGCAAGAAGCCAAGTGGGGGAGGAGTTTCTACTCCGGTGAGATTTTTTAGGTGCGGTGAAGCGGGACATCATGCTCCTGAGTGCACGAGTGTCGAGCAGAAGTGTTTCAAGTGTGGCAAGCCAGGCCATAAAGCTCTTGAGTGCAGAAGCGGTGCGAACGTGATTTGCTATAACTGTGGTGAGCAAGGGCACATTAGTACCAAGTGTGACAAGCCAAAGAAGACTCAAAGGAATGGGAAAGTGTTTTCTCTATCAGGATCGAAGACTACTAGTGAAGATCGATTGATCTAAGGTACGTGCTTCATTAATGGTATACCTTTGATCGCTATAATTGATACTGGAGCTACACATTCTTTTATTTCCTTTGATTGTGTTGAGAGATTAAGTCTTGAGTTGTCTGTTATGAGTGGAGGTATGGTTATTGATACTCTTGCTATGGGTTCGGTAACTACCCCGTATGTGTGTTAGAATTGTCCGTTGAGTATTTTTGGTAAAGACTTTGGAGTTGATTTGGTGTGTCTTCACTTAGATCAACTTGATGTTATTCTTGGTATGAATTGGTTGGAATTCAATCGTGTCTATATTAACTGTTTTGACAAAACGGTTATTTTTCCTGAACCTGAGGATGAGGAAGATTTGTTTATGACTGCTAAGCAAGTGAAGGAATCACTGCAAGATGGTGCTGAGGTATTTTTGTTGATGGCAACGGTGAGAATTGGTGAGAGTGGAACGATTGATGCTTTACCAATTGTCCGTGACTTTCTGGAAGTTTTTCCTGAGGAGATAATAGATTTACCGCCGGAACGAGAAATGGAGTTTGTGGTCGACTTAATTCCTGGAACTAGTCCGATATCGATGGCTCCATATCAATTGAAAGAGTTGAAGAGTCAACTTGAAGATCTACTTGAGAAGAGGTTTATTCATCCAAGTGTGTCACCGTGGGGTGCACCAGTGTTGTTGGTTAAGAAGAAAGAAGGTTCTATGAGACTCAGTGTGGATTACAGACAATTGAAGAAGGTTAATATCAAGAATAAGTATCCACTTCAGAGGATTGATGATTTGATGGATCGGTTGGTTGGTGCGAGTGTGTTCAGTAAGATAGATTTGAGATCTGGGTATCATCAGATTCGTGTGAAGGCTAGGGATATTCAGAAGACTGCTTTTAGAACGAGGTATGGACACTATGAGTATTCTGTGATGCCATTTGGTGTGACTAATTCACCAGGTGTATTCATGGAGTACATGAATAGAATTTTTCCATCCTTATTTGGACAAGTTTGTGGTGGTGTTTGTTGCACCCTAATTTTTAACCATAAGATCCCGCCTCTTTTTTTTTCTTTTTTTTTACTTTCTATTTATTTATTTATTTATTTTTTCCTTTCCTACTTGATGTCTTTACTACTATTATGAGTGCGTTTTTTACAGGCACATTAATCTCGCATGAAGATAATACTCGGGGATTTAACTAGCTGGTTCTTTCATGATTTATTGAGATTAAAATTTTGAACAGGATCGGTGAAAGCTTTTCGTATCAAGGTGTTTCATTTTTAATATACAAAGTCCAACTCATTCAAATTTCAAGAGTTTCCAACTACAACAAATAATAGAAAAATAGTACGAAGATATCATCTACTAAGGCTATATTTGATCTTCGAAAACCGATGTCTAACCGGAGGTGTTCCTTTTAGAAGGATAACCAAAGATGATTTAATGCGAGGAAAATTATTTTTTTTTCAATATTGGTTCGCTTGATCATGGTGACCATTACGCAGAAGTTATATCAAATCCAAAAAGTTATAAATCCTATATTGGAGTTTCTATAAACAACCAGCGTTTATAATTTGAATGTTAAGGATGATCAATCAAGTTCAGCTGTAATATATATTCAAAATGGATTGGATAGCACAAGCTATATAGGCGTAGGCTAGCATATAGCTCCAGAGTTGTACAACAATCATAACACTAATTTATATGCAGTATGGACAATAGATAATTTCAAGAATACTGGATGTTTCAATGTACAATGTCCAGGATTTGGACAAACTAGTAAAGAAGACTATCTTGATGGACGAATTGGGACGATGTCTGTTTACGTCGAAGCTATGATTGAAATGACATTATCTATTTCTCAGGATCCTGAAACAAAAACTAGGTGGTAGAAGCTCTGTTGGCAAGAACTTCAGGAAATCCATTCAGACTCCATTATCAGCAACATCCAAATTACACAAATTCAACTTTTACATATACACCACACCCCATTACTCTGTCACATAATACACTCCAATTTTTAGAATATACTCAACTCAACATAGATTGAGATCCTACAGCATCGTATTATTCACGAGCAGTTTGTGTCGTAATTTACAAGTCCCAGCAACTCTGGACCTTCCAACCAAGGGTTATTCTCAAAGCTGCAACAAAACAGAACAATGGTAGTCAATGCGAGTAATGAAAAAAAGGAACATACAGCTAGCGGAATGTGTTCAAGCTTCTAAACGTTTCAGAATCAGAGCACCCAATTGCAGTAATAGCAGCCATGAATGACTAACGGTATCAGACGAAAATAACTTGACTATCACAATAAGGCAATATATACATAAGCATTTGCCACCAACAATTGGAGAACTAATCAGAACAGACCTAACAGATAAATTACAAGTTAAGAGCCAAGTTAAATGGATTTCAGTGCAGCAATCTCACATCCCCATCCCACGGCAGTTCTCCAAGTCCCCTCGTCAGGAATTCGAAGCATAACATTATACATGATCAAAATGAATTAAAACCAAGAAAATCCAATGCAATGTCAGAAGCTCGAACTCAACTCCGTCCAATCCACCCCGTTCCTGCAGTATGAATGATTACATTACGTTATGGTAGCTCCTGCAAATGACGACACAATAACAGAAATTAATTAAGTAGGCAAAACATTGGTTTAAATCCCAACTATTTACGCGTAGCATCAAGAAGTTAGAGCTTACGGCACATTTTAAAATCGACACGGTAATAAATAGGACATGAGCAACAACCAGAATTGGAAGGATACTTATCTTGGTCGTAGACGTCGATATGCAGGTTGCCTTTGCTATTTTCCTTGATCTGAGAAGAGTCATCTCAATGTCTATACGCTGCTAGCATCGGTAAGAGATTCACAACAAGAGTTTGTTCAATATCTCATACCAGTTCCCCAATCTTTCGCCAAACCTTATGAACCCAGGTTGTGTTGTGAACGTTTCTCCAAGGTTTATCCTCACCATGTGTGCACATGAAACAAAGAAATAGGTGGTTAGGAAGAGTTCCACAAGATTTTACATGATATTGGCAGTAACAGGGTTTCCAAATAAGGATTTGCTGCAGACAAGATGACATGGTGAATAGAAGGGAACAAAGTATGAACATACAAACGAAAGTCGCACAAAACAACACAACAAATACATCGACATGTTCAACAAAGATATAACAAGCTAAAAGCAAACAAAATAAACTCAAGATGCACATGAATTAAGAGAAAAGGGTGAGAAAACTTACTGAGTGGAGATAGCCTACTGCCTCTTCAACACTTCCAAAGAAGTCACCAAAAGATGCAGAATGTTGTCTTAGAACTTGGAGGTCTTAAGAAATTTTGTTTTTGGTCTGGACAACAAGATATGAAAAGAGAAGCGCAGGGGTATAGGTACGGATTTTTGCTTGTCTGCAGCTTTGGAGAGAAGTTTTTCTACCCTGGTTTGTGACTGACATGAGGTATTTCCATGTATTAGTGGGATGCATTCCTCTTTGATCCATTCCACTAGCTTCCCAAACCTACACTCACAACAATAAGGTACCAATTATCATTCAAACCTAGAATGTGTCTTCTGCCAGCATAAACCGAAACCATCCACGAAACGAGTTCTGAAGAAAACTCTTGCATAATTTCTGAATTAACCAATGCAAAAGATCGAGTCGTATCTCGAGCTGAGGACAAACTCTCGCTTTTAACAGCCATCGTTACCCTGCAACAGTACAACGAAATATAGTGAATACTGCGCAGCCAAGTGCCAGTTTGGATTCAGACAAAGAAACATGGACTCCCTTCAACAAAACTCTATTTACTGCTCCTCAACAAACTAGTATGTGTAATGGATGACCAAGGATGGGCTCCCATATCCACTGTTGCTGGTTTTAAAAGGGTCACGAGGATGAGCACATACATTCCTTTCATCGTAGATGTGCTTCGAAGTTCCGATAATGTGGAAGTGCAGGGTGACAAGATAAGGAACCACAGCAATTGGTCAAAATGGATTCAAACACCCTCAGGAAATTCAGAATAATCTATGACTAAGATTCAGCAGGACCAACCTGTAGAGGCTACTGAGAATTCACGTCCTGATGCCGTTGGAGATAACACTAAGGAGTCTTCTGAAGCAACTCTTAAAGATGCTGCTCATGGCTCAACTTTCATAGAGCAGAATCTGTCAAACAAAGATACATTAGAAGTTCCCGATATGAGCCAAGAACACGATACTGGCAATCAACAATTTAATGATATATCACATGTAGTAACAAGCAAATCTGGCACAGCTCATATTAATTTCTTTTTCCGCCCAAAAGAAACTAAGAACAAAAGCAAAGAAGTTAACTACAATAAGACTAGAAACATTGATGTTTCAACCGATGATTTTGGCATTACCCTTTTTGATGAAGAGATAGAGCCTGAGCAGAAGAAGACTGAGCTTTCTTCTGCTGGAAAGATTGATGATGAAGACGATGAGATGGCTGTCATTGAGCAGGATGTTCAGAGACTTGTAATCGTTACTCAGAAGGGTGATCCTAAAAAGGAAACGGGTTGTAGTAAGGAATCAAAACCGAGATTCGTTCTCTTTAGGTGAAAAAAACCAAAAAGGGAGGTCAGGACATCACTAGCATCGTCCCTACAAGATTGAAGCAAATTCATTAGTTTCCAAAAAAAAACCCCAGACATCTATCGACACAATCAGACGAAATTGGAAATCCTCTTAAACAGAATTACAAGTGTAGCAATACCTTCCAAAATGGTCTAGGCAGGCTCCCCCGGAATTGGAAACCCCTTTACCACTCTTCAATCCACTTTGTCCCTTGCAACCCTATAAATCATACAACAGAGGGAGGACATCAAAAAAAATTCAATATACACAGAGTCCGCAATCAAAACCCAGAGAAAATCCACACAACATTCACACAAAAACCCCCAAATCAAAAAATAGGAGAAATAAGAACTTAGCTTTCATCGCCGATTCGTAGCCACCACCATCGAACTCCCGTAAATCCAGATCCATCGCAATGATCCGCAATCGTCGTCTCCTCGACCTCCATCTCCGGAACTGTTCCACCGCGAACGAAACCCTCGAAGGTCGGAGCAAATCCATCTCAGTTGGTATTTTTCTTTTCGCTAACCGTGTAGATGTTTTTGTGTTTGATTTTGCAGAAGATGGGAGGACGAGAAGAAAGAAGGAGCAGAAAAGAACGAGTAGGAAGAAGAATTGGAGGAAGGAAAAGGGTTTGCTAATGAGATAGCGAGAGAGACGACGCAGGGGAATTTGGGGGCCAATCCTGGGAATTAGGGTTCTTGCTTTTCTCTGTTTGATTAATCTGTAGTTTATGCGGTAATCACCCACTAATCACACTAATCACATATAATCATCACAATACTAACTAATCATCGTTTAATCTCCCATCAACCTTAATTAAACTACAACATAATCATCAATTCACTTTATTTAAATAATTAATAAATTAATTACCCAATTCTAATCAATTTTATAAATTTAATTTATAATCAATTTTTAATCCAAATCAAACTAGTAAACTCTTTCAAATCAACCTATTAATAAATTAAGTTTTTTTCCTAATCAAATTAACTTTAGATCCTTTTATTTAAAATAGACTTAATAAACATTTATAAATAATCTATTCCAATTTCTTTTTTTAATTAGATATTAAAATATTTTAGAAATACAAATAGGCCTTTTATATTATTTTTAACAAACTAATATCATTTAAGTAATCATTTCACTTAGGTTTTTATAATTAAACTATTGTAACATTTCATTTTAAACTTAAAACTTAATTTATATTTGGCATCACCTAAATCAATTTCAATCAATAAAATCAACTTCTATTAAAACTGATAACAATATTTTCATAAAATCAACCTCAATCAATCGACTAAAAAACAATTCAACCTCGTCTAAAATCAAGTCAAACAGTTAAAATCAACCAACAGCGCAGAATATAAAATCAATCGTGCACACCCACTTCACGACACTTTCACTCTCACACACTTCAGCGCTTTCATGCGTATGTGTATGTTTTACTTTTTCCGCAATTTATATTATCGCAATTTATCATTCCCGCATTCCATTCCGTCCAAAGGAAAAACCTACACATGATTCAACGTTGTGTGTAGTGCACAACATTTGCATCATAATCCCTTCGATCCTTGATCCCATTCAAGTCGATCATTTTAGGATAGGACCTATCCCATAGGAAGGACCTTGTCTTTATCTTTACAACTTAGACAAACAAACAATCAACAATACAATACAAACTTTTCAAACACATTAGAGAATAGATGTTAATCATCTCAAGTGAGATATAATCTCCACCCCCACAATAATACAATCAAACATGTAGGGACTTTGCCTTAAGAGCGATAAAGGCACACTCGTCAAACAATCTGAGTACTTAAGCCCTTTTCTTAAGACGATGCAAAGAATATTTTCCTACAACATCTTACACTTGTGGCGGTTAAATCTCCCTTAAAATGAAGACTCATCTCTTCTCCTAAACCCAATCAAAACAACTACCCTAAACCCGTAGGAACTTTGACCACAGTCAAAGAACTCCTCCAACCCTTTAGGGGAACTACAAATACTCTGATTCCACTCCCGTGAGGATATGTAGGCATAAGATGCGACATCTTATCGAGTATACTTAGAAATAAGCCACTAGGTCTTTTAAACCATTAAGCAGATAAACACTTAGCAATAAACAATAAAACAAGAGGTTCTTGTAGAGTACTACAGAAACTTAGGATGCTAGTACCTTCCCTAAGTTTAACCAACCCCCGAACCTATAACTCTCTAAACCTTGCATTTGCATTGCATTGTGGGAATTTCGATCTTTATCCCTTCCTTTGGACAAATCAAAGTTCGGTTGCAAAATGAATTAAAGATTCAAACTAATCAATAGTTTGGTATCCGATTTTCACCGCGACAGAAATGGCGACTTCACTGGGGACCCTCTAGTGGGTTTCCCTATCTTGTTTTATTTTCCTTGTTTATTGCTTTATATCTGCTTACTTGTTTACTTGTATATTTGTTCTCTATTTCTTTTGGGTTGTTATCTTTTAGTGGTGAGACAAAGTCCTACACCCGGACTTGAGAGAAATTAAGATAGGATGGTGATATATTCGAGGAGGCTTATAGGGAGTTGAATCCCGACTAAGTTAAATCGAGAATCCCGATCAATTGAGGCCCTCTCGAAATAGTATTGTTGAACGAGTAATCGTGAAGACACTTGCTATTTTCGACCTTGGAGCCTATGATATTGAGAATCGTAGTTACCTTAACCCAACTTTGGCCTTTATTAGGATGTAGTGCGAGACTATGAGGGAGTACTTCTGAAATAGTGTTACACGAAGCTACGCTCAAAAGAAGTTCTCTTGAGAATATTATTAATCCTCAAGTAATTGGGAAATTGATAATATCCGAAAGATGGGCTGATGATTTCGAGTCCCTTTAGAACCTTGTCCTACAGGTACAATCAAACCTTTAGTCCACATCCTTTGGGGATGGGTATACCCTATACTCCATGCTCGTTACAAACCTAGGGTTTCCCTTTGTTTGTTTGTCTTTGTGTCCTTATGTGAATACTTGTGTTTGTTGCATCCATATAGCAACATATTGCATTGGTTTCATGGGATTCCTAGTTTATTTATAAACATTATAGAAACCCATATAGATTACAAAAAATATTTTGATATATTCTTTTAAAGAGTCCTAACTTGGATGACCTAAGGAAGTTAAGGCCATTAATTGAAGAATCAAAAAACAAATACGAGAAGTCTCACTTATCATTGAAGGTCATTAGAAATTCAAAATATTTCCACCAACATTAAAGATCAAAAGTGAGCAAGGGCTTCTTTCTTTATTTTCCAACAAGAGATAGAGGATTTATTTTCCTCTATCACATTACTCCTTAGAAGATAATTATGGACAACTTATATTCAAGAAAATCCAAATAAGAAGGGCATATCAACAAGCACAATGAAGGATTTCCTTAGGGCTTTATTCAGCTTTTAGCTATTATGTTGGGACTCTTATAAGAATATTCACTTGTAATCCAATATCGGAAAATAATAATTTTACTTGGTAATTCTGTAACGTTTATAAGAACTTGAGTTCCATGAAACCTTTCATTTCTGTATTAGCATCTAGCATCTTCCACATGCATGTGTCTCTTCTCCGTTGCGTCCTCATCCGTCTTTCTGTCTTTGTCAGTTGACATCTTGACCATCTGACCAAGCTCGAAGTATTACCGAAGGATAGCAAAGAGAACAAAGATATGGATTATATGATTGGATTTAGAACAAGGACTAATCCGTTATTCGATCTACCCTCTGATAATGTTCAACAAGTGGATATTTCAATACAACGCCAGCCTGTGCAAGACAATCTAGTTGTTCAAGTTGAAAAAAGAGTTTCCCAGTTTCCACAGCATGTACCTAATCTTCAGAATGTCCGTACAAGTAAAAATATGGACGATCCTAGATTTATAGCAATGGAGAAAGAACTTTGTGATCTCAAAGAGAAATTAAAGATGACAAAAGGAGCTGATACATCTGATTTTGATGCCCGTGACCTATGTCTGGTTCCAGGTGTAATCATTCTTCCGAAGTTCAAGATTCCTATCTTTGAGGTTTACAAAGGTGTTAGTTGTCCAAGATACCATTTGACAATGTTTTGTCGAAAGATGGCTGCTTATGTTGACAATGATGAATTGATGATTCACTGCTTTCAAGAAAGCTTATCTGGGGCATCCTTGATATGGTATATGAAGCTACAAAGGAACTGTATTCAGTCTTGGAAAGATTTAGCCGATACTTTTGTGAAGCAGTACAATTATAATTTGGACGTGGCTCCAGACACTGAGCAACTAGAAGGAATGAATAAGAATGATGATGAATCTTTCAGGGAATACGCTCAGCAATGGAAAGAGTTGGCAGCCCAAGTTCGTCCACCACTTCCAGAGAAAGATTTAACCAAAATATTTCTAAGAACACTGCCAGACTCTTATTATGTCAGGATGGTAGGCGTTGTACCATCATATTTCTCCAAAATTATAGAAGTCGGAGTAAACATTGAGAACACACTCAAAAGTGGGAGATTCCGTGATAACTTGAATGATCGAGCTACTGAAGAGATTTCAGTTGATGATTCCCTAGAGGAAAGAAGCGTTGATGTTAATGCAGTTTGGGATTCCTCTCAAATCCTGCCAGATCCGGTTCCAATACCTTATCCTCAACATCAGTATGAAGCGCCTGTTCAGCATGAACAACGACTACCTCATAAGCGAAGGTTGATGTCTCTAGATCGGCATCAGAATCGACATGTTCGAAGACGGTCTCAGAATCAGAAAATACCCCCGAGTATTCCAAAAGAAGAAACTCGTTGGTTTGATCTTATCCCAATGTCTTACAGTCAACTTTGGCCTTATTTCATTCGAAACTCAGTAATGACACCCAGAAAAACTAGAATCATGAACTCTCGTCCACCGTGGTTCAACCCAAACGCCAGCTGTGAATTTCACGATGGAGCATTGGGGCATTCGATTGAAGAGTGCAAAGTTTTTCAAGAGAAAGTCCAAGAAATGCTTGATAACGAAGTGCTAACTTTCAAAGGAGGAATCCTGATCGTGAATGGAACCCTGTTACGCTGATATAAGTGAAAACTCTAGAAGATACCGAGAAGGGCTCATCAGCTATTTACTTCGTTTGCTTATGTGTTTTATTTCTTTGATTAAAAGCATAATTGGCATGTAATAACATGTTATTTTGAATAAGTAGTGCGATAAGTGTTTGTCTTGAAGAAATCCATTCGTTTCACTCTTAATTTTTTCTCACTTTGGTGAAGAATTGGAAGGAGGATGATGAAATAAAACGCATGATCTATTGTGGTATGCTTTCGAATAAAACCTACTGATGATGTAAGGCACTATTTCAAAAGCTTTCTAAACACTAGATATAAAGCGGTTAATTCCCCTTTAACCACTTTTCAACCTCATTTTCTAACTTGGGGCAATTCTTTAATCAGCTTGATTAAGCACTTAAAACCTTTAAAAAAGAAGAATGAACATTTTTCAAATGGATGGGTACAAATAAGCTTTGACCATTATTCCTCTGTTTTACAAATCGTAAAAAACCGATACAACCTTTCAAAAGTCCTAATTGAAGTAAGGTTTACTTCGAAAGCATACTCAGTGAGATAACGCTTCCTGACTCCTATGAGCTATGCTCAATTTGGTATTGGCTTTCATATCCTAACTAGTGATTTCGGTCACCAGTTATTGGGATATCTCTTTTCAAAACTTCAAGACAAACATATATGTTGCATTAACGGTTTCAGAATTAACATTTCATACGTGTTGATCTTTGCCGAGATCATAGAAATTTTTGTATGCGGGCATCAACATTAAGCTTGTTCTATTAAAATTTGAAGACTCTGCTGACCTGGGGCAAGTTATTCCCAAGTGGTTATTCTATGCAAATTTAACTTCATCTAGAGATTTATTTCTGAAAACTTATTCATAGTACCATCAATCAGAGCCGGTTACGTCGAGATTCGGCGAATCTCTCGAAGAGTTTGAAAACAATGGGACACCATGTTTTCTGTAAAATCCTCTTAGAACGACTTCTTCTCATAACCATGTGACTTGGGGCACCTGAGAAACGAATATTATCTTGTCCATATGCAACAACTATCGTTCAAATGGCGACTACCATTACAATTCCTCAACACACAACATTCTTCATGTCCCCGGTATTTTTACTCCAGGTGGTCATGACATTCTTCGATGAAGCTTTTAGATGCAGAATTCCCAGTGGTCTGCTTAACTTCACTTTCCTAATGAAGTAGGTATTACTTTAATCCCCAGTGGATCTTCTCCAACTTCACCTTCCTAATTAAGTGGACGTATTTCACTCCCCAGCGAACCTTCTACAACGTCGATCTTCTCCAGCATGAGTCTCTCCAATGAATTGGATATTTATTTTATCCATGAAGTTTCTCCAGTTATGAATTTGATCCACCCATGGTAGATCTTTATTCTCATCTTCAACCCTTCGAGACCAAGATTTATCAAGATGTTACATCCCCAAGTGGAATATTCTCTATTCTCCATAAGAAGAAATTTTGAAGCCCTGAAGTAGGAGTGTGATCCCATATTCAGTTCTCCGTCTATCCCTAGTGGTACTTCTATCTTTGAAGATTGGTCGAGATGTTTATCCCGAGATGTTTATTTCATCTCCGATCGCCTCTTTCTGTTTGTTTTGTCAGCATAAGCATACGTATAGCATACACGTAGACAGCATGGCATGTGCATTTGTTTGCATTCTTTGCGTTCATTTTATTATGTCACCTTGGCTGTAGTTATCTCTAGGTGTTTGGGTGCGTCTTATCCCTCCAATTAGATTTGTCGACCTAGGCAGAAAAAGCACAATGTTTCATTTTTCCCCATGGAGTTCAATCCTCATGGAAGATGGTTACTTTAGTACAATTCCATTTGAGTTCACACCTCAATGGTCGAGTCTTGCTTAACAGTTTCTCTTCAGATATTTCCTGAATTGAACTTCGGTCCTTGGCAATCACATTGTGGACATCTCCAACTTCTGAGTTTGGATTAAGTGTGCATTTATTTTGCGCTCAGTGCCCTAAGAAGGATCTTTATCAAGGTGCATTTCTCCAACAGTGTTATCAGAACTTCTCAACAATGTACATCTGAATTGCAAGCAGCTCTTTATTCGAGCAACTCCTTTCAATCAGGTTTTTATCTCCACAAGACAGTTTGTCCATCCCCAGTGATTATCAACTTGGTAAATGGAAAAACTTACATATATTGCTCTTTATTTGAGAATTCACACTTTTTACAACTACGATAAGGATGCTCCTCAGGAATGACTTCCCCAGTGAGTCTCATCACACAAGTTTACTTCCATCAGCGACATCTCCCCAGGGAAGTCGAAGAAGTTTATCACAATAGTATCTCTTTATTTAAGAAGACATACATTACAATTCAACCGGCTCACATTTTTCTGAAGATCCCCGTTCTACAACAACGAACTACATTTACAGTCTACAACGACATTTACAATTTACAAAATTTACAACCCCCTATGAAGATACTCTCACAAGTTTTCATCATTTTGGGAAGGGACCGAGACCGGCTCATAGCATCCAGACTATGATGCTCGGGGAAGTTCTACATCTACAACAACAATTTACAACTACAGTCTACAACGACAATCACTCGAACATCTTACAGTTCCTGGTTAATCTCGACAGTAGATTCCCAGAAGACCTCGGCAGTAGGTAGTTCTATTTCATTTCCTGGTTAATATCGGCAGTAGATTTCCAGAAGACTTCGTCAGAAGCATTTCTCCAACAGACTTCAACACAAAATCTCGGCAGTAGATTCCTTACAGATTTTAACAGTAAATACTTTGGCAAAAGTATCTTCACTATCAAATTTACAAGTCTCAGCAATAGACTTCTTCAGTTGATATCTTGAATCAATTACATTCGACATATACAGTAGATCCCTCAAGAGGATTTCTCTACCAAATTCTTCATGACGTATTTATAGACACTCTGTGATTGTCCATCTTTCCCCTCGGAGCCTCGCTCGTTGAGCTTGTTCGTCCTGTGTGTCGTGCTTAGTTTCTCCCCTGTGGCGCCATTTCTCCACAGGATCCTTTGTCTGGCATTCCCGTGCCATTACATATCATTTGCATTCGGTGTTTTCTTATGGCAAAAAATTCGTGCAGTGTTTATATTTAAGTTTCTCCTATCTCGTCAAGACGGAGATTTCAGTCTCCATATCTCCGAATAGGAGTAACTTAAATAGGGGCATCTGTTGCACCCTAATTTTTTACCATAAGATCCCGCCTCTTTTTTTTTCTTTTTTTTTTCTTTTCTATTTATTTATTTATTTATTTATTTTTTCCCTTTCCTACTTGATGTCTTTACTACTATTATGAGTGCGTTTTTTACAGGCACATTAATCTCGCATGAAGATAATACTCGGGGATTTAACTAGCTGGTTCTTTCATGATTTATTGAGATTAAAATTTTGAACAGGATCGGTGAAAGCTTTTCGTATCAAGGTGTTTCATTTTTAATATACAAAGTCCAACTCATTCAAATTTCAAGAGTTTCCAACTACAACAAATAATAGAAAAATAGTACGAAGATATCATCTACTAAGGCTATATTTGATCTTCGAAAACCGATGTCTAACCGGAGGTGTTCCTTTTAGAAGGACAACCAAAGATGATTTAATGCGAGGAAAATTATTTTTTTTCAATATTGGTTCGCTTGATCATGGTGACCATTACGCAGAAGTTATATCAAATCCAAAAAGTTATAAATCCTATATTGGAGTTTCTATAAACAACCAGCATTTATAATTTGAATGTTAAGGATGATCAATCAAGTTCAGCTGTAATATATATTCAAAATAGACTGGATAGCACAAGCTATATAGGCGTAGGCTAGCATATAGCTCCAGTGTTGTACAACAATCATAACACTAATTTATATGCAGTATGGACAATAGATAATTTCAAGAATACTGGATGTTTCAATGTACAATGTCCAGGATTTGCACAAACTAGTAAAGAAGACTATCTTGATGGACGAATTGGGACGATGTCTGTTTACGTCGAAGCTATGGTTGAAATGACATTATCTATTTCTCAGGATCCTGAAACAAAAACTAGGTGGTAGAAGCTCTATTGGCAAGAACTTCAGGAAATCCATTCAGACTCCATTATCAGCAACATCCAAATTACACAAATTCAACTTTTACATATACACCACACCCCATTACTCTGTCACATAATACACTCCAATTTTTAGAATATACTCAACTCAACATGGATTGAGATCCTACAGCATCGTATTATTCACGAGCAATTTGTGTCGTAATTTACAAGTCCCAGCAACTCTGGACCTTCCAACCAAGGGTTATTCTCAAAGCTGCAACAAAACAGAACAATGGTAGTCAATGCGAGTAATGAAAAAAAGGAACATACAGCTAGCGGAATGTGTTCAAGCTTCTAAACGTTTCAGAATCAGAGCACCCAAAAGCAGTAATAGCAGCCATGAATGACTAACGGTATCAGACGAAAATAACTTGACTGTCGCAATAGGGCAATATATACATAAGCATTTGCCACCAACAATTGGAGAACTAATCAGAACAGACCTAACAGATAAATTACAAGTTAAGAGCTAAGTTAAATGGATTTAAGTGCAGCAATCTCACATCCCCATCCCACGGCAGTTCTCCAAGTCCCCTCGTCAGGAATTCGAAGCATAACATTATACATGATCAAAATGAATTAAAACCAAGAAACTCCAATGCAATGTCAAAAGCTCGAAGTCAACTCCGTCCAATCCACCCCATTCCTGCAGTATGAATGATTACATTACGTTATGGTAGCTCCTGCAAATGACGACACAATAACAGAAATTAATTAAGTAGGCAAAACATTGGTTTAAATCCCAACTATTTACACGTAGCATCAAGAAGTTAGAACTTACGGCGCATTTTAAAATCGACACGGTAATAAATAGGACATGAGCAATAGCCAGAATTGGAAGGATACTTATCTTGGTCGTAGACGTCGATATGCAGGTTGCCTTTGCTATTTTCCTTGATCTGAGAAGAGTCATCTCAATGTCTATGCGCTGCTAGCATCAGTAAGAGATTCACAGCAAAAGTTTGTTCAATATCTCATACCAGTTCCCCAATCTTTCGCCAAACCTTATGAACCCAGGTTGTGTTGTGAACGTTTCTCCAAGGTTTATCCTCACCATGTGTGCACATGAAACAAAGAAATAGGTGGTTAGGAAGACTTCCACAAGATTTTACATGATATTGGCAGTAACAGGGTTTCCAAATAAGGATTTGCTGCAGACAAGATGACATGGTGAATAGAAGGGAACAAAGTATGAACATACAAACTAAAGTCGCACAAAACAACACAACAAATACATCGACATGTTCAACAAAGATATAACAAGCTAAAAGCAAACAAAATAAACTCAAGATGCACATGAATTAAGAGAAAAGGGTGAGAAAACTTACTGAGTGGAGATAGTCTACTGCCTCTTCAACACTTCCAAAGAAGTCACTGTTGTACCCCAAATTTTGACCCCTTAGATCCTCATTATCATTTTTAGAAGCATGATCATGAATTATCTAACCCTAAATCAGTGCAAGTTCATTATTGTCAAGTTACAAACGAATCAGGGTTCTCGCACCGACAAATTCAAAACAACCAAGAAATGATCAACCAATGATTTGGGCCAATTCAATCATGGAATGAAATCAAATATAATATCAAAGTCAAATGAGAAGTCAATTTGAAGAAATCATTTCAGAATCAAGAACAGCGCAGTCAGGAGGCCCCGATTAGGGTTTTAACTAGTGAAAAGTCAACTATGGTTTGACTTTGATGTTGGAAGATGTTTTAATGGTGGGATTGAGGTCCATGAAGTTCATATAGCTTATTAAAGACCATTCAAGAAGTATCAAAGTCTCAGGATATCCAGAACGTCAACAGGAGACTCAGTCGGCACCGATGGATCGTACGGTTGACCGAAAAGTCAACTCCTCAAATTTTGAGAATTGGAATCCAAGTTGTGAATCAAAGTTGTTCCTTATGTCATAATGGACTTGCATATCAATTTTCATGATCATTGGATCAAGGATGAGAGAGTAATCGAGAAATCGAAAAATTAGGGTTTTGAAAAGGGCTAAACCATAACTCCTTAACCACACATCCAATTGAGTTGGTTCTAGTCTCATTTGAAAGCTCTTGACAAACTCTACAAAAGTTTCCTAGTGGTCCATGGTCAGAAAACGCTTAGTTTTTGAGTTAGAGAAGAAAACATTACAAGAGGAGGAAAAAGACTTGGAAAATTCTAAGTGTTTTGTACTAAGGAACCCTAAAATCAGCCAACTTCAAGGGGACTTTTCACCTAGTTTCAAATAGAATCAAGACTTCTAGTCAACATGAAAGTTTTAGTACTATGTGAGGGCTTTCTAAAAAGTACAAGTACACCTCAAGATGATTTATGAGCAGAAAGATACATGTGTTCAAAGTTGGTGTTTTGTCACTTTAGTCCCACATCGACCAATTTTGCAAAAGCACCTCTCCCACCCAAGTGGGCCAATTTTAACTTTCCAAACTCATGTTACCTGATATATTGAACATCTCAAGCATGTTAGAACAGAAAGATTGCATAGAATTAGCATGGAATTAAAGTTGTGAAGTTCATTGCCAAAGTTGCCATTTTTGACTTTTCCAAGCATGAGGTGTAAAGCAAACCTACTCCAGCCACTCTATCAAGCTTCTAGCCTGCATTTTGACAGTAAAAACATCAATGTAACTTGCCCCTTGAGTGAAAAGAACAGCCAAAGGTCAGAAAAGCAAGGCAAGTTGGATGGTGGGTGAAAAATATCAAAGATAACTTCATGTTTAAGCAAAGTTCTCAAGCAAGCACCTCCTTGCTTTTTGCTATAAAAAGGGACCTCACACCCCTCATTGAAGACATCAATATCATTCTGAAAACCTGAGAAATCAAGCTCTCTCACCACCTCCCACTCTTGCTTGCATTTTGCAAAATTCTTCAAAGTTGTCAAGTGTAGCCAAAATTCTGCACTTTGCAATTTCTCTACCACATCAAGTTCTACTCATTCCAGCACCCAAACCATCATCCATACATCTTATGAATAACATATAGAAGGTGTACAATCCATCAAACCACCAAAAAACTCAAGAAATCAAAAAGTCAAATGTTCATGTAGCTTACTTTGACCAAAAGCCATAAAAAACACCAAATTGAGTTCCTAGCATTTCCTTGAGGTTGTGACCACTTGAACACCTCACATACAATATATCTCAACTGCCCAAGCCCTTATCCATCATTAGAAACTCATAGTTTTCAATTTGGCATCATAAGTGGTTGTTACTTGAAGTTGAAGCAAGGTGCTAAAGCAAAGACTTGTGTTCAAAAATCTCTGGTTTTCTCAACTTATTTGGATTGCTCAGGAGGACCTTCAACAGGTATGTAGTATATAGCTATCACTTCTTGCACTATCTTTCCATGACTTTGCATTTTGAGTACTTGTGTGAATTTTGGAGCTATGAATGTATGTTAATTTCCATGATGTTTGGTGAGTACCTTGTGTGTATCAGCATGAACATGTAAACTTATCCTTGTCATATCAGTATGTTGTTTGTCATGTTTGATGCATTTAAAGTGTTTGAGGCCAATACCATAAAATTGCTATCACAAAGAATTTGGTGTCAAGTCTGTTATGTACAAGTTTTGATTGATTGCTAAGCTTGTTTGATTGATTGTATCAATGCTGTCCTGACCTGAAAATCAAGAACTTAATGCTGTTGTACCATTGTTTGTCCTGCTGTAATATAACACTATGTTTGCAATCATGAGAGGAATATGTTTGAAGATATCCATAGCAGGTTTTTGTTTCAATTTTGTTTGAGAAGGGTTAAATGTTGCTGTTTGAATTAGCTCTAATAGAATACTTCCCTCTGCTGCTAGTATAGTAGTTTTGTTTAAACATGAACATGACTAATTTTCTCTGCAACATCAGGACAACATGATTGTCAACAGAACCAAGCCCTGTATTCATGTTCTTGTGGTTTCTAATTATTTTTCTCAAGTGCATTAACATCATGATCATACAATAAGCATATTGGCTATTACTTGAACTTGTAACTTGCTTTGCAATTTTGGTACTGTCAAGACCTTCAAAAGCAGTTTGAAAACCATTTTCTACATAAGCATTGAAAATCATTTTGTCATGGTTGTAACATGTTTAGATGCACATTTAGAAATTGTCTATGTGTTCACTTTTGTTAATTTGTGCATAATAATCACATTTGGCATGAACACTTAGAATGACTCAAGTACACACAATACTACTTTCTGCATCAAGTTAGTTTTCACCAAAACAGTATCATGTACACATCATAATAATCATTCATGACATGATGGTATGTTCATCTTACATTGAAAATCATTGCATCAAAAATTCATCTCTTCAAATGCATCTCTTCATATACAAATCACACACTGGACACTTTTAACACCAACTCACTTTTCATTGAAATTACAGTGCACACACATCACTTTGAACATGCTTGAGATGTTAGGATCATCATTTTGCTCAAAAACACACTGCTATGAAAATCCATATGTCAAATGGTCATATTTTCAAACAAGAACTACATCACCAAGACCAGTTTTGGAATGAGCTTGTTTCTGAGCAAAGTAATGAATCATCCATCTCATATTAACCAAATGAAACATGCTAGCATAGTCATCTTGTACTAAAATACACTGCTGACAAACCCACTCATAACAGTAGGATTAACAATCCTGCATGAAGCCTTAAGGTTCATATCAAATTAAAAATCACACCTGGTTTAGAGGCCATTCTTCTGTCAGGCATGAATGAGATAGGTTGCAATTTCAGCTTGTTTGCCCTCATGTCCAAAATTCCCTTGCTGTTCCTATTGGCCAAACTATCAATATCACATCATGCCTAACCTCATGTACAGTTTTGTTTTCTATGGAACCAATGTTAAAATGATCAAAACCTCACTTGTGTAATATTTATTTTGAGGTGGTTCTGGTTATAATCTGTCATAAGCACCATTTGGCAATTATGTGATATCATGATGATCAAGACTAACATTTTGCAGAATTTGTAAACTCATGACATAATTGCTGTTAGGGCTGTTTCAATCCATAGCAGTTTATTCCTAGTTATCTTCATGACAGTTTTTGTTTTAAAGGTGGTCTTTGAAAGTTTTAAGTGGATTGCATTAATGCCAAACACTGCCAGCCAGATTTTTCATTTAAGATAGCAAACATTTTCAGTGAGCAGGGTGCATAGAGTTGATCAGCTCAGTGCTGATTTGTGATTGAATCATATATTTGGATTTGTGTTTGTCATGTATTCATCATGTATGTTTGAGAACCTGTCATCTTTGCTAGTTGTTAACATGATAAGTCTTGAACTTAAATGTTTATATTAGCATGCCCCTAGATTTCAACCCTTTCTGCTGACAGTATGGTTAAGAGTTTGATAGGTGGTTGTTTCAGCTTACATTTAGCTCATGATTGTTAGAATTTAGTGAGTTGGTGATTGGTCTGATTTGGTGATGGTCTTTCATCATGCTATCTTGGTTATGTTCAAGTCATGATCTTTTTATTTGCAAATCATGAGACAGTTTTCCACCTTGATGTTTTAAGGACATCTCCATTTTAAAGCTTGCTTTATAACACATTTAAGATATGTTCCAACCAACATTTCCTCTAGAGAACCAACTGTTAAAATGTATGACTGCAAGTTGCATTTTTCAACATTGTAGTTGCAACTGTCAGACAGTTATCCATTCTGTGGTGTCTTGATTCCATTTAGTCATGGGAACTAATCACATACATCATTCATGGCATGTCTATGCTCTTTTTTTGATAGGACAACATTTGGATTAAGAGGTAAGGTTCAAATTGCATCACATGAATCACAAAGCATAAGCATTCGAATTTTTCATTTCATTAAGAATCTGGGAAAACTAACATCACCATCAGATTCCTCGTGATTTTCTGGGTGAGATGCATATAAACTTTGTCAAAATCCATGGAGATTTGAGTAAGTTAGAGAGTGTTTTGCAAATCATGTGTGAAGCTTTTGTTTTGCCCAGGAAGCCCACCAAACAAGCCTTGTATACTATTGGTTTCAGTTTTACTAACGGATGTAACAGCCACCCCAGTGGTAAGAACACACGCATTTCACCATACATGACCAGGGTTCGATCCTCAGTGATGACCCTTTTTGCTCTTTTTTTCAAAAAATCATAACTCTCTCATTTTTTATCAGTTTTCACCCATTCGTTTTTCATTGTGTTTGATTTAATGTGTACTTTCATGTCATGATTTTATTTTCCATGTTTGATTAATTTTTCACCATCTTTGACTATGTGCAACTTGTCATATTGACAGTACTAACCCTAGTTGTTGCAGATGAAAGTTAAAAGGGTTCCACTTGTTTTTCTTTGTAAAAATTGATTGTTATCACACCTATACATGTTTGTCAACATGCTAGGATTTTTACTTCGAATTATTATCATGCCTATCTCATCTGTTTGTTAATTGTACTCCAGGTGTGATCTGTCGTCACAGTTTTCGTACTAATCATCTGCTTTGATTGCCATCATTGCTTTTCATCCTTAATCTTTTCATTGGTTGTCACCATGAATGCTTTAATATAATGTTTGTATTTATTTTATCCCCAAGTGATGAAGCTTGTTAGCTTTCATCCAGTGGCCCACTATCTCTCCCTCCAAAGGAAGATCTGTCCACTTGACTGTCAATGTCTTGGACCAAAATCTTAAACCCTTTTGACTTTGTTAAGTCACCTTAACCCTAGTTTAGCAACCTTTAGACTTTGCTTGAAGTCTAAGAAACCCACCCATACTAGGAGTGTTCTTCAACTAGAACCCTAGGAAAGAGTTCGTCAACTCTGTGTAAGAATTATCGTCATGACTTCTTACTTTCCCTTCAACTTAGCTTAGGGAGTTTTGTCAAACTCCACACAAACATTGTCATGTTTGTTCCCCTTTTGAACCTTGATCATCATCAAGTGTTCTTTCCCCTTGTGAAGTGAACTACGATTGCTCTGATTCTATCCTAGTCAGGATACGTAGGCAGAAAGTGCGATGCCTTTGCGAGCAAACTTAGAAAACCACTTAGGCCTTTTTATTTATTTTATCTCAATTCCCAATCCTTAAACCATAGTGCACAATTCACAAACTTAGCAATTAATTAAACAAAAGGTTCCTGTAGAGTACTACAGATATTTAGGGTGCTAATACCTTCCCCAGATATAACCAATCCCCGAATCTCTTAAGCGTTGTCGTTACATCGTGAAAAAGGTTCTTTCTTTCTTTAGACCTATCCTTTGGATAAATTAAAGACCGGTTGTAAAATAAATAAGGTTCAAGTTAATTAATAGCTTGATATCAAATTTTCACCACAACAGAAATGGCGACTTCACTGGGGACATCGCTTTTGCTTTTATTTTGAGGGTTCAACCTATTTTGTTTAACTAATTGCTATCTGTGAATACTTGTATATATTTGTGCTCTGATGGTTTGGGAAACTTGAAATGGTGAGACAGCACTACACCCGTGCTCAAGCGTACTTATGATAGGAAGGTGATATATTCAAGAAGGCTTATAGGGAGTAGATTCCCGACCAAGCTGACTTGAGAAAATCACCGCTCAGTGGAGGCCCTTTAGAGAGCTAGTATTGTTGATCGAGTATTCGTGAAAACAATGCTACTTTCTACATAGGTGCCCATGACACTGAGAACCTCTAGATACCTTTTCCCCCACTATGGCTTTCTTAGGATGTAGTGTGATGACTATAAGGAAGTAATTCCAAAGTAGTTGATACGCGATACTACACTTGGACGAGACTCTCTTGAGAATATTATCGACCACCAAGTATTTGGGAAATTGATAATATCCGAAAGATGGGTCGAGGACTCCAGGAACTCTTTTAGAACCTTGTTCTGCAGTTGTGGGAACCTTAGTACATACCTTTGGGGAGGGTAGACCTTGACTCCTTGCTCATATTCTCCAAACCCAAAACCTTGTCTGTTTACTTATGTAAATCTGTGAATATGTGATTACCTGTGTTTGTGCATTCATGCATCCGTAAACATCATGTCATAAAAGTTTTATGGAACTCAGAGTCGTTTATTTATAAAATATCAGGAACATCATGGACAATGGAAAAAAGAAAACTATAAAGTACACTTACAAAAGCCCTAATATAGATGAGATTGAAAGGTTGAGCACTCTGATCACAGATGCAGAAGGGTTCAAAAGCAGGTACGGGAATTTGTTGTCTCTACTGAAAATAAGGAAGAAAATGGATTTGGGACTCCTTTCCACGTTACTCCAGTTCTATGATCCACTTTATCACTGCTTCACATTTTCGGACTATCAGTTAGTGCCGACACTTGAAGAGTATTCCTGTTTGATTGGGTTACCCATCCTTGATGCATCTCCTTTTCCCGTCATGTAGAAGGACCCTAAAGAGGAAGAGATTGCTAAAGCCACCCGCATCGGGTTGGTAGACATTCAGAAGAACATGGTTACTAAAGGAGGGATCTTTGGGCTGACTGCAAAATTCTTGATTGGGAAGGCTCAGTATTATGCCGATCACTTGAGTATGGATGCTTTTGAGGCTATTCTAGCCTTGCTTATTTATGGGATCTTTCTGTTTCCGAGCTTTGACAACTTTGTGGATCTCAATGCCATCAAAATATTCTTGAAGAAGAATCCAGTACCTACTCTACTAGCTGATGCTTACCACTCTGTTCATCAAAGAAATCTTCACAAAGGAGGAATGATCGTCTGTTGTGTTCCGTTGTTGTATAAATGGTTTGTTTCTCATCTACCCAAAGCCCATACTTTTTGGAGCAAAGGATGGTGGTCTGAAAAGATTATGGCTCTTACTCACTCCAATATTGACTGGTACAGCCGTAGTTATGATGGGATCAAAATCATTGATAGTTGTGGAAGCTTCGGGAATGTACCTCTCCTTGGTACAAATGGGGGAATCAGCTATAACCCTGTGATTGCTCGTCGACAATTTGGTTATCCGCTAAAGGACAAACCTTGCAGCGCTCACGTAGAAGGTATTTTCTTCATAGGAGTTTCAGAATTAAAAAATGAAATTCTCAAAGCATGGGGGCATATACACAGGAAAGGAAAAGAGGACTTGGGAAGACCTAACTGCATCTCTTTTGAACCTTATCTCCAATGGGTACGAAAGAGGGCCATTCAGTTGAAAATGCCTTATCCTCCACAAAAGCCTATGGTCTTAATAGAAGAACAGCCGTTGATTTTCATGTCTGAGGAAGAGAAGCTGAAGATTGCTCTGAGGAAGTCACAGCAGACTGAGATATCCTGGAAGTACAAATATCAGGTGGCTATGGAAGAGAACGAGGAACTCCGCAAACAACTTCAGTTGAAACAAGAGGAAGCAGTTGCAAGCAAGAAAAGAAAGGCACATGAAGATGCATTTTATTCCAACCATCAATCGACTCCTTGGAAGGCTATGGTAGACAAACTCATCCTTGAGAAAGCGCAGGTGGAAGAAGAGCTCAGAAGAATCAAGAAGAGAGAGGATTTCCTTTTAGAGCATATTGAGTTGTAATGTTAGGGCTTTTGTAAGACGTACTAAAATCTTTTGTAATACCCCTTTGAAAAATCAATGAAATGAAAGGATATTTTGGTAAATTTGAGTTCCATAAAACTTTTGCATTTAAAGTTGCATTCTTGTTATTTTAAACATTCAAGGAACTAAAAGATTATTTTGCAGATATTATAGGATGGATTCTGGAAAGAAAGAAGAGGTTGTGTTCCGAAGACCAAGATTAGAGAACTTGAAGAAACTGGTAAGTTTGGTAGAAGACCCCGAGGCGTTCAGAGAAAGACATGGGAATATGCTGTCATTACTGGAAGTTCAAGTGTATGAAGAGATGTTATCCGCACTCGTGCAATTCTATGATTCAACCTATCATTGTTTCACGTTTCCAGATTATCAGTTGCTACCAACTTTGGAAGAGTATTCCGCCCTAATGGGAGTAGGCGTTACTCCTAGTCCCTTTTCTGGAAGGGAGGGGACTCCTAATGAAAGAGCAATTGCAGAGGCCGCGTATTTGGAGTTGGACGAAGTGCGATCTCATATGGGTGCTAAGGGAGGATTGTATGGAATTCCAGCTATGTTCCTATATGAAAAAGCTCAGAGCTATGCCTTGTCACAAAATACTGAAGCATTTGAAGCCATCCTGGTTTTACTTATTTATGGATTGTTCCTGTTCCCAACTGCTAGTGATTTTGTGGACGCAGATGCGATCAATCTTTTCTTGATCAAAAATCCTGTACCTACCTTGCTGGCCAACACTTATTTTACCCTCCACCGAAGGAACCGCTATGGGGTTGGACGAATTGAATGTTGCACCGTTCTCCTACACAAGTGGTTTATTTCACACTTGTCAGAAATTCCAGCCATTTGGGATAAGCAAAATGGACTCTCATGGACAGAAAAGTTGTTGTTGCTCAAACACTCAGACATTAAATGGTATGATCCTATGTATGGAGGAATTTCCATGATCCAAAGCTGTGGAGATTTCCCGAATGTACCGCTCATCAACGTCAATGGTTGCATCAGCTATAATCCTATTCTGGCCCGTCGACAGTTGGGGAACCCCATGGAAGATGAACCAGATCCAGACTATTTGAGAAAATTTTACTTGGAGGAAAGGAAGAATCCCGCTTATAGGGCTCGAATTGCATACGCTTGGCGTTATGTCCACACAAGGGGAGTAATTGCCCTATGCCCCCACAACGCTACTGTTTCAGAATCTTACCTATCATGGGTGAGAGAAGCGGCAATGAAGATGTTCTATACCCGTTTTGAGCCCGACTCGCCCAAGCCCACCCTCGTAGAAGAGTTGAAAGCCGCCTTGGCAAAAGCTGAGAAAGAAGGGAAAACGTGGAGAGATAAGTATTTCAAGGCTATGCAAGAGAAAGAAGAACTTCAAGAATTGGTACGTCAAGGTGGAAGAAAGAATCAGTCTGAAGATGAAGGACCATCCAGCAGAAGAATCTAGAATCTATTGTTGTTGTTTTTTCGTGTTTTGTAAAAGCTTGTATTTTCATTTCCCGTTTAATGTTGTAAACTCTCCAGATGTTATCAATGAAGATTTGTCTGTTTTATTGTTATAATATTTGCAAATAAAGCTTTTATTTCCTTGAATGTTTAAAATCTGCATTTTGCATGCCTGCATTTCATAAACATTGCATATGCATGTTCTTGAGTCGAGTCTCATCCCTCTGTCTTGTCACAGAATCACACTGAAACCTCACCATCAGTACAACACCCGAGCCCAAGCTCGCTTAAGGATGGAAGAGCAGAACTTGGATGTAGACAGAATCGACAATGAACTCGGAGAGCTCCGAGGAGGCATGGGACAGATCAAAGAAGCCTTACAAGTCATCCGTGCAATGTTGGACACTCAAGCCACCGTTGTCTCTGAGATCACTGCAGATCCAATCCCGACGGCTGTTACTATTGCAAATATGCCAACCTATGGATTACCTCCAGGCTTTGTACCTCCACCAAGAGTCACTCAGCAGACAGTTTCCCTAGGGGGAGAAGTTCCTCAGGCAATTCCTACATATACTCCAGCTGCTATACAGATTCAGGCACGCCCTGTGTTCCACAATCCTCCACCAGTATACGAAGGACCCGAAGGGTATGAAGAGGAGAATGAATCACATGAGAAGTTAAGGGAAAGTGTTAAAACTATAGGGAGAAAGATCCGAGCGATGGAAGGAAACGATACCTTTGGCACTGACGCCAGAGAAATGTGTTTGGTATCTGGACTAGTAATACCGCCAAAGTTCAAAATCCCAAATTTCGATCAGTACTCAGGAGCTACTTGTCCACGAACTCACTTAATCATGTATTATAGAAGAATGGAAGCACACGTCGAAGACGACAAGTTAATGATCCATTGCTTCCAACACAGTCTGAAAGGAGCTCCAGCAAAATGGTATCTAAGTCTAGATCAGTCAAGAATCCACAGTTTTCAAGATTTGGCTGATGCATTCATGAAACATTACAAATATAATATGGATATGGTGCCTGACCGAAGGCAGTTGTTAAACATGTCCCAGAAAAACACAGAGTCATTCAAAGAATATGCTCAGCGGTGGATAGAAACAGCGTCCCAGGTGGAGCCACCCCTAAGTGAGAAGGAACTGACAGACTGGTTTGTTGACACAGTGAGACCAGAATTCTATGAGAAAATGATCAGCAGTGTGTCTGCAAGTTTTTCAGACATTGTGGCCGTGGGAGTGAGGGTAGAATTGGGAATGAAAAGTGGAAAGGTAGCCAGCAGCTCCAGCAGTTCTAACAACAACAGTATTAAGAAGGTCAGCAGTGGGTTTCACAAGAAGAAAGAAGGTGAAACAAATGCTGTAATGGGAGGAAGAAATCGTACCGTGAGACCTCCATACCAGCAATATCAGCCGCCTCAACAAAGTTTCTTCCAGCCAATCCAACCTAACTATGTTCAACAGTTTCATCAACAAAGACCCGTGTACCCGGTACAGTATGCCCCTCAACAATATGTGGCAGCTGTGACCCCAGCATTCAACCATTCCACTTCAAACTATCAACCAGGACGATCAGTGCCCATGTATCAGCAAAACCAGCAAGGGCATCAACGAGCGCCCAACGCTCCGCCCTTTCAACAAAATCAGCAGCAGAGGGTACCACAGTCCAGGCAACAATACCAGAACCGGAGGCCAACCACAAAACCTCCACTCCCACAAATACCAATGACGTATACTGAGTTATATCCATCTTTGGTCCATCAGGGGTTGATCACGACAAGACCGCTCAATCCGGATACCACATCTCCACATTATAACCCAAATGCCCATTGTGCTTTCCATGAAGGTGTTGCCGGCCACGACTTAGAAGGATGCTTTGCCTTAAAACATCTGGTCAGAGAGTTGATGGAGAAGAAAATCCTGTCCTTTGATGATGTACCACCTAACGTCAAGAGTAACCCACTGCCAAACCACGGAGGGGTCAATGCCATTGAAAAGTCAGATGAAGAGACAATTAATGATGTGTCAAAAATCAGAACACCATTGAAGACATTGCATGATAAGCTGACAGAAGCAGAGTTGTTGGGAAGTGTTCATAGCAAATGTGAAAAATGTACCGTAGGTTCCAGCAGATGTAATGCGATGCAGGAAGATATACAAAGATTGATAAATGAGGGGATGTTACAAGTATGTGGTAAGGGAAGGAAAGAAAAGGTTTCTGTAATAGAGCCAGTTTTCGACCTGTCCAGGAAAAAAGAGAAAGTTCCAGTGTTTAACAGGGGTGCAAGGCCAGTTTTCAACAGAGCTGCTATTGGTCAACCACGACCAATCGTAGTTCAAAAACCGAGACCGTTCCATTATGACAATACAAAAGCTGTTCCGTGGAAGTACGATGTGACCGTGGTAGACAAGGAAACGAGAAAGGTTGTTCAGACAGATAATCAGAAAGATGTGACCAACATCGCCGGCACTAGCAAGATGACCCGCAGCGGTCGGATCTATCAGCCGAAAGAATCAGTAGCTATTCCAAAAGAAGTCATTCCTGCTGTGGTAATCAAAGAAAAAGAAGCTCCAAGCACAGAAGAAGAAAATGATGAATTTTTGAGGATTATCCGAAGAAGTGATTACAAGGTGATAGATCAGCTTCATCAGACGCCATCAAAAATATCAATCTTGTCACTCTTGATAAATTCTCCAGCTCACAGGGAAGCATTACAGAAAGTATTGAGACAAGCACACGTAACTAAGGATATTTCACTTGGGCAGTTTGATTCAGTAGTGGCTAACATCACAGCGTGCAATACTTTAAGTTTCAGCGACGCCGAGTTACCGAAGGAAAAACGTGATCACAATCGTGCACTACACATATCCATCAAATGCCAGGAAGATACTTTAGCACGAGTACTGGTCGACACAGGATCCTCGTTAAACGTGCTACCCGCAAGATCACTGTCCAGACTAGCCTATGCCGGGGCAGAGATGAAACCAACCTCATTAATTGTAAAAGCCTTTGATGGTTCGAGGAGAACGGTCATCGGAGAAGTAGAATTACCGATCTTGGTGGGACCCCATGAGTTTAACATTGTATTTCAGGTGATGGACATAAATCCAGCATATAGCTGCCTACTGGGACGTCCCTGGATCCATGAAGCAGGGGCGGTAACTTCTACCCTGCACCAAAGAATGAAGCTTGTGGTAAATGATAAGCTGGTGATTGTTCATGGTGAAGAGGAATTAATGGTCAGTAATCTTTCATCATTCCGGTACATTGAAGCAGAAGAGGACGCGCTTGAGACATCATTCCAAGCACTAGAAATAGCAAACGCAGTGATGATAGAGGAGACGGTGGCAAAAAGTGGTCCAACTTTCGCATCTGCTCAAGGCGCCAAAGCTACGATGGAAGAAGGCACTCCCGCAGGATGGGGAGAAGTCATTGAGGTAAAGCCGAAGATGAACCGCCAGGGGTTGGGTTACAAACCAACTCAAAGTGAAGAACCGAGGCATGACAACAGCAGGCCAAAGGCTATTCAAGAAATATTTATCAGTGGCGGTTTTCAAATTAACGCCGTGGAAGGAAATCTTGAAAGTGAAGACATAGGAGCGCTAGTGTATCATGACGAAGCTACTCTGAACAACTGGGAGGCTATTGAAGTTCCTGTAGTTTTTCCCGAGTTAAAGTAATTTTTTGTTTTCTTTCTTTGTTATTTTAAAATCTCCATAGCCGTGCCCAAGGCTATAGGAATGTTTTGTAAGGGCCCCATGCTTTCAAAGAAATATCAATGAGAATGGACTATTTTGTTAAAAATCCTCGTGTTGTTTCTTTACCGTCTTTTTTGCTTTTACTTTGAAAGAAAAATGGCAATACAAAAAAACCAAAACAAAAACAATTTTCTCTTTCTCTGTGTGTGTTGCATTTGTTGATTGTGTGTTTTAATAAAGTAAACCCTTCAAACATGCAGTGATGACCATAACCCCATTGAATCCTGTGACCATGCATCTCCTCCTGACCTTGATTCACCAATTTACCAAGCTGAAGACGAGGATGAGGACTGTGAAATTCCTGATGAACTGGTAAGATTGGCCCAAAAAGAGGATGTAGAGCTTCAACCCCATAAGGAATAGGTAGAAGTTATCAACCTTGGCACAGAAGGAGACAAAAAAGAAGTCAAAATTGGGGCAGCCCTAGGGGCAGAAGTAAAACAGCAGTTAAAGGAACTCTTAAGAGAATATGTAGATGTGTTTGCTTGGTCTTATCAAGATATGCCTAGTTTGGATACAGACATAGTGGTTCACAAGTTACCACTCCGACCTGAATGCCCGCCGGTTAAACAGAAACTCAGAAGAACCAGACCCGACATGGCTCTTAAAATCAGAGATGAGGTAAAAAAGCAGATTGATGCAGGCTTCCTTGCAGTGGCCAAGTATCCAGAATGGGTAGCCAACATTGTTCCTGTACCAAAGAAAGATGGAAAGGTAAGGATGTGTGTGGATTATCGAGATTTAAACAAAGCCAGTCCAAAGGACGACTTCCCTCTACCACATATTGATACTTTGGTAGATAATACAGCTTGGTTTGCAGTGTTTTCCTTTATGGACGGTTTCTCTGGTTACAATCAAATCAAAATGGATCCTGACGACATGGAAAAAACAACCTTCATCACTCCATGGGGCACTTATTGTTATAAGGTTATGCCATTCGGTTTAAGGAATGCAGGCGCAACTTATCAAAGAGCTATGGTGGCTTTGTTCCACGACATGATGCACAAAGAAATAGAAGTATATGTGGATGACATGATCGCCAAGTCTCAAAATGAAGAAGACCATCTAGAACATTTGTTGAAGTTATTCAAAAGACTCCGGAAATATCAGTTGAGATTGAATCCCGCCAAGTGCACTTTCGGAGTCAGATCAGGAAAATTACTCGGTTTCATTGTTAGTCACAAGGGGATTGAAGTGGATCCAGACAAAGTCCGTGCCATTCAAGACATGCCAGCTCCGCAGACCGAAAGTCAGGTTAGAAGTTTTCTTGGAAGGTTGAATTACATATCCAGGTTCATTTCCAATATGACCCCCACCTGTGAACCGATCTTCAAGTTGTTACGAAAGGATCAAACGGTTGTATGGAATTCTGATTGTCAAACAGCGTTCGACAAAATCAAAGGTTATCTCCAAGAACCTCCAATTTTGATACCACCCGTTCCGGGAAAGCCTCTCTTTATGTATTTGACATTGCTTGAAAACTCAATGGGTTGCGTTCTGGGCCAACAAGACGAATCCGGACGGAAAGAACATGCCATTTATTATCTGAGCAAGAAGTTTACTGATTGTGAAAGCATATACTCACTCCTAGAAAAGACTTGTTGTGCTTTAGCATGGGCTGCTAAGCGTTTAAGGCAGTATATGATTTGTCACACCACTTTATTGATCTCGAAAATGGATCCAATAAAGTACATCTTTGAGAAGCCGGCACAAACTGGAAGACTCGCCCGGTGGCATATGTTACTATCAGAATATGATATTCAATATGTGGCTCAGAAATCCATAAAAGGCAGTGTGTTATCAGAATATCTCGCAGATCAACCTGTCGAAGATTATGAACCTCTGAAGTTTGATTTTCCGGACGAAGATATCATGTTAGTAAAAGATTGTGAAGAAACAAGTTCTGACAAAGGTCAACAGACAGATAATTGGTGGAAGATGATGTTCGACGGTTCCTCCAATTATAGCGGACATGGCGTAGGTGCAGTCTTAATGAATCCTGAAGGTGGTTACACTCCGTTTACAGCCAGATTAGACTTTGATTGTACAAACAACATCGCTGAATACGAAGCATGTATCCTGGGTCTCGAAGCAGCCATTGATCTCCAAATCAAAAATCTCGAAGTCAGTGGAGACTCAGCTTTGGTTATCTACCAAGTCACGGGTGAATGGGAGACAAGACATGAAAACCTGATCCCTTACAGAGCTTATATCGTTGAAACGATCAAGTATTTTGACGAAATCACCTTTAAACATGTTCCAAGAGCAGAGAATCACATCGCCGACGCCTTAGCCATGCTGGCCTCGATGTGGAAAACTAGAGATGTCAATGATGGCACACTTATCAAAATTGAACGCAAGACAGAGCCTGCTTACTGTCAAATGATTGAAGAAGAAACCGATGGCAAACCCTGGTATCATGATATAAAGAATTATCTGTTGAAACAAGAATATCCCGCAGATGCTACAACACTTGACAAGAAAACACTAAGACGATTAGCATCCAAATTCTTCCTCAACAATGGTGTACTTTACAAAAGAAATCATGATATGGTCTTACTCAGATGTGTTGACAAAAGAGAAGCGGACTTGTTAATGAAAGATGTTCATGAAGGAATGTTTGGTACTCACGCCAACGGATACGCCATGTCCAAAAAGATCTTGAGAGCTGGTTATTACTGGTTGACCTTGGAAACTGACTGTATTCGATACGCCAGAAAGTGTCACAAGTGTCAGATTTATGCAGACAAAATGCATGTACCTCCAACACTGTTGAATGTACTGTCGTCACCATGGCCTTTCTCTATATGGGGGATTGACATGATTGGGGAAATTGAGCCAAAAGCTTCAAATGGACACCGTTTCATTCTGGTTGCCATCGACTATTTCACAAAATGGGTTGAAGCTGTATCTTACACCAATGTTACACGTCAAGTGGTGGCTCGTTTCATTAAAAAGGAGATCATCTGTCGCTACGGGATCCCAAGCAGAATTATAACAGACAACGACACCAATTTGAACAACAAAGTTATGAAAGAATTATGTGAGGACTTCAAAATCGAACACCACAACTCTTCCCTTTACCGTCCAAAGATGAATGGAGCTGTGGAAGCTGCAAATAAAAACATCAAGAAGATCTTGCAAAAAATGGTTAAAACCTACAAAGATTGGCATGAAATGCTACCATTTTCCCTGCACGGATACAAAACCTCCGTCCGCACTTCCACAGGGGCAACCCCCTTTTCTCTGGTATATGGAATGGACGCAGTTCTTCCCATCGAGGTCGAGATACCATCCCTCAGAGTCATCATGGAAACCAAGTTAGAAGAGGCAGAATGGATTAAAGAAAGATTTGATCACCTGAATCTCATCGATGAAAAGCGCATGTCTGCGATGTGTCACGGCCAGTTGTATCAAAAAAGAATCAAGAGGGCGTTCGATAAAAAGGTCCGTATCAGAGAGTTCCGCGAAGGAGAACTTGTGCTCAAGAAAATCTTACCAGTTCACAAAGACGCAAGAGGGAAGTGGATGCCTAATTATGATGGCCCCTTTATTGTGAAGACAGTATTCTCCGGAGGTTCACTGGTCCTTACTACCATGGACGGAGAACAACTCACACACCCGATAAACTCTGACGCAGTTCGGAAATATTACGCCTAAAAAGTACCCGATAAGCCGGAAAATCCAAAAGAACGGTTTATGCAAAAGTTAGGGTAAAAAAAGAAAAAAGAGAAGAAAAGGAAAAAGAGAAAAAAAATCAAAAAGCTCGCTAAGTTGAAAACCCGAAAGGGCGGCTTAGGCAAAAATGAGCGTCCCGGTGGATTGAAAACCCGAAAGGGCGATCCAGGCAAAAATTAGGGACAAAGGCGTTTCGCTACATCAGACAAAGCCATCAACACTGCAGACTCAACAAAGATTCATCTCAACAGCTCTCGTCAGAAGCAAGGATCTTGGAGAATTCTAGTCTTTAGGGATAGTTAGGTCACAGGATTCAATGTAACCTTATCCACTTTTGCCATTTTACTTGTAAAAATTTCCATGGAATATTGGCATTGGCAAGATTTCATCCTTTAAATAAAATCAGCCTTTTGAGCCTCTCTTTCTTGTGCAAATTATCAGTTCCTTATTTTCTTTGTTATGCAAAATACCGTTCGTTAGTCAACGATTGTTTTTGAAAGCAGTAAAGTCCAGATTTTTGAAAAAAAATAATAACTTGGAAATATTTTACAAAATGTTTTAACTTGTGGAAAGACTCGAGGAAAATCATACATCCCCCGAAACTTCAGGGTAGCAGGAGTCTTGATGCACAGTCAGACTTTACATTCCCCAATGAAATGCTAGCAAGTTGAGCGACAAAGAGTCCTTTGGCCATGTATGGTTACCAAGATTGAAGATTAACCCTCAGAATTTCTTATGATGATATGAAGGTTCTTTCCCCAACGAAGTATTTCTGGACATCTGTTTGAATTCACCTCAGCAAAATCTACCTACAGGCTCTATTCCTCAGTAGGTCTTCGGGTTTATTTTCCCAAGTCTACGTACACCCCTCATCATGGGATCAGTGTGATTCGTTTGTTCCCCGAGTCGGTGACATCTATCAATCCCCGCGAAGTCTAAGTTATTACACACTTCGTTTCCAAGTATAAGCCCAGTCGTAACTGGCATTTTGTTCAAACCAATTGTTGTTGATATTCATTTGGTCGTCACCATCCATGTCCTTTTAAAGCCCAGTCGTCACTGGCATTGTCTAAATCCAATTGTCATTGGTATCTCGTTAGTCGTTACTAACAAATCCACGTATAAGTCCAGTCGTCACTGGCACTAAATAAAAGTCCAATTATCATTGGCGCCTCTTGGTTTGGTCGTTACCAATCTTTCCCCGGGGAATCCAGTCGTCACTGGTGTTGTTCCAAATTGTTATTGGTATCTTGTTAGTTGTTTCTAACTCTCCCCATGAAGTCCAGTCGTCACTGGCACTGCCTAAATCCAATAGTCATTGGTATCTTGAGGTTTTAACCAATTTTTCCCTTTGGAACCCGGTCGTAGCTGGTATCATCATCCAGAGTCCAATCGTTATTGGAATCTATTTCGTTTTGGTCGTTACCAACACCGTAGTTAAGATCTAGTGATCACTAGCACCCTTGTAACCGATTGTCATTGGTATTCTCCAGCATGGTCGTCACTATCTTCTTCTTTAAAAAATTGTCATTGATACCCTGATTTGGTCGTCACCAATCACCATTAAAAGACCAGTCGTCACTGGCACTACTTGGAATTTGGGTCGTTACCAATTTCCCCAAGACGTTTCTTGATTACTAGCACTGTGTGAACTGGTTGCAGAATCTAAGGATATATCCCCAGTGATCCATGTTCCCAGTCAGGTCTCGGAGATCTAGTCGTCACTAGTATCCTCCGTGTGTGATTAGTCTTGTTTCTAGTCCATTCCTGAAGATCCCGTTTGAACTCTTCGCTATAGGAAGTTCCTCATCTGATCATCCCCAGTGAGGTTGTATCCAGTCTTTCGCTTCCCCGGTGAATCCTGATTCTCTTTTCCCGATGGAATTAATTTTCCATTTCCCCAGTAAAAGTATATCCTTTCCCCAGTAGAAGCCTATTCTTCTCCCCGGTGGAGTACCTCTGTTCCAAAAAGATTGTCATCTTTATTGGATTTTCCTATTCCCCATGTGATTTTTTCCTTCTTACGCTATCAGTCATGTCTGAACTGTTAATTTAGTTTTTCAGTACGAGTCCCCAGTGTCGAGTCCTTGTATTTGTCACTGTTTGTTTTACTGTTTTATCGTTGCGTCTATGTTGTTTGCATTCAAGAATCATAAAGCATAATTTAGAGTGCATGGCATATCATAACTTGTCCTTTAGCATGACATCGGATCTAAGGGACAAAATTTTCAGTTATCTATATTTAAATACCTTTCACTGCGATTTAACGAAGATTGTCATCTCTCGTTCCCCATCTAGTGAAGATATTTAAATAGGGGCAACAGTTGTACTCCAAATTTTGACCCCTTAGATCCTCATTATCATTTTTAGAAGCATGATCATGAATTATCTAACCCTAAATCAGTGCAAGTTCATTATTGTCAAGTTACAAACGAATCAGGGTTCTCGCACCGACAAATTCAAAACAACCAAGAAATGATCAACCAATGATTTGGGCCAATTCAATCATGGAATGAAATCAAAGATAATATCAAAGTCAAATGAGAAGTCAATTTGAAGAAATCATTTCAGAATCAAGAACAGTGCAGTCAGGAGGCCCCGATTAGGGTTTTAACTAGTGAAAAGTCAACTGTGGTTTGACTTTGATGTTGGAAGATGTTTTAATGGTGGGATTGAGGTCCATGAAGTTCATATAGCTTATTAAAGACCATTCAAGAAGTATCAAAGTCTCAGGATATCCAGAACGTCAACAGGCGACTCAGTCGGCACCGATGGATCGTACGGTTGACCGAAAAGTCAACTCCTCAAATTTTGAGAATTGGAATCCAAGTTGTGAATCAAAGTTGTTCCTTATGTCATAATGGACTTGCATATCAATTTTCATGATCATTGGATCAAGGATGAGAGAGTAATCGAGAAATCGGAAAATTAGGGTTTTGAAAAGGGCTAAACCATAACTCCTTAACCACACATCCAATTGATTTGGTTCTAGTCTCATTTGAAAGCTCTTGACAAACTATACAAAAGTTTCCTAGTGGTCCATGGTCAGAAAACGCTTAGTTTTTGAGTTAGAGAAGAAAACATTACAAGAGGAGGAAAAAGACATGGAAAATTCTAAGTGTTTTGTACTAAGGAACCCTAAAATCAGCCAACTTCAAGGGGACTTTTCACCTAGTTTCAAATAGAATCAAGTCTTCTAGTCAACATGAAAGTTTTAGTACTATGTGAGGGCTTTCTAAAAAGTACAAGTACACCTCAAGATGATTTATGAGCAGAAAGATACATGTGTTCAAAGTTGGTGTTTTGTCACTTTAGTCCCACATCGACCAATTTTGCAAAAGCACCTCTCCCACCCAAGTGGGCCAATTTTAACTTTCCAAACTCATGTTACCTGATATATTGAACATCTCAAGCATGTTAGAACAGAAAGATTGCATAGAATTAGCATGGAATTAAAGTTGTGAAGTTCATTGCCAAAGTTGCCATTTTTTACTTTTCCAAGCATGAGGTGTAAAGCAAACCTACTCCAGCCACTCTATCAAGCCTCTAGCCTGCATTTTGACAGTAAAAACATCAATGTAACTTGCCCCTTGAGTGAAAAGAACAGCCAAAGGTCAGAAAAGCAAGGCAAGTTGGATGGTGGGTGAAAAATATCAAAGATAACTTCATGTTTAAGCAAAGTTCTCAAGCAAGCACCTCCTTGCTTTTTGCTATAAAAAGGGACCTAACACCCCTCATTGAAGACATCAATATCATTCTGAAAACCTGAGAAATCAAGCTCTCTCACCACCTCCCACTCTTGCTTGCATTTTGCAAAATTCTTCAAAGTTGTCAAGTGTAGCCAAAATTCTGCACTTTGCAATTTCTCTACCACATCAAGTTCTACTCATTCCAGCACCCAAACCATCATCCATACATCTTCTAAATAACATATAGAAGGTGTACAATCCATCAAACCACCAAAAAACTCAAGAAATCAAAAAGTCAAATGTTCATGTAGCTTACTTTGACCAAAAGCCATAAAAAACACCAAATTGAGTTCCTAGCATTTCCTTGAGGTTGTGACCACTTGAACACCTCACATACAATATATCTCAACTTTCCAAGCCCTTATCCATCATTAGAAACTCATAGTTTTCAATTTGGCATCATAAGTGGTTGTTACTTGAAGTTGAAGCAAGGTGCTAAAGCAAAGACTTGTGTTCAAAAATCTCTGGTTTTCTCAACTTATTTGGATTGCTCAGGAGGACCTTCAACAGGTATGTAGTATATAGCTATCACTTCTTGCACTATCTTTCCATGACTTTTCATTTTGAGTACGTGTGTGAATTTTTGAGCTATGAATGTATGTTAATTTCCATGATGTTTGGTGAGTACCTTGTGTGTATCAGCATGAACATGTAAACTTATCCTTGTCATATCAGTATGTTATTTGTCATGTTTGATGCATTTAAAGTGTTTGAGGCCAATACCATAAAATTGCTATCACAAAGAATTTGGTGTCAAGTCTGTTATGTACAAGTTTTGATTGATTGCTAAGCTTGTTTGATTGATTGTATCAATGCTGTCCTGACCTGAAAAATCAAGAACTTAATGCTGCTGTACCATTGTTTGTCCTGCTGTAATATAACACTATGTTTGCAATCATGAGAGGAATATGTTTGAAGATATCCATAGCAGGTTTTTGTTTCAATTTTGTTTGAGAAGGGTTAAATGTTGCTGTTTGAATTAGCTCTAATAGAATACTTCCCTCTGCTGCTAGTATAGTAGTTTTGTTTAAACATGAACATGACTAATTTTCTCTGCAACATCAGGACAACATGATTGTCAACAGAACCAAGCCCTGTATTCATGTTCTTGTGGTTTCTAATTATTTTTCTCAAGTGCATTAACATCATGATCATACAATAAGCATATTGGCTATTACTTGAACTTGTAACTTGCTTTGCAATTTTGGTACTGTCAAGACCTTCAAAAGCAGTTTGAAAACCATTTTCTACATAAGCATTGAAAATCATTTTGTCATGGTTGTAACATGTTTAGATGCACATTTAGAAATTGTCTATGTGTTCACTTTTGTTAATTTGTGCATAATAATCACATTTGGCATGAACACTTAGAATGACTCAAGTACACACAATACTACTTTCTGCATCAAGTTCGTTTTCACCAAAACAGTATCATGTACACATCATAATAATCATTCATGACATGATGGTATGTTCATCTTACATTGAAAATCATTGCATCAAAAATTCATCTCTTCAAATGCATCTCTTCATATACAAATCACACACTGGACACTTTTAACACCAACTCACTTTTCATTGAAATTACAGTGCACACACATCACTTTGAACATGCTTGAGATGTTAGGATCATCATTTTGCTCAAAAACACACTGCTATGAAAATCCATATGTCAAATGGTCATATTTTCAAACAAGAACTACATCACCAAGACCAGTTTTGGAATGAGCTTGTTTCTGAGCAAAGTAATGAATCATCCATCTCATATTAACCAAATGAAACATGCTAGCATAGTCATCTTGTACTAAAATACACTGCTGACAAACCCACTCATAACAGTAGGATTAACAATCCTGCATGAAGCCTTAAGGTTCATATCAAATTAAAAATCACACCTGGTTTAGAGGCCATTCTTCTGTCAGGCATGAATGAGATAGGTTGCAATTTCAGCTTGTTTGCCCTCATGTCCAAAATTCCCCTGCTGTTCCTATTGGCCAAACTATCAATATCACATCATGCCTAACCTCATGTACAGTTTTGTTTTCTATGGAACCAATGTTAAAATGATCAAAACCTCACTTGTGTAATATTTATTTTGAGGTGGTTCTGGTTATAATCTGTCATAAGCACCATTTGGCAATTATGTGATATCATGATGATCAAGACTAACATTTTGCAGAATTTGTAAACTCATGACATAATTGCTGTTAGGGCTGTTTCAATCCATAGCAGTTTATTCCTAGTTATCTTCATGACAGTTTTTGTTTTTAAGGTGGTCTTTGAAAGTTTTAAGTGGATTGCATTAATGCCAAACACTGCCAGCCAGATTTTTCATTTAAGATAGCAAACATTTTCAGTGAGCAGGGTGCATAGAGTTGATCAGCTCAGTGCTGATTTGTGATTGAATCATATATTTGGATTTGTGTTTGTCATGTATTCATCATGTATGTTTGAGAACCTGTCATCTTTGCTAGTTGTTAACATGATAAGTCTTGAACTTAAATATTTATATTAGCATGCCCCTAGATTTCAACCCTTTCTGCTGACAGTATGGTTAAGAGTTTGATAGGTGGTTGTTTCAACTTACATTTAGCTCATGATTGTTAGAATTTAGTGAGTTGGTGATTGGTCTGATTTGGTGATGGTCTTTCATCATGCTATCTTGGTTATGTTCAAGTTATGATCTTTTTATTTGCAAATCATGAGACAGTTTTCCACCTTGATGTTTTAAGGACATCTCCATTTTAAAGCTTTCTTTATAACACATTTAAGATATGTTCCAACCAGCATTTCCTCTAGAGAACCAACTGTTAAAATGTATGACTGCAAGTTGCATTTTTCAACATTGTAGTTGCAACTGTCAGGCAGTTATCCATTCTGTGGTGTCTTGATTCCATTTAGTCATGGGAACTAATCACATACATCATTCATGGCATGTCTATGCTCTTTTTTTGATAGGACAACATTTGGATTAAGAGGTAAGGTTCAAATTGCATCACATGAATCACAAAGCATAAGCATTCGAATTTTTCATTTCATTAAGAATCTGGGAAAACTAACATCACCATCAGATTCCTCATGATTTTCTGGGTGAGATGCATATAAACTTTGTCAAAATCCATGGAGATTTGAGTAAGTTAGAGAGTGTTTTGCAAATCATGTGTGAAGCTTTTGTTTTGCCCAGGAAGCCCACCAAACAAGCCTTGTATACTATTGGTTTCAGTTTTACTAACGGATGTAACAGCCACCCCAGTGGTAAGAACACACGCCTTTCACCATACATGACCAGGGTTTGATCCTCAGTGATGACCCTTTTTGCTCTTTTTTTCAAAAAATCATAACTCTCTCATTTTTTATCAGTTTTCACCCATTCTTTTTTCTATGTGTTTGATTTAATGTGTACTTTCATGTCATCATTTTATTTTCCATGTTTGATTAATTTTTCACCATGTTTGACTATGTGCAACTTGTCATATTGACAGTACTAACCCTAGTTGTTGCAGATGAAAGTTAAAAGGGTTCCACTTGTTTTTCTTTGTAAAAATTGATTGTTATCACACCTATACATGTTTGTCAACATGCTAGGATTTTTACTTCGAATTATTATCATGCCTATCTCATCTGTTTGTTAATTGTACTCCAGGTGCGATCTGTCGTCACAGTTTTCGTACTAATCATCTGCTTTGATTGCCATCATTGCTTTTCATCCTTAATCTTTTCATTGGTTGTCACCATGAATGCTTTAATATAATGTTTGTATTTATTTTATCCCCAAGTGATGAAGCTTGTTAGCTTTCATCCAGTGGCCCACTATCTCTCCCTCCAAAGGAAGATCTGTCCACTTGACTGTCAATGTCTTGGACCAAAATCTTAAACCCTTTTGACTTTGTTAAGTCACCTTAACCCTAGTTTAGCAACCTTTAGACTTTGCTTGAAGTCTAAGAAACCCACCCATACTAAAGAGTTCGTCAACTCTGTGTAAGAATCATCGTCATGACTTCTTACTTCCCCTTCAACTTAGCTTAGGGAGTTTTGTCAAACTCCACACAAACATTGTCATGTTTGTTCCCCTTTTGAACCTTGATCATCATCAAGTGTTCTTTCCCCTTGTGAGGTGAACTACGATTGCTCTGATTCTATCCTAGTCAGGATACGTAGGCAGAAGGTGCGATGCCTTTGCGAGCAAACTTAGAAAACCACTTAGGCCTTTTTATTTATTTTATCTCAATTCCCAATCCTTAAACCATAGTGCATAATTCACAAACTTAGCAATTAATTAAACAAAAGGTTCCTGTAGAGTACTACAGATATTTAGGGTGCTAATACCTTTCCCAGATATAACCAATCCCCGAATCCCCGAATCTCTTAAGCGTTGTCGTTACATCGCGAAAAAGGTTCTTTCTTTCTTTAGACCTATCCTTTGGATAAATTAAAGACCGGTTGTAAAATAAATAAGGTTCAAGTTAATTAATAGCTTGATATCAAATTTTCACCGCAACAGTCACCAAAAGATGCAGAATGTTGTCTTAGAACTTGGAGGTCTTAAGAAATTTTGTTTTTGGTCTGGACAACAAGATATGAAAAGAGAAGCGCAGGGGTATAGGTACGGATTTTTGCTTGTCTGCAGCTTTGGAGAGAAGTTTTTCTACCCTGGTTTGTGACTGACATGAGGTATTTCCATGTATTAGTGGGCTGCATTCCTCTTTGATCCATTCCACTAGCTTCCCAAACCTACACTCACAACAATAAGGTACCAATTATCATTCAAACCTAGAATGTGTCTTCTGCCAGCGTAAACCGAAACCATCCACGAAACGAGTTCTGAAGAAAACTCTTGTATAATTTCTGAATTAACCAATGCAGAAGATCGAGCCATATCTCGAGCTGAGGACAAACTCTCGCTTTTAACAGCCATCGTTACCCTGCAACAGTACAACGGAATATAGTGAATACCACGCAGCCAAGTGCCAGTTTGGATTCAGACAAAGAAACATGGACTCCCTTCAACAAAACCCTATTTACTGCTCCTCAACAAACTAGTATGTGTAATGGATGATCAAGGATGGGCTCCCATATCCACTGTTGCTGGTTTTAAAAGGGTCACGAGGATGAGCACATACATTCCTTTCATCATAGATGTGCTTCGAAGTTCCGATAATGTGGAAGTGCAGGGTGACAAGATAAGGAACCACAGCAATTGGTCAAAATGGATTCAAACACCCTCAGGAAATTCAGAATAATCTATGACTAAGATTCAGCAGGACCAACCTATAGAGGCTACTGAGAATTCACGTCCTGATGCCGTTGGAGATAACACTAAGGAGTCTTCTGAAGCAACTCTTAAAGATGCTGCTCATGGCTCAACTTTCATAGAGCAGAATCTGTCAAACAAAGATACATTAGAAGTTCCCGATATGAGCCAAGAACACGATACTGGCAATCAACAATTCAATGATATATCACATGTAGTAACAAGCAAATCTGGCACAGCTCATATTAATTTCTTTTTCCGCCCAAAAGAAACTAAGAACAAAAGCAAAGAAGTTAACTACAATAAGACTAGAAACATTGATGTTTCAACCGATGATTTTGGCATTACCCTTTTTGATGAAGAGATAGAGCCTGAGCAGAAGAAGACTGAGCTTTCTTCTGCTGGAAAGATTGATGATGAAGACGATGAGATGGCTGTCATTGAGCAGGATGTTCAGAGACTTGTAATCGTTACTCAGAAGGGTGATCCTAAAAAGGAAACGGGTTGTAGTAAGGAATCAAAACAAGGATTCGTTCTCTTTAGGTGAAAAAAACCAAAAAGGGAGGTCAGGACATCACTAGCATCGTCCCTACAAGATTGAAGCAAATTCATTAGTTTCCAAAAAAAAACCCAGACATCTATCGACACAATCAGACGAAATTGGAAATCCTCTTAAACAGAATTATAAGTGTAGCAATACCTTCCAAAATGGTCTAGGCAGGCTCCCCCGGAATTGGAAACCCCTTTACCACTCTTCAATCCACTTTGTCCCTTGCAACCCTATAAATCATACAACAGAGGGAGGACATCAAAAAAAATTCAATATACACAGAGTCCGCAATCAAAACCCAGAGAAAATCCACACAACATTCACACAAAAATCCCCAAATCGAAAAAGAGGAGAAATAAGAACTTAGCTTTCATCGCCGATTCGTAGCCACCACCATCGAACTCCCGTAAATCCAGAGCCATCGCAACGATCCGCAATCGTCGTCTCCTCGACCTCCATCGCCGGAACTGTTCCACCGTGAACGAAACCCTCGAAGGTCGGCGCAAATCCATCTCAGTTGGTATTTTTCTTTTCGCTAACCGTGTAGATGTTTTTGTGTTTGATTTTGCAGGAGATGGGAGGACGAGAAGAAAGAAGGAGCAGAAAAGAACGAGTAGGAAGAAGAATTGGAGGAAGGAAAAGGGTTTGCTAATGAGATAGCGAGAGAGACGACGCAGGGGAATTTGGGGGCCAATCCTGGGAATTAGGGTTCTTGCTTTTCTCTGTTTGATTAATCTGTAGTTTATGCGGTAATCACCCACTAATCACACTAATCACATATAATCATCACAATACTAACTAATCATCGTTTAATCTCCCATCAACCTTAATTAAACTACAACATAATCATCAATTCACTTTATTTAAATAATTAATAAATTAATTAACCAATTCTAATCAATTTTATAAATTTAATTTATAATCAATTTTTAATCCAAATCAAACTAGTAAACTCTTTCAAATCAACCTATTAATAAATTAATTTTTTTTCCTAATCAAATTAACTTTAGATCCTTTTATTTAAAATAGACTTAATAAACATTTATAAATAATCTATTCCAATTGCTTTTTTTAATTAGATATTAAAATATTTTAGAAATACAAATAGTCCTTTTATATTATTTTTAACAAACTAATATCATTTAAGTAATCATTTCATTTAGGTTTTTATAATTAAACTATTGTAACATTTCATTTTAAACTTAAAACTAAATTTATATTTGGCATCACCTAAATCAATTTCAATCAATAAAATCAACTTCTATTAAAACTGATAACAATATTTTCATAAAATCAACCTCAATCAATCGACTAAAAAACAATTCAACCTCGTCTAAAATCAAGTCAAACAGTTAAAATCAACCAACAACGCAGAATATAAAATCAATCGTGCACACCCACTTCACGACACTTTCACTCTCACACACTTCAGCGCTTTCATGCGTATGTGTATGTTTTACTTTTTCCGCAATTTATCTTACAAGCAATTTATATTATCGCAATTTATCATTCCCGCATTGCATTCCGTCCAAAGGAAAAACCTACACATGATTCAACGTTGTGTGTAGTGCACAACATTTGCATCATAATCCCTTCGATCCTTGATCCCATTCAAGTCGATCATTTTAGGATAGGACCTACCCCATAGGAAGGACCTTGTCTTTATCTTTACAACTTAGACAAACAAACAATCAACAATACAATACAAACTTTTCAAACACATTAGAGAATAGATGTTAATCATCTTAAGTGAGATATAATCTCCACCCCCACAACAATACAATCAAACATGTAGGGACTTTGCCTTAAGAGCGATAAAGGCACACTCGTCAAACAATCTGAGTACTTAAGCCCTTTTCTTAAGACGATGCAAAGAATATTTTCCTACAACATCTTACACTTGTGGCGGTTACATCTCCCTTAAAATGAAGACTCATCTCTTCTCCTAAACCCAATCAAAACAACTACCCTAAACCCGTAGGAACTTTGACCACAGTCAAAGAACTCCTCCAACCCTTTAGGGGAACTACAAATACTCTGATTCCACTCCCGTGACGATATATAGGCATAAGATGCGACATCTTATCGAGTATACTTAGAAATAAGCCACTAGGTCTTTTAAACCATTAAGCAGATAAACACTTAGCAATAAACAATAAAACAAGAGGTTCCTGTAGAGTACTACAGAAACTTAGGATGCTAGTACCTTCCCTAAGTTTAACCAACCCCCGAACCTATAACTCTCTAAACCTTGCATTTGCATTGCATTGTGGGAATTTCGATCTTTATCCCTTCCTTTGGACAAATCAAAGTTCGGTTGCAAAATGAATTAAAGATTCAAACTAATCAATAGTTTGGTATCCGATTTTCACCGCGACAGAAATGGCGACTTCACTGGGGACCCTCTAGTGGGTTTCCCTATCTTGTTTTATTTTCCTTGTTTATTGCTTTATATCTGCTTACTTGTTTACTTGTATATTTGTTCTCTATTTCTTTTGGGTTGTTATCTTTGAGTGGTGAGACAAAGTCCTACACCCGGACTTGAGAGAAATTAAGATAGGATGGTGATATATTCGAGGAGGCTTATAGGGAGTTGAATCCCGACTAAGTTAAATCGAGAATCCCGCTCAATTGAGGCCCTCTCGAAATAGTACTGTTGAACGAGTAATCGTGAAGACACTTGCTATTTTCGACCTTGGAGCCTATGATATTGAGAATCGTAGTTACCTTCACCCAACTTTGGCCTTTATTAGGATGTAGTGCGAGACTATGAGGGAGTACTTCCGAAATAGTGCTACGCGAAGCTACGCTCAAAAGAAGTTCTCTTGAGAATATTATTAATCCTCAAGTAATTGGGAAATTGATAATATCCGAAAGATGGGCTGATGATTTCGAGTCCCTTTAGAACCTTGTCCTACAGGTATAATCAAACCTTTAGTCCACATCCTTTGGGGATGGGTATACCCTATACTCCATGCTCGTTGCAAACCTAGGGTTTCCCTTTGTTTGTTTATCTTTGTGTCCTTATGTGAATACTTGTGTTTGTTGCATCCATATAGCAACATATTGCATTGGTTTCATGGGATTCCTAGTTTATTTATAAACATTATAGAAACCCATATAGATTACAAAAAATATTTTGATATATTCTTTTAAAGAGTCCTAACTTGGATGACCTAAGGAAGTTAAGGCCATTAATTGAAGAATCAAAAAACAAATACGAGAAGTCTCACTTATCATTGAAGGTCATTAGAATTTCAAAATATTTCCACCAACATTAAAGATCAAAAGTGAGCAAGGGCTTCTTTCTTTATTTTCCAACAAGAGATAGAGGATTTATTTTCCTCTATCACATTACTCCTTAGAAGATAATTATGGACAACTTATATTCAAGAAAATCCAAATAAGAAGGGCATATCAACAAGCACAATGAAGGATTTCCTTAGGGCTTTATTTAGCTTTTAGCTATTATGTTGGGACTCTTATAAGAATATTCACTTGTAATCCAATATCGGAAAATAATAATTTTACTTGGTAATTCTGTAACGTTTATAAGAACTTGAGTTCCATGAAACCTTTCATTTATGTATTAGCATCTAGCATCTTCCACATGCATGTGTCTCTTCTCCGTTGCGTCCTCATCCGTCTTTCTGTCTTTGTCAGTTGACATCTCGACCATCTGACCAAGATCGAAGTATTACCGAAGGATAGCAAAGAGAACAAAGATATGGATTCTATGATTGGCTTTAGAACAAGGACTAATCCGTTATTCGATCTACCCTCTGATAATGTTCAACAAGTGGATATTTCAACACAACGCCAGCCTGTGCAAGACAATCTAGTTGTTCAAGTTGAAAAAAGAGTTTCCCATTTTCCACAGCATGTACCTAATCTTCAGAATGTCCGTACAAGTAAAAAGATGGACGATCCTAGATTTATAGCAATGGAGAAAGAACTTTGTGATCTCAAAGAGCAATTAAAGATGACAAAAGGAGCTGATACATCTGATTTTGATCCCCATGACCTATGTCTGGTTCCAGGTGTAATCATTCCTCCGAAGTTCAAGATGCCTATCTTTGAGGTTTACAAAGGTGTTAGTTGTCCAAGATACCATTTGACAATGTTTTGTCGAAAGATGGCTGCTTATGTTGACAATGATGAATTGATGATTCACTGCTTTCAAGAAAGCTTATCTGGGGCATCCTTGATATGGTATATGAAGCTACAAAGGAACTGTATTCAGTCTTGGAAAGATTTAGCCGATACTTTCGTGAAGCAGTACAATTATAATTTGGACGTGGCTCCAGACACTGAGCAACTAGAAGGAATGAATAAGAATGATGATGAATATTTCAGGGAATACGCTCAGCGATGGAAAAAGTTGGCAGCCCAAGTTCGTCCACCACTTCCAGAGAAAGATTTAACCAAAATATTTCTAAGAACACTGCCAGACTCTTATTATGTCAGGATGGTAGGCGTTGTACTATCATATTTCTCCAAAATTATAGAAGTCGGAGTAAACATTGAGAACGCACTCAAAAGTGGGAGAATCTGTGATAACTTGAATGATCGAGCTACTGAAGAGATTTCAGTTGATGATTCCCTAGAGGAAAGAAGCGTTGATGTTAATGCAGTTTGGGATTCCTCTCAAATCCTGCCAGATCCGGTTCCAATACCTTATCCTCAACATCAGTATGAAGCGCTTGTTCAGCACGAACAACGACTACCTCATAAGCGAAGGTTGATGTCTCTAGATCGGCATCAGAATCGACAGGTTCGAAGACGGTCCCAGAATTAGAAAATACCCTCGAGTATTCCAAAAGAAGAAACTTGTTGGTTTGATCTTATCCCAATGTCTTACAGTCAACTTTGGCCTTATTTCATTCGAAACTCAGTAATGACACCCAGAAAGACTAGAATCATGAACTCTCGTCCACCGTGGTTCAACCCAAACGCCAGCTGTGAATTTCACGATGGAGCGTTGGGGCATTCGATTGAAGAGTGCAAAGTTTTTCAAGAGAAAGTCCAAGAAATGCTTGATAACGAAGTGCTAACTTTCAAAGGAGGAATCCCGATCATGAATGGAACCCCGTTACGCTGATATAAGTGAAAACTCTAGAAGATACCGAGAAGGGCTCATCAGCTATTTACTTCGTTTGCTTATGTGTTTTATTTCTTTGATTAAAAGCATAATTGGCATGTAATAACATGTTATTTTGAATAAGTAGTGCGATAAGTGTTTGTCTTGAAGAAATCCATTCGTTTCACTCTTAATTTTTTCTCACACTGGTGAAGAATTGGAAGGAGGATGACGAAATAAAACGCATGATCTATTGTGGTATGCTTTCGAATAAAACCTACTGATGATGTAAGGCACTATTTCAAAAGCTTTCTAAACACTAGATATAAAGCGGTTAATTCCCCTTTAACCACTTTTCAACCTCATTTTCTAACTTGGGGCAATTCTTTAATCAGCTTGATTAAGCACTTAAAACCTTTAAAAAAGAAGAATGAACATTTTTCAAATGGATGGGTACAAATAAGCTTTGACCATTATTCCTCTGTTTTATAAATCGTAAAAAACCGATACAACCTTTCAAAAGTCCTAATTGAAGTAAGGTTTACTTCGAAAGCATACTCAGTGAGATAACGCTTCCTGACTCCTATGAGCTATGCTCAATTTGGTATTGGATTTCATATCCTAACTAGTGGTTTCGGTCACCAGTTATTGGGATACCTCTTTTCAAAACTTCAAGACAAACATATATGTTGCATTAACGGTTTCAGAATTAACATTTCATACGTGTTGATCTTTGCCGAGATCATAGAAAGTTTTGTATGCGGGCATCAACATTAAGCTTGTTCTATTAAAATTTGAAGACTCTGCTGACCTGGGGCAAGTTATTCCCAAGTGGTTATTTTATGCAAATTTAACTTCATCTAGAGATTTATTTCTGAAGACTTATTCATAGTACCATCAATCAGAGCCGATTAAGTCGAGATTCGGCGAATCTCTCGAAGAGTTTGAAAACAATGGGACACCATGTTTTCTGTAAAATCCTCTTAGAACGACTTCTTCTCATAACCGTGTGACTTGGGGCACCTGAGAAACAAAGATTATCTTGTCCATATGCAACAACTATCGTTCAAATGGCGACTACCATTACAATTCCTCAACACACAACATTCTTCATGTCCCCGGTATTTTTACTCCAGGTGGTCATGACATTCTTCGATGAAGCTTTTAGATGCAGAATTCCCAGTGGTCTGCTTAACTTCACTTTCCTAATGAAGTAGGTATTACTTTAATCCCCAGTGGATCTTCTCCAACTTCACCTTCCTAATGAAGTGGACGTATTTCACTCCCCAACGAACCTTCTACAACGTCGATCTTCTCCAGCATGAGTCTCTCCAATGAATTGGATATTTATTTTATCCATGAAGTTTCTCCAGTTATGAATTTGATCCACCCATGGTAGATCTTTATTCTCATCTTCAACCCTTTGAGACCAAGATTTATCAAGATGTTACATCCCCAAGTGGAATATTCTCTATTCTCCATAAGAAGAAATTTTGAAGCCCTGAAGTAGGAGTGTGATCCCATATTCAGTTCTCCGTCTATCCCTAGTGGTACTTCTATCTTTGAAGATTGGTCGAGATGTTTATCCCGAGATGTTTATTTCATCTCCGATCGCCTCTTTCTGTTTGTTTTGTCAGCCTAAGCATACGTATAGCATACAAGTAGACAGCATGGCATGTGCATTTGTTTGCATTCTTTGCGTTCATTTTATTATGTCACCTTGCCTGTAGTTATCTCTAGGTGTTTGGGTGCGTCTTATCCCTCCAATTAGATTTGTCGACCTAGGCAGAAAAAGCACAATGTTTCATTTTTCCCCATGGAGTTCAATCCTCATGGAAGATGGTTACTTTAGTACAATTCCATTTGAGTTCACACCTCAATGGTCGAGTCTTGCTTAACAGTTTCTCTTCAGATATTTCCTGAATTGAACTTCGGTCCTTGGCAATCACATTGTGGACATCTCCAACTTCTGAGTTTGGATTAAGTGTGCATTTATTTTGCGCTCAGTGCCTTAAGAAGGATCTTTATCAAGGTGCATTTCTCCAACAGTGTTATCAGAACTTCTCAACAATGTACATCTGAATTGCAAGCAGCTCTTTATTCGAGCAACTCCTTTCAATCAGGTTTTTATCTCCACAAGACAGTTTGTCCATCCCCGGTGATTATCAACTTGGTAAATGGAAAAACTTACATATATTGCTCTTTATTTGAGAATTCACACTTTTTACAACTACGATAAAGATGCTCCTCAGGAATGACTTCCCTAGTGAGTCTCATCACACAAGTTTACTTCCATCAGCGACATCTCCCCAGGGAAGTCAAAGAAGTTTATCACAATAGTATCTCTTTATTTAAGAAGACATACATTACAATTCAACCGGCTCACATTTTTCTGAAGATCCCCGTTCTACAACAACGAACTACATCTACAGGGTTCTACAACAAACTACATTTACAGTCTACAAAGACATTTACAATTTACAAAATTTACAACCCCCTATGAAGATGCTCTCACAAGTTTTCATCATTTTGGGAAGGGACCGAGACCGGCTCATAGCATCCAGACTATGACGCTCGGGGAAGTTCTACATCTACAACAACAATTTACAACTACAGTCTACAACGACAATCACTCGAACATCTTATAGTTCCTGGTTAATCTCGACAATAGATTCCCAGAAGACCTCGGCAGTAGGTAGTTCTATTTCATTTCCTGGTTAATCTCGGCAGTAGATTTCCAGAAGACTTCGTCAGAAGCATTTCTCCAACAGACTTCAACACAGAATCTCGGCAGTAGATTCCTTACAGATTTTAACAGTAAATACTTTGGCAAAAGTATCATCACTATCAAATTTACAAGTCTCAGCAATAGACTTCTTCAGTTGATATCTTGAATCAATTACATTCGACATATACAGTAGATCCCTCAAGAGGATTTCTCTACCAAATTCTTCATGACGTATTTACAGACACTCTGTGATTGTCCATCTTTCCCCTCGGAGCCTCGCTCGTTGAGCATGTTCGTCCCGTGTGTCGTGCTTAGTTTCTCCCCTGTGGCGCCATTTCTCCACAGGATCCTTTGTCTGGCATTCCCATGCCATTACATATCATTTGCATTCGGTGTTTTATTATGGCCAAAAATTCGTACAGTGTTTATATTTAAGTCTCTCCTATCTCGTCAAGACGGAGATTTCAGTCTCCATATCTCCGAATAGGAGTAACTTAAATAGGGGCATCTGTTGCACCCTAATTTTTTACCATAAGATCCCGCCTCTTTTTTTTTCTTTTTTTTTATTTTCTATTTATTTATTTATTTATTTATTTATTTATTTATTTATTCCCTTTCCTACTTGATGTCTTTACTACTATTATGAGTGCGTTTTTTACAGGCACATTAATCTCGCATGAAGATAATACTCGGGGATTTAACTAGCTGGTTCTTTCATGATTTATTAAGATTAAAATTTTGAACAGGATCGGTGAAAGCTTTTCGTATCAAGGTGTTTCATTTTTAATATACAAAGTCCAACTCATTCAAATTTCAAGAGTTTCCAACTACAACAAATAATAGAAAAATAGTACGAAGATATCATCTACTAAGGATATATTTGATCTTCGAAAACCGATGTCTAACCGGAGGTGTTCCTTTTAGAATGACAACCAAATATGATTTAATGCGAGGAAAAATTTTTTTTTTTCAATATTGGTTCGCTTGATCATGGTGACCATTACGCAGAAGTTATATCAAATCCAAAAAGTTATAAATCCTATATTGGAGTTTCTATAAACAACCAGCATTTATAATTTGAATGTTAAGGATGATCAATCAAGTTCAGCTGTAATATATATTCAAAATGGACTGGATAGCACAAGCTATATAGGCGTAGGCTAGCATATAGCTCCAGAGTTGTACAACAATCATAACACTAATTTATATGCAGTGTGGACAATAAATAATTTCAAGAATACTGGATGTTTCAATGTACAATGTCCAGGATTTGCACAAACTAGTAAAGAAGACTATCTTGATGGACGAATTGGGACGATGTCTGTTTACGTCGAAGCTATGGTTGAAATGACATTATCTATTTCTCAGGATCCTGAAACAAAAACTAGGTGGTAGAAGCTCTATTGGCAAGAACTTCAGGAAATCCATTCAGACTCCATTATCAGCAACATCCAAATTACACAAATTCAACTTTTACATATACACCACACCCCATTACTCTGTCACATAATACACTCCAATTTTTAGAATATACTCAACTCAACATGGATTGAGATCCTACAGCATCGTATTATTCACGAGCAGTTTGTGTCGTAATTTACAAGTCCCAGCAACTCTGGACCTTCCAACCAAGGGTTATTCTCAAAGCTGCAACAAAACAGAACAATGGTAGTCAATGCGAGTAATGAAAAAAAGGAACATACAGCTAGCGGAATGTGTTCAAGCTTCTAAACGTTTCAGAATCAGAGCACCCAATTGCAGTAATAGCATCCATGAATGACTAACGGTATCAGACGAAAATAACTTGACTGTCGCAATAGGGCAATATATACATAAGCATTTGCCACCAACAATTGGAGAACTAATCAGAACAGACCTAACAGATAAATTACAAGTTAAGAGCCAAGTTAAATGGATTTAAGTGCAGCAATCTCACATCCCCATCCCACAGCAGTTCTCCAAGTCCCCTCGTCAGGAATTCGAAGCATAACATTATACATGATCAAAATGAATTAAAACCAAGAAACTCCAATGCAATGTCAGAAGCTCGAACTCAACTCCGTCCAATCCACCCCGTTCCTGCAGTATGAATGATTACATTACGTTATGGTAGCTCCTGCAAATGACGACACAATAACAGAAATTAATTAAGTAGGCAAAACATTGGTTTAAATCCCAACTATTTACGCGCAGCATCAAGAAGTTAGAGCTTACGGCGCATTTTAAAATCGACACGGTAATAAATAGGACATGAGCAACAGCCAGAATTGGAAGGATACTTATCTTGGTCGTAGACGTCGATATGCAGGTTGCCTTTGCTATTTTCCTTGATCTGAGAAGAGTCATCTCAATGTCTATGCGCTGCTAGCATCGGTAAGAGATTCACAGCAAGAGTTTGTTCAATATCTCATACCAGTTCCCCAATCTTTCGCCAAACCTTATGAACCCAGGTTGTGTTGTGAACGTTTCTCCAAGGTTTATCCTCACCATGTGTGCACATGAAACAAAGAAATAGGTGGTTAGGAAGACTTCCACAAGATTTTACATGATATTGGCAGTAACAGGGTTTCCAAATAAGGATTTGCTGCAGACAAGATGACATGGTGAATAGAAGGGAACAAAGTATGAACATACAAACTAAAGTCGCACAAAACAACACAACAAATACATCAACATGTTCAACAAAGATATAACAAGCTAAAAGCAAACAAAATAAACTCAAGATGCACATGAATTAAGAGAAAAGGGTGAGAAAACTTACTGAGTGGAGATAGCCTACTGCCTCTTCAACACTTCCAAAGAAGTCACCAAAAGATGCAGAATGTTGTCTTAGAACTTGGAGGTCTTAAGAAATTTTGTTTTTGGTCTGGACAACAAGATATGAAAAGAGAAGCGCAGGGGTATAGGTACATATTTTTGCTTGTCTGCAGCTTTGGAGAGAAGTTTTTCTACCCTGGTTTGTGACTGACATGAGGTATTTCCATGTATTAGTGAGCTGCATTCCTCTTTGATCCATTCCACTAGCTTCCCAAACCTACACTCACAACAATAAGGTACCAATTATCATTCAAACCTAGAATGTGTCTTCTGCCAGCATAAACCGAAACCATCCACGAAATGAGTTCTGAAGAAAACTCTTGCATAATTAATGAATTAACCAATGCAGAAGATCGAGCCGTATCTCGAGCTGAGGACAAACTCTCGCTTTTAACAGCCATCGTTACCCTGCAATAGTACAACGGAATATAGTGAATACCGCGCAGCCAAGTGCCAGTTTGGATTCAGACAAAGAAACATGGATTCCCTTCAACAAAACCCTATTTATTGCTCCTCAACAAACTAGTATGTGTAATGGATGACCAAGGATGGGCTCCCATATCCACTGTTGCTGGTTTTAAAAGGGTCACGAGGATGAGCACATACATTCCTTTCATCATAGATGTGCTTCGAAGTTCCGATAATGTGGAAGTGCAGGGTGACAAGATAAGGAACCACAGCAATTGGTCAAAATGGATTCAAACACCCTCAGGAAATTCAGAATAATCTATGACTAAGATTCAGCAGGACCAACCTGTAGAGGCTACTGAGAACTCACGTCCTGATGCCGTTGGAGATAACACTAAGGAGTCTTCTGAAGCAACTCTTAAAGATGCTGCTCATGGCTCAACTTTCATAGAGCAGAATCTGTCAAACAAAGATACATTAGAAGTTCCCGATATGAGCCAAGAACACGATACTGGCAATCAACAATTCAATGATATATCACATGTAGTAACAAGCAAATCTGGCACAACTCATATTAATTTCTTTTTCCGCCCAAAAGAAACTAAGAACAAAAGCAAAGAAGTTAACTACAATAAGACTAGAAACATTGATGTTTCAACCGATGATTTTGGCATTACCCTTTTTGATGAAGAGATAGAGCCTGAGCAGAAGAAGACTGAGCTTTCTTCTGCTGGAAAGATTGATGATGAAGACGATGAGATGGCTGTCATTGAGCAGGATGTTCAGATACTTGTAATCGTTACTCAGAAGGGTGATCCTAAAAAGGAAACGGGTTGTAGTAAGGAATCAAAACCGAGATTCGTTCTCTTTAGGTGAAAAAAACCAAAAAGGGAGGTCAGGATATCACTAGCATCGTCCCTACAAGATTGAAGCAAATTCATTAGTTTCCAAAAAAAAACCCAGACATCTATCGACACAATCAGACGAAATTGGAAATCCTCTTAAACAGAATTACAAGTGTAGCAATACCTTCCAAAATGGTCTAGGCAGGCTCCCCCGGAATTGGAAACCCCTTTACCACTCTTCAATCCACTTTGTCCCTTGCAACCCTATAAATCATACAACAGAGGGAGGACATCAAAAAAAAATTCAATATACACAGAGTCCGCAATCAAAACCCAGAGAAAATCCACACAACATTCACACAAAAACCCCCAAATCAAAAAAGAGGAGAAATAAGAACTTAGCTTTCATCGCCGATTCGTAGCCACCACCATCGAACTCCCGTAAATCCAGATCCATCGCAATGATCCGCAATCGTCGTCTCCTCGACCTCCATCGCCGGAACTGTTCCACCGCGAACGAAACCCTCGAAGGTCGAAGCAAATCCATCTCAGTTGGTATTTTTCTTTTCGCTAACCGTGTAGATGTTTTTGTGTTTGATTTTGCAGGAGATGGGAGGACGAGAAGAAAGAAGGAGCAGAAAAGAACGAGTAGGAAGAAGAATTGGAGGAAGGAAAAGGGTTTGCTAATGAGATAGCGAGAGAGACGACGCAGGGGAATTTGGGGGCCAATCCTGGGAATTAGGGTTCTTGCTTTTCTCTGTTTGATTAATCTGTAGTTTATGCGATAATCACCCACTAATCACACTAATCACATATAATCATCACAATACTAACTAATCGTCGTTTAATCTCCCATCAACCTTAATTAAACTACAACATAATCATCAATTCACTTTATTTAAATAATTAATAAATTAATTACCCAATTCTAATCAATGTTATAAATTTAATTTATAATCAATTTTTAATCCAAATCAAACTAGTAAACTCTTTCAAATCAACTTATTAATAAATTAAGTTTTTTTTCTAATCAAATTAACTTTAGATCCTTTTATTTAAAATAGACTTAATAAACATTTATAAATAATCTATTCCAATTGCTTTTTTTAATTAGATATTAAAATATTTTAGAAATACAAATAGGCCTTTTATATTATTTTTAACAAACTAATATCATTTAAGTAATCATTTCACTTAGGTTTTTATAATTAAACTATTGTAACATTTCATTTTAAACTTAAAACTTAATTTATATTTGGCATCACCTAAATCAATTTCAATCAATAAAATCAACTTCTATTAAAACTGATAACAATATTTTCATAAAATCAACCTCAATCAATCGACTAAAAAACAATTCAACCTCGTCTAAAATCAAGTCAAACAGTTAAAATCAACCAACAACGCAGAATATAAAATCAATCGTGCACACCCACTTCACGACACTTTCACTCTCACACACTTCAGCGCTTTCATGCGTATGTGTATGTTTTACTTTTTCCGCAATTTATCTTACAAGCAATTTATATTATCGCAATTTATCATTCCCGCATCGCATTCCGTCCAAAGGAAAAACCTACACATGATTCAACGTTGTGTGTAGTGCACAACATTTGCATCATAATCCCTTCGATCCTTGATCTCATTCAAGTCGATCATTTTAGGATAGGACCTACCCCATAGGAAGGACCTTGTCTTTATCTTTACAACTTAGACAAACAAACAATCAACAATACAATACAAACTTTTCAAACACATTAGAGAATAGATGTTAATCATCTTAAGTGAGATATAATCTCCACCCCCACAACAATACAATCAAACATGTAGGGACTTTGCCTTAAGAGCGATAAAGGCACACTCGTCAAACAATCTGAGTACTTAAGCCCTTTTCTTAAGACGATGCAAAGAATATTTTCCTACAACATCTTACACTTGTGGCGGTTACATCTCCCTTAAAATGAAGACTCATCTCTTCTCCTAAACCCAATCAAAACAACTACCCTAAACCCGTAGGAACTTTGACCACAGTCAAAGAACTCCTCCAACCCTTTAGGGGAACTACAAATACTCTGATTCCACTCCCGTGACGATATGTAGGCATAAGATGCGACATCTTATCGAGTATACTTAGAAATAAGCCACTAGGTCTTTTAAACCATTAAGCAGATAAACACTTAGCAATAAACAATAAAACAAGAGGTTCCTGTAGAGTACTACAGAAACTTAGGATGCTAGTACCTTCCCTAAGTTTAACCAACCCCCGAACCTATAACTCTCTAAACCTTGCATTTTCATTGCATTGTGGGAATTTCGATCTTTATCCCTTCCTTTGGACAAATCAAAGTTCGGTTGCAAAATGAATTAAAGATTCAAACTAATCAATAGTTTGATATCCGATTTTCACCGCGACAGTGTTCATTAATGATATTTTGATTTATTCGAAGAGTGAAGAAGAACATGCCGAGCATTAGAGGATTGTGCTATCTGTGTTGAAAGAGAAGCGGTTGTATGCTAAAATTTCTAAGTGTGAATTTTGGTTGAAGGAAGTGAGTTTCCTTAGTCATGTGATTTCGAGTAGAGGTATTGCAGTTGATCCGTCGAAGGTTGAAGTGGTATCGCAATGGGAGACTCCAAAATCAGTTTTTGAGATTAGAAGTATTCTTGGTTTGGCGGGATATTATCGGAAATTCATTGGAGGATTTGCCAAGTTATCTTTACTGTTGATGCAGTTGACTAGGAAAAGTCAAGCTTTTGTTTGGGATGCAAAGTGTGAGGGAAGTTTTCAAGAACTTAAGAGAAGGTTGACGACAGCTCCTGTTTTGATTTTGCCGAATTCGACAGAACCGTTTGTGGTGTATTGTGATGCTTCTTTGATGGGTTTAGGAGGTGTGTTGATGCAAGATAAACAAGTTGTAGCTTATGCTCTAAGGCAACTCAAAGTGCATGAGAAGAATTATCCGACGCATGATTTAGAGTTGGTCGCTGTTGTATTTGTGCTGAAACTTTGGAGGCATTATTTGTTTGGTTTGAGATTTGAGGTGTTTAGTGATCATAAGAGTTTAAAGTATCTTTTTTATCAAAAGGAATTGAATGCAAGGAAAAGGAGATGGTTAGAACTTCTGAAGGATTTTGATTTTGGTTTGAATTATCATCCGGGAAAAGCAAATGTGGTAGTTGATGCGTTGAGTAGGAAGTCGTTGCATATGTCGATGATGATGGTAAAAGAGTTGGAATTGATTGAGCAATTTCGTGATTTGAGTTTGGTGTGTGAGAAGACTTCTTACGGAGTTAAGCTGGGTATGTTAAAGCTTACTAGTGGTATTCTGGACGAGATTCGAGAAGGACAAAAATCTGATTTGAGTTTAGTTGATCGGTTGACTTTGATCAATCAAGGTCGAGGTGGTGATTTTCGGATTGATGGAAATGGTATCATGAGGTGTCATGATAGAGTTTGTGTTCCTGATGTTGTTGAGCTTAAGAAGAGTATTCTTGAAGAAGGGCATCGTAGTGGATTGAGTATTCATCCGGGCACTGCTAAGATGTATCAAGATTTGAGGAAAGTGTTTTGGTGGCCTCGTATGAAGAAGGATATTGCCGAGTTTGTGTATTCTTGTTTAACTTGTCAGAAGTCGAAGATTGAGCATCAGAAACCGTCAGGCTTGATGAGACCGTTGTTTATTCCTGAGTGGAAATGAGATAGCATTTCTATGGATTTTGTATCTGGTTTACCGAGGACGCTGAATAACTTTGAAGCTATTTGGGTTATTGTGGATAGATTGACCAAATCTGCTCACTTTATTCTTATGCGAATGGATTACCCGTTGAAGAGGTTGGCAAAGCTGTACATTGAGAGGATTGTCAGTTTGCATGGTATTTCGTCTAGCATTGTGTCAGATAGAGATCCGAGGTTTACTTCGAGATTTTGGGAAAGTTTGCAAGGTGCTTTGGGTACGAAGTTGCGTTTGAGTTCAGCTTATCATCCGCAGACCGATGGTCAGACTGAGAGAACGATTCAATCACTTGAGGATCTTTTGAGAGCTTGTGTGTTGGAGAAGGGATGAGCTTGGGATAGCTACTTACCTTTGATTGAATTTACTTACAACAACAGTTTTCATTCGAGTATTGGTATGGCACCGTTCGAGGCATTGTATGGTAGACGGTGTAGGATGCCTTTGTGTTGGTATGAATATGGAGAGAGTTCTGTGGTTGGACCCGAGATAGTCCAGCAGACTACTGATAAGATTAAGATGATTCAAGAGAAGATGAGGATTTCTCAGAGTCGTCAAAAGAGTTATCATGACAAGAGGAGGAGACCACTTGAATTTCAAGAGGGAGATCATGCGTTTCTTCGAGTCACTCCTATGACTGGTGTTGGTAGGGCATTGAAGTCGCGTAAGTTGACACCACATTTTATTAGTCCTTATCAGATTTTGCAGAGGATAGGGGAGGTAGCCTATCGTGTCGCTTTACCACCGTCGCTTGCTAATCTCCATGACGTGTTCCATGTATCTCAGTTGAGGAAATACATTGCGGATTAGTCACATGTAGTCCAAGTAGATGATGTGCAGGTGAGAGATAACCTGACTGTGGAGACATCACCTATGCAGATAGAGGATCGGGAGTTGAAGCAACTTTGAGGCAAAGAGATTGCTTTGGTGAAGGTCGCTTGGGGAGGATCGGCTGGTTCCAGAGCTGTTTGAATCAGGTAACATTTTCGAGGACGAAAATTCCTAAAGTGGAGAGAGTTGTAACAACCCAATTTTTTTTAATTAATTATTTATATTAATTAAATGATTTGTGGGGATTGTTTAATTGATGGATGATTAATTATCTGAAATTGGTAGATGTTTGAGAAGAGAAATATGATGGAAAGAATAGAAGAGAAAGACTTATAAAGGAAAAGTGGAAAGAAAACGAAACATGAGAGAAAGAATAGAGAAAGAAGGAGAAAGAGGAGAAAAAAGAAAGAGAAGAAGAAAAAGTTGGAAAAGCTCAAGAACAACTCTCAAGCATCGATTTAACCAAGGTAAGGGTGTGAAATGTTGTTATTCTAGCAATGTATATGATTATGTATGCTTGGGTTAGATTGTTGGATGTTTTTCTACAACTTCTATTTTAGGGCAAAAGTGGATTTAATCGATAGAAACCGAGTTTTAACGGTAAAAAATGAGAATAAGTGGTATAATTTAGTCGAGGGAGA